>OY288243.1:69821640-70224140 GCA_958450325.1 Agrostemma githago | reverse complement strand
TGGAAACGAACCAAGGGAGGCATGACAAGATCAAGCAAGGACCAACCACTAAGCGGAAACACATAGAACAGGGGCAAACAAGGAGGAAAAAGAAAAACCGGAAGCCGAAACCACAATCAAGAAGGAGGAGAGCATAGAAGACAAAACCCAAAAACCCGCCAAGAAGGGCGAGACTTACCCACAACCCGGCGTAGCATACATAAACCACAGCAGCGACCACCCAGCAGCAACAAAACCCGACAAAACCGACGAAAAACAAACCCCGAGGCCGACCCGAAAAACACCTGGAACTGATCAAACAAACACAAGAAACACACCGAGCAACCAAAAACGAAAACGAAACTGAACACCAACAAAGACCGCCAAGCAGGCAGTCGGGAAGCCCGACCAGGAACCAGGAGAGCAGCAGACGGAACAACAGAGAGCAGCAGCAACAGAGAAACAGGAGGGCGAATGCCGGAAAACAAACAGCAGCAGCAGAGTGCACCAGACAGAGACGGAAAACAGAGCACAAGGAAACGGCTGGAAAAAAGACGGACCACCAGCAGCAGACGGAACACCGGCAGAACTCTGGCAGGGGGAATGGACAGAGACGGAGAAAAGGATGGACGGAGAAGCAAGAAACGGCAGGTGAAGACAGCAGCAGAACCGGCGACGAAGGGCAAAGGGCCGCAGCAGCAGACCCGGAAACTCATCGGAAGAAGGAACCCCAGATCCCGAACAAAACACAAGAGAAACCCCGCCTGAAAGAAGGAGAATCACCGGCGAAATTCAGGCTGGAATCATCGGCGGGCAGGGGCCGGAGCCAGAAACGGCCGGCAGAAACAACTCGCAGCAGCAGAGCAGGAGAGAGCACGAAGAGGAGGACAGGGTGGAGGCGGCGACTGAACCTGGAGAAGGTAGGGACGGCGTAGGGCCGGCCGGAGGCGGCGACGAAACGGCAGCCGGCGGGGGAGCAGGAAAACCCTAGGTGGGACAGGACGGGGGGGGCTGATCGCACTCTCCTCACCCTCTCTAAAAATTATTATTATTATTATTATTATTATTTTTTTTTTTTTTTTTTTTGCAAGAAAGATCATCATTTCATTCATTGTGAACAAAATTACATTTTTGCAAAAAGACTATCACACAATGAACTCATACAAGGAGTCCTAGTCTTTCCAAAAGTCCTCTAATTTTCAGTGATTTGGTACAAGCAGACAATCTAGTAATAACTATGAACTTTAATTGCTCAAAAATCGCTTCAGCAGTACTTTCTTTCTCAGTAAAGATCCGTTTATTCCTTTCCTTCCAAATTAGAGTAGTTGCAGTAGCCAATGATGCCCGCAACCAATGACTCTTCCAATGCTTGCTATGGTGCTTGCTTTTAGTCCAGGCAGCAATCTCCAATAGTTTCATACTACCAAACTGTATCCCTAACCAGTGAAGAACCTTCCTCCAAACCTCAGTGGAAAAGGAACACTGGAAGAATAAATGGGACTGTGTTTCGGCCTTCATTTTACAAAGACAACATCTATTTACCACATTATAACCCCTTTTACAGTAATGATCCCGGTTGCCAATTTATTCTGCAAAGCCATAGTAGTGATTACTCGATGACTAGGTACCAAGCCGGGAGACTGCAGTAATTTACTCCAGGTCCAAAGCCTACCCTGCTGCAACTGAAGATACGCTTTCTTGACTGAAAATTTGTTCCGCTCAACACAATTCCTAATAAACTGCTGCACCAGTTGGATCGAGCCAAGTTGGGAGGTCAGTTTTGAACGAGCATTAATGATATGCTTAATGCCAGCAGGATAGTATTCTCTATTCTCAATGCACCAGATAGTATTCTTCTCCAAAATATACGCCTGACACCATCTGCTCCATACATTCTCCGGTTCCTTTCCCAAGATCCAAATCCATTTTGAAAGAAGAGCAATATTCCAAGTCTCCAAAATTCTGATATTCAATCCTCCATTTTCCCAAGGAAAACAGATCTCTCTCCATTTTTTGAAGACATGTCTCCTTTCTCCATCAGCAATACCCCAAAAAAAAATCTTTACAGACCTTATTCAGCTTTTTAAGAACTGATTTTGGAAGCAATATACTAGAACACCAAAAATTCTCCATGCCAAAAATTATAGAGTTGATTAATTGACATTTACCAGCATAAGAGAGCAAGTTAGATGACCAATGCTGAACAGCTGCTTGAATCTTGAGGATGATGCCATCAAACATCTGAATGCTAATCCTGGAATCTGAAAGAGGAATGCCAAGGTACCGAAAGGGAAAAGAACCTTGAACAAACCCTGATAACCGCAGAATATCCTTTTGAACATCCGGATGCACCCCTCCAAAGTATATGTTTGTTTTGTCCAAATTGGCTTCTAGACCAGACAATTGAGCAAATGTGCTTAAGCAGTTCTTTATGGCCATGACTGAAGGCACATCACCTCGAGAAAAAATCATAAGATCATCGGCAAAGATAAGATGAGTTAACCTGACTTTGCAACATTTAGGATGAAAAGATACAAGATCCTGCTCACACATCCTTCGCAAAAATCTGGACAAAATCTCCATACTCATCACAA
Source organism: Agrostemma githago (assembly GCA_958450325.1). Lineage (NCBI taxonomy): Eukaryota > Viridiplantae > Streptophyta > Magnoliopsida > Caryophyllales > Caryophyllaceae > Agrostemma > Agrostemma githago. Next base: position 70,221,567 of record OY288243.1, on the reverse strand, counting down.
AAAGATAAGGTGATAAGGGATCTCCTTGTCTTACACCACTTTTCCCCTGAAAAAACCCAGATATACCTCCATTAATCTTAAAGGAATACCAAGGATTCTTAACACATCCAAGAATCCATTTCGAGAATTGAGGAGGAAACCCCATACTAGAAAGCATTTGAGCTATAAATTCCCATTGTAAGGAATCAAAAGCCTTTCTAATATCCACCTTAACAAGGCATCTAGGCGTAAGAAATTTTCGAGAGTAACCTTTTACTAAGGCCTGAGATAGCATTGTGTTATCAAAAATATTGCGTCCTGCTACAAATGCAGCTTGCTCTTCCCCTATTAAACCTGGCAATATCACCTTCAACCTATTAGCAAGAACCTTGGAGATTGCTTTATAGAACACGGTACAGCAAGAAATTGGCCTATAGTCCAAGACAGATTCCGCATTATTATTATTATTATTATTATTATTATTATTATTATTATTATTATTTTTTTTTTTTTTTTTTAATTATTATTATTATTATTATTATTATTATTATTTTTTTTTTTTTTTTTTTTTTTTTTTTTTGCAAGGATGTTATCATTTCATTTCATTTTGAAAGAAATTACATGCCTAGCAAAAAACTACCACACTAGGAAATTACATCATCTTAGGCATAATTATCTCCATAATCTTTCTAAACTTAGAACAATCTTTATAATAAGAGAACCTAGTGATAACCAAGAATTTAATTTGAGATACTATAGCATCAACACTAGATTTCCTTCCAACAAATATCCTCTTGTTCCGCTCCTTCCAAATGGTGTATACCGTAGCTGCTAAACTCACTTTCAGCCAGTTCATCTTCCAATGCTTCCTGGTACAGGCTAAAGTCATCCACTTTACTACCTTTGCTAATCGACTGTCTACTTTCTTCAAATTCAGCCAGCTAAGGATGGAAAACCAGACTGCTTTAGAAAAGGAACACTGGAAAAAAATATGTTGATGACATTCCAAATCAGCCTCACACAGGCTGCATCTGTTAACAATATGAAACCCCCTTCTGCAATATTGATCAACAGTTGAGAGTTTCTGCTGAATGGCAAGTGAGAGCAGCACTTTATGACTGGGTGAGATAACATTAGCCTTAAGAACAGATCCCCAATGCTTCCTCTCAACAAGGAGTAGCCTATTGTATGCTAACTTTACTCGAAACACCGAATTGTAGACACATTCTTGAAGAAATTTCTGAACAAGATCAGGAGACCCAAAAATCTGGCAAAGCTGATCACGAACAGCGATGCAGTTTTTGAGACAAGCTGGATGGAATTCCTTAGCATTGATATCCCAAATCGTATCAGAACCAGTGACATAAGTCTTGCACCATTTACTCCAGACACTAGTAGAAGGATTAGAGAAGATCCACAACCACTTAGTGAATAAAGCAATATTCCAGGTTTGCAAATGCTTGAGATTGAAACCACCGGCGTCCCATGGAGCGCAAATTTCAATCCATTTCTTGAAAACTAATCGCCGCTCCCCCTCTGCTATTCCCCAGAAGAAGTCCTTACAAACCTTATTTATGGATTTGATAATAGACTTAGGGAGAAGTAGACTGGAACACCAAAAATTATCAAGGCCAAAGACCACCGAATTCAGTAACTGTGCTTTTCCAGCATACGAGAGGAATCTAGAGGACCAATGATTGATTTTCGTTTGAATTTTTAGCATGAGAGGAGTAAACATCTCAATGCTAATTCTCGAATCAGAGAGAGGCACTCCCAAATACCTAAAAGGAAACTCTCCAGACACAAAGCCAGATTGTAACAAAATATCCCGCTTAACTTGTGAGTCGACACCCCCGAAGTAAATGTTAGTCTTCTCAAGATTTGCAGTAAGACCTGAGACACAGGCAAAAGAATCTAAGCTCTCCTTGAAAGCCATAACAGAAGGAACATCGCCCCGAGTAAATATCATTAAATCATCCGCGAAAATTAGGTGCGTAAGGTTGAGTCTACAACATTTCGGGTGATAGGATACTTGAGGGCGGTTGCAAAGACTTCTAAGACTCCGAGAAAGGATCTCCATACTAAGAACAAAGATGTATGGTGAGAGTGGATCGCCTTGACGGATACCACTCTTGCCTTGGAAAAAACCAGAAACCCCCCCATTAATCTTAAAAGTATACCAGGGATCTTGAACACAACCCATAATCCATTTTCTAAACTGATCCGGAAGTCCCACACTTTCAAGCATTTGATTTATAAAGGACCATTGGAGCGAATCAAAAGCCTTACGTATGTCCACCTTAATAAGGCAACGAGGAGTCAAAAACTTCCTATTATACCCTTTCACAAGCGCCTGAGAAAGCATGATATTATCAAACAGATTTCTTCCAGTGACAAAAGCTGCTTGCTCTTCCCCCACAAGAGAAGGAAGAAGTGGCTTCAATCTATTTGCTAGAATCTTAGCAATGGTTTTATAAAGCACCGTACAGCAGGATATTGGCCGATAATCCATCACAGTACCTGCATCCTTCCTCTTAGGAATAAGTGAAACTAGGGTAGTATTAGCTTGCTTTGACATTTTACAACTTTTAAAGAAGCTCTGAACAGCTGCACAAAAATCCTCCCCAACAACGTTCCAGGAAGACTTGAAAAACCCTACCGAAAAACCGTCAAAACCTGGACTGCTGTTGACATCCATGCTAAAGATAGCATTCTTAATCTCATTGGTAGAGATGGGAATAATTAAAGGAGCAGTAACATTAGCGGGCAAAACAGTAGCAGTATCAACAATATCATTAGTTTGAATAACATGACCCAAGAGTCTAGTATAATACTCCTGAAATGCTGTTGAGACAGCAGCAGAACCAGACCGTAGCACCCCATCAGCGTCCTTAATTGCTCCAATAATTTGCTGATTCCTCCTTTCAGCCACTTTCGCAAAAAAATACTTCGTAGAACAGTCTGCAAGTTGAATGTGTTTAACCTTTGCCCTTTGTGCAAGTATACCTAGCTCAGTCTTTTTTAGTCTAAGGTAATTACCCAGAAGGTCCTTTTCCTGCTCCTGCAAGAACATAGACGAAGGATCTGAAGAGATTGCATTCTGACAGTCCAGAAGAGCAGCCTTTGCCTCCTTCACTTGCATAGACATGTTTGTGTAATTATTTAGGTGAAGGTTAGATAATTCCTTTCTAACATATTTAAGTTTCTGAAAAAAACGGAACATAGGAGAACCTGCCACCCTTGTATTCCAAGCCCTCCGAACCGTCCCTAAGTAATCTGGGTGATCTGCCCAACAATTTAAGTAACTAAAACGTTTTTTAGGCAACCGTTCAGTAGAAACAGTCACCAAGATAGGGGAATGATCAGAGACACCTTGCTCGCAGAATAAAGCTGTAGAAGTAGGATAAGCCTGCTGCCATTCAGGGTTAACCACAGCTCTATCTAATTTCGACCAAATCCTAGAGGCAGACTCTCTTTTATTGGTCCAAGTCAGACTACAACCTGAACTATGCATATCGTCAAGCCTACAATTCAGAAGACACTGATTAAAGTCCCACATATCTTGAAAATCAGGTGGATTTACCCCTAATTTTTCATCCGGATTTCTTATAATATTGAAGTCCCCGAGAACCAACCAAGGCTTGTTCGTAGACAGTCCCTCCAAATCCCTCCATAACTGCATTCGATCAGAGCCCTTATTAAACCCATAGATCACACTTAGCTGAAACTCAGCATTAGTTTGATAATGGTGAACTAAACCAGTAATATGTTGCTCAGAGGAGCAAGAAACAGCAAAGGAAACAGTAGAAGGGTTGAAAATAATCCAAATCCTCCCATTATTATGACTACTATAATTATGGATCGCAGACCAGTTAGGAAAATTCCCTCTCAAGATTTTAGAGGCTTTATTTAACTTCACTCTAGTTTCTATTATTGCCATTATATCCGGCTTATTCAAACCCAAGAAATCCCGAGCTTCACTATGTTTTATTGGGTCATTAAATCCCCTTACATTCCACGAAACCACTTTCATTCGAACTTATCAGGAGGTAGAGGTTCCCCCTCTTCCAGGACTTCATTAGTGGTCCATACTGCAGCCATCTCGTCATCACCAGTAGAAAAACCCTCTTGTCCTTGCAAAAATAGCACCTGAAAAGCATTACCCAAAGGTATAGGCTCCTCGTCATCCTTAGGAATTACTTTCTTCGCAGATTTTTTCACAGATGAGAAGGGTTCCATCTGAGAAACCAGTTGAGGAGAAACATTTTCTAAGGTGTCCTTTCCAATTGGAGAAGAGGCTTGTACAGTCACCACCTCAATCTCAGGAGGATCCTGTAATATATCAGCAGAAACAACTGGAGGGATTTTCTTCTTCATCATCTTTTTGCAAGAAGAGATAGTATGCCCCAATTTTCCACAACATCTACAGTAATATGGTATCCATTCGTACTGTACTCTTTGTGTAGAATACTCACAGTATGGAGTAGATATTACAATGCTATCAGGAAGGTCTTTTGATACATCAGCCTCTACTAAAATTCTAGCAAAGGAGATCTTCGCTTTCGTTGTGGTAGCTAAATCAGCACAAAGAGGCTTTCCTATTTTGCTTGCCATCTTCCCTAACACTACTTCCGACCATAAGAAAGGGTCAAGGTCCGGAAATAACACCCATATTGGAACACACGCAACTCTATCCATTTCATTAGAGAAGGTAGGAGACCATTCCTTAAGGATAAGCGTATACACACCCATTCTCCAAGGACCTCCCCTAAGCACCTCATCCATTGCCTCCTTAGATTATTATTATTATTATACACACCCATCCTTAGAAGCACCTCATTATTATTATTATTATTATTATTATTATTATTATTATTATTATTATTATTATTATTATTATTATTATTATTATTGTTATTATTATTACCACCACTATTATTATTACCACCACTATTATTATTATTATTATTATTATTATTATTATTATTATTATTATTACCACCACTATTATTATTACCACCACTATTATTATTATTATTATTATTATTATTATTATTATTATTATTATTAGTATTATTATTATTATTATTATTATTATTATTATTATTATTATTATTATTATTATTATTATTATTATTATTATTATTATTATTATTATTATTATTATTATTATTATTATTATTATTATTATTATTATTATTATTATTATTATTATTATTATTATTATTATTATTATTATTATTATTATTATTATTATTATTATTATTATTATTATTATTATTATTATTATTATTATTATTATTATTATTATTATTATTATTATTATTATTATTATTATTATTATTATTATTATTATTATTATTATTATTATTATTATTATTATTATTATTATTATTATTATTATTATTATTATTATTATTATTATTATTATTATTATTATTATTATTATTATTATTATTATTATTATTATTATTATTATTATTATTATTATTATTATTATTATTATTATTATTATTATTATTATTATTATTATTATTATTATTATTATTATTATTATTATTATTATTATTATTATTATTATTATTATTATTATTATTATTATTATTATTATTATTATTATTATTATTATTATTATTATTATTATTATTATTATTATTATTATTATTATTATTATTATTATTATTATTATTATTATTATTATTATTATTATTATTATTATTATTATTATTATTATTATTATTATTATTATTATTATTATTATTATTATTATTATTATTATTATTATTATTATTATTATTATTATTATTATTATTATTATTATTATTATTATTATTATTATTATTATTATTATTATTATTATTATTATTATTATTATTATTATTATTATTATTATTATTATTACCACTATTATTATTATTATTACCACTATTATTACCACTATTATTATTATTATTATTACCACTATTATTATTATTATAATTATTATTATTATTATATATAATAATAAGAATTTTATTGATGAATCAAAACACAGATTACAAAAAATTGGTGGGTAGCCGAGACACAATCTGGGCACCCACCCTAGGGGTGTAAACGAGCCGAGTTGAGCGCGAGCCTGGGGCTGCTCGGCTCGAGCTCGAAAAGAAAAGGGAGAGTCTCGGCTCGAGCTCAAGCTCGTCGAGCTTCAAAAACAAAGGCTCGAGCTCGAGCTCGTTAACTCGACTCGTGGCTCGAGCTCGACTCGTGGCTCGGAAAAAGGCTCGACTCCGGGCTCGAGTTGAGCTCGACTCGCGGGCTCGAGTTGAGCTCGACTCGCGGGCTCGAGTTGAGCTCGACTCGCGGGCTCGTGTTGAGCTTGACTTGCATGATGGGTTGGGCTGCAGCTTAAGTGCTCAATTTATTTGAGTTTTTGACTGATGAAACGGAAATTAAATCAATACATTATTGATTTATGGGTTTCTTAAGCTATTACGATGAAAGGAGAAATAAAAATACAAATTGTAATGATGAAAGATAAGAATCGATGTCTTGAATATTGCAATTCGCAACCTTATAGTAATAAAATAAAATCGTCTTAATAAGAGGCGTATATGACGGGATTTGAATGGTTTAGGCCTTTAGGGTTAATTTGGTTTGGTAATATGAGTAAATTATGGTAACAACTAACAATATACGGGCAAATATATAAGGTAATATGAGTAAATTACGATTTACTTTTTTTTATGAACAATATACGATTTACATTCTTTTTTAAGGTATATTTGATTTAGGTAGCGGAAAGGAAAGTGTAGTTTTAGAATAATATCGAGCCGCTCGCGAGCTATTCGAGCCGAGCCAGGTCTTGCTCGGCTCGACTCATAAATGATCCGAGCCGAGCTCATACGAGTCGAGCTTTGACCGAGCTTTGACCGAGCCGATCTCGAGCTGCTCGCGAGCCGTCTCGGCTCATTTACACCCCACCCCCTTAGCTATAGCAAAGCTAAGTCTAGTAAAAATAAAAGGAGCAGTGCGTGCTCCGGCATCCTGTGCTATCGAAAATTTCTGAATCCTCTTGAGTAAACCGATAGCATCCGCCTCCAATTCCTCCAGTGAAGAAAAGGAAAAAGGCAAAAACCCATACCCAAGCCCGTGCATAGGCCCCTGTACTTAGCGCATTTGCGTTGAGCAGCGTCGCCCACAACACGGCCTGGCGCGAAATCAGAGAGCCCGGACTGAGTCAAAGGAGAAGACCCGGTAAGATCAACACAAACGTCACGCCCCCTATCCCACGAATAAAGAAGCAAATCTGCGGGACGCAAGGATCTGTCATGGTCATCAATCAAGCCAATATCGACCTCCTTACCCACCGAGATCCCAGAACGGAGACAGATATCCAAAAGAGTGTCACGAACGAGGTTATGTCGATGTTTAATACCGACAACCTCTGCGCAAGACACAGCGTGATCCCCGAAAATATCGCCGCCAAAAACCCGACAGCAGGCTTAACACGGCCCAGGTTGAGCAGGCACGGAAAATAAAGGAACGCCCAACCGATAGCTAAGCACACATCGGTATGTACGACCGTTCATAGTCAGACCCAACCCAGAAATAGGGACAGCGCGGAGCCAATCAGAAGCATGACGACCTTGCTGAGACTTCCATAAAGCAACCTGACGGGAGGTCAAAGAGAAATCCGATTCCGCAGTGGCCACAACCCTCGTGAAATATATGTCTGCCAAAGACTTCATAAGTTTGGGGGCAGCAATCTCACTAGGGTTATACACAACAGAACCTAAAGCCTCATTAAGCCTACACAGAGCCGCATCGAAAGCCGGGCCAGGGGTCAGTACGCCCGCAGCACGAAGCAGCGTAGCCTGCAAACCCGCAGATTGCAACCGAGATGCCACAAAAGCATAATGTAGAACATCTCCAGCGGCATACACCCCAAGCCCCCCAAAGGAAAAGGGAAGGGTGGCAAGTCGCCACTGCCAATCCCCAAACTCCGGTCCAGACGCATTAACAATACGTTCTAAATGAGAACGAAGAGTCGCGTCAAAAGCAAGCTGAGCCGATTCAAAAACAGTCGGTGGGCAAGTACGCAAAGCAAAATAAAGTTTGGTGATACCAGTACAGGCCCGGATCAACAGCAACTCACACTGCGGATCATCAAGCAGAGCGACGGAACCCATAAGTGCGATAGTTCTGGTCACTCTACTCATCACGAGATCGCTGCTGAAATCATGACTCGCACTAACAGGCCCACCAAGGACTTTGACACCACGCATCGGTCTGGCGATAGTAGGGGGGAAGACACCAGGGAGCCTACTCCTAGGATCTTCCGAAGGCCAAAAAACCTCAGTTTTACTGACATTAAGATGAAGTCCCGAACGAGGACCATCATCCATAATCAGCTCCAAAACCTTCTCCAAGATCAAGGTATCTCCGACGATAGTGCCATCATCCAAGTACCAAGCTTGCAACCTCAAATCAAAAGAGTCCCGGATCTTACAAACCAAGGGATGTAACACCAAAGAAAAAAGCAAAGGACCTAAAGGATCACCTTGCTGGACCCCCTGACAAGACCGCAAGCTGTGCTCACCGTAATATAACCGAGCAGGACTAGAATAACAAAATTCCACCCAACGAGAGAGAATAGGATAGTGAATACGAACCTCGCGTAACATGATTTCCCGATCGACCATGTTAAAAGCATTCTGAAAATCCACCAAGAGCATGGAAAGACCCACCTCATCACCCTGGTCCTCAACAAGCCGGTTCAAGGCATGCAAGATAGCCTCACCCCCACCAGGCACCCCAACTCCAAACTGAAGACCAGAAAAATAGCCATTCAGCGACGGACCAATCAGGAAAGCACCAACCTTAGAGACAAGCCGTCTCCAAATCGTACCAACAGCAATAGGACGAATACCGCCGCCTGGCTTAACAAGCGGGGTTAGTGGAGCACTAGCCATGTACTCCCCGAGGACCTGCGGGCAACTGCCCTCGAGAAAGAGATTAACCACCCGAGTGACAGATGCGATCAAATCGTCCGAAACAGCAACTGCGGCACCACCCAAACAATCCAAAAGGTGCTGGGCACGAAAACCGTCCCTCCCACAGGAAGTGCCACGCGGAAAACCTCTAATCATGTCCAGAACCACTGACGCGGACGCGACGAGGGAATGGTGATTACCAGGCAAAGGAGGCAAAGTGGGAGAAGGGACAACGAGATGCTTATCCCTCAAAGCCACTAGAGTATCATCGGTGTAAGGAGCAACACCAGAAGAAGAAAGTACACGAACAACAGCAGTGTAATGCCCGTCACAAATCTTCCACCGACACTGCCTAATGTTGAGCTCACTCAGGTCGAGGTCCTCATTCACACTAAAAGAAGAAGCAACCTCAGCCAGAGTATCCTGCAGAAGCAATAAACAACCACCCGGCTCATCCCATCAACGAATGGCGCTAGAAATACTCTCCTCCTGACGCTGTCATCGAATAACAGATCGACACTCAAGGTTACTCCGAGGGGACAAAGTCTTAAGTATGCAAAGAGGCAACGCAAGCAAGGTGACCCAACACGTGAGATCACGAGGAGAGGCCGCCACATCATCAAGTCCCCCCCGAAAGATCCGAGAAAACCCTAAACGACACTTTGAAGGGAAGGATTTAACAGTACGTAACCCCTTAGCCAACAAGTGATCAAGAGAAGTCACGTTAAACCCAACAACCGGGGGATCAACAATACAACTAGATGACGAAACTGTAGGGGCAGATGGTCGGGAAAAGCCGTAAAGAACAAAGCGGATAACACCATCACCACAATTAGGGGCCTCGATAAAAGACTCCGCGTCGTGCCGACAGCCCTTGCTGTGAGTATGAGTCCGAAAACAAACCCCACACAACCAAATACCCATCCGACGAAAAGTAGACTCAGCAGCCAAAAAAATAGGCAAAGAAGCAAGAGATTGACACATGTTGTCCCGGGAAACCCCCTTACAATGATGATCACGGAGATGGATAAGCAGCGAATTTTTAACAAAACCCTTACCCCATCCATCCCTACACCGATCGAGGCCTACAAAAGGGCAGTGGAACCGCACCAGGTCGGGCATGACGGGACAAACCAAAAAAGGAAACCCAACGGAATAAGAAAAAGGCAAACAACGGAAGCGAGAGAAAACCGAGAACGAAAAAGAAACAAAAAGAGCAAAAAGAACTAAACTCGGGACGGAGGTGGACCCCAGCAGTCGGAAGCAGACCGTAACAGCCTGAAAACAACCCGAACACCAAGTTGGCAACCTCAAAACTCCTGCAAACCGAACCCACGTCGGCAGTCCAAGAACCTGCTGAAACCGGCGACGACACCCAGACTTGACCAATGTGGCACCGGCAACGACGTGGCACCAGCGAATCAGCGGCACCGACGACAACGTGCGCCGGCGAAGAGCACCAGCAAGCAGGAGGCGCACCGGCGAAGAGCAGCGGAAGCAGCAGCGTGACAAGGTGAACCCTCTCGCGCTCACAGAATCCGATGACCGGCGACGTGAGGTCCGGTGGCCATCGGGTGAAGATGGTGGCGTGAGGCCGGCTGAGTGAGGAGGGTGGCAGTGGACGACGCACGGTAGGGTGGAAGACGCAACACAACCAAAGCCAGCCGGCGACCGGCGACGCAGAGGCCGACGACTGGGGAGGCCGGCGACTGGGGAGGCCGGCGACCGAGGTGCGTGCAGAAGGGTGGCAGATGGCAGAAGGGGTGGCAGAAAGGGTTATTATTATTATTATTATTATTATTATTATTATTGTTATTATTATTATTATTATTATTCTTATTATTATTGTTATTATTATTATTGTTATTATTATTGTTATTATTGTTGTTATTATTGTTGTTATTATTGTTATTATTATTGTTATTATTATTGTTATTATTATTATTATTATTATTATTATTATTATTATTATTATTTATTTATTTATTTATTTATTTCTTTTATTATTAACGGAACTTGCATTAAACACCAGAACAAATTACAAGAAGTTAGAGGGGAGCCGAGATACTATCTGGGCCCCCCACTCCCTTAGCGATTGCAAAGCTAATTTCTAGTGAAAATATGAACCGCGGCACGTGCTCCAGCATCTTGTGATAAAGCGAATTTCCGAATCCGCTGGAGTAGAGAAACAACATCCGTGTCAAGCTCGTCGAGAGAGGAGAAGGAGAAAGGTAAGAAACCATACCCAATCGCCGTGCAGCGTGCCTGATACTTGGCACAATTACGACGAGCAGCATCAGCAACGACCCGTCCAGGCTCAAAAGCGGTAAGGCCAGACTGAGTCAAGGGCGAGGACCCAGTCAGATCAACACAAACATCACGCCCCTTGTCCCACGAGTAGAGCAGGAGGTCGGCTGGTCGCAAGGGCTTGTCGTTATCGTCGCAGAGGCCGATCTCCACCTCCTTACCTGCAGAGATCCCTGTCCGGAAGCAAATATCCAACAGTGTGTCACGGACAAGGTTGGGGCGATGTTTAATCCCCACAGTACCAGCACACGAAACCGCGTGATCACCAAAAATATCGTCTCTGAGGCCCCTGGAGCAAGAAGAGCAGGTCTCGGAAGGCGGAAACAAAGGGACTCCAAGGCGATAACTAAGAATACTGTGATAAGTCCGACCGTTCATGGTTTGCCCTAGCCCAGTAATAGGGACAACCCTGAGCCAGTCAGAAGAATGATCCCCCTGCTGAGATTTCCGCAGAGCAACCTGTCGAGGAGTCAAGGAGAAAACAGATTCCGCTACTGTTGCAACCCTCGTGAAATATATATCTGCCAATTTCTTCATAAGTTTTGGGGCAGCGATCTCAGAGGGGTTACTCAAGAAGTCAGAACCGGTAGCCTCAACAAACCCACTCAAGGCAGACTCAAAGGCAGATCCAGGTGAGGCGATCTCGGAGAGACGAAGCAGCTTAGCTTGCAAATCGGAAGACTGGAGGCGAGAAGCAAGAAAGGCAAAGTGCAGAGCATCAGCGGCGGCAAAAACACCGAGCCCCCCTAGGGAAAAAGGTAGGATGGCCAGCCGCCACTGCCACTCCCCGAAACTGGGTCCAGACGCCGTGACAATACGCTCAAGACTAGAGCGGAGCGCAGTGTCGAAAGAAAGGTGGGCCGACCCAAAGCACGGGGAGAGCAAGTGCGCAAAGCAAAGTATAACTTAGAAATACCTGTGCACGCCCGGAGAAGAAGTAACTCACACTGGGGATCCTCAATCGTAGCAACCAAGTCCATGAGCTCTATAGTACGGGCGACCCTCTTCGAGACAAGAGCGCCACTGAAAGCTGGGCACACGCTGACCGGTCCCCCAAGGACCTTAACACCGTGCAAGGGCCTGGCAATAGAGGTGGGGAAAACACCAGCCCAACTGCTTCTCGGATCTTCGACAAGCCAGAAAACCTCCGTTTTAGTTACGTTGAGGTGGAGGCCAGAACGGGGACCCTCATCCATAATCATCTGGAGAACCTTCCCTACAACAAGCGTATCCCCAACGATGGTACCATCATCGAGGTACCAAGCCTGGAAGCAAAGATCCATAATAATAATAATAATAATAATAATAATAATAATAATAATAATTATTATTATTATTATTATTTTTTTTTTTTGCAAGAAAGATCATCATTTCATTCATATGAACAAAATTACAATATTGCAAAAAGCTATCACTCTATACTCTCATAGAAGGAGTCCCAAACTTTCTAATACACCTCTACCTTGAGTTGACTGTGTAAAAAAGGATAATCTATTGAGAACAATAAACTTCAATTGCTCAAATACCCCTTCTGCAGTATTCTCCTTCTCGGTGAAAATCCGCTTACATCTCTCTTTCCACACCAACGGAATAGCAGCAGCCAAAGAGGCCTTGATCCACGTGTTTTTCCAATGCTTTCTATGATGCCTGTTTATTACCCAGGCTGCTATATCCTGCAACTTCGTATGATGGATCTGAATTGCTAACCATTTTAGCGTCATCGTCCAAACATCCTTTGAGAAAGAGCAGTTAAAGAACAGATGTGAGTGCGACTCTGCTTGTATTTTACATAGGGAGCATCTATTCGCCAATTGATAGCCTCTCCTGCAATACTGATCCACAGTTGCCAACTTCTGCTGCATCGCCAAGGATGCTATTACCTTATGGCTAGGCAAAACAGCAGGGGAATGCAACAATTTGCTCCATTTCCAGAGCCTGCGAGTCTGCAGATGAGAATACGCTTTCTTAACTAGGAATCTATTACCAACAACACAGCTATTCACAAGCTGCTGTACCTGTTCAATAGATCCCAATTGAGCAGTAATTTTCAGACGAGCAGTGATGATATTTTTCATTGCAGCAGGAAAAAATTCCTTAGACGCCACATTCCAAATAGTATTACTCCCCAAAACATAAGAATGACACCATTTACTCCAAATGTTATCCGGTTCCTTATCAAGTACCCACAACCATTTAGAGAGGAGTGCAAGATTCCAAGTCTCGAGATCTTTAATGTTAAGGCCTCCTGCATCCCATGGAAAGCATACTTCCCTCCATTTTTTAAACACATGTTTCTTTGATCCATCCTTAATTCCCCAAAAGAAGTCGTTACATATCTTATTAAGCCTTTTGACTACTGTTTTTGGTAACAAAATACTGGAACACCAGTAATTCTCAATGCCAAAGATAATAGAGTTGATTAGTTGACATTTGCTAGCATAAGATAGCAGATGAGAAGAAACTGCCCTCTGTATTTTAAGAATCACATTGTCAAACATATGTAAACTGATTCTGGAATCAGAAAGGGGGATTCCAAGATATCTAAATGGGAAGGAGCCCTGCACAAAACCAGTCAGATCTAATATTTCCTTCTGAACATCAGGATGTACGCCTCCAAAATAGATGTTGGTTTTGTCTAAGTTAGCCTGCAAACCCGATAGTTGAGCAAAGTTGTATAGACAATGCTTAATAGCCATGACAGAAGGCACATCTCCTCTAGAAAATATCATGAGATCATCAGCAAAAATAAGATGCGATAATCTTAGTCTGCAGCATTTAGGATGATAAGATACTTGATCTTGCTCACATATTTTCCTGAGAGATCTAGATAAAATCTCCATGCTCATCACAAAGAGATAGGGTGAAAGGGGATCGCCTTGCCGAACCCCACTTTTTCCTTGGAAAAAACCTGATATTCCTCCATTTATTTTAAAGGAATACCAAGGATTTCGAACACATCCCATAATCCAATTAGAAAACTGAAGGGGGAACCCCATATTAGTAAGCATTTGCTCTAGAAATTCCCATTGCAAGGAATCAAACGCCTTTCTAATATCGACCTTCACTAAGCATCGAGGAGTTATGAATTTTCTAGAGTACCCCTTCACCAATGCTTGAGAGAGCATAGTGTTGTCAAAAATGTTCCTGCCTGATATAAATGCTGCTTGCTCTTCTCCCACTAACCCAGGTAGAATTACCTTAAGACGATTTGCAAGAACTTTAGAGATAGCTTTGTAGAAGACTGTGCAGCACGAAATAGGTCGATAGTCCAGAACTGATCCTGCATCCTTCTTCTTAGGTATTAGTGTAACCAAAGTGGAACTAGCCTGCTTAGACAGCAGTCCCGTCTTGAAGAAGCAATGAGCTGCTTTACAAAATAGAGGACCAACAATCTGCCAAGTAGCTTTAAAAAAACCTGAAGAGAAACCATCAACCCCCGGGCTGTTGTTGTTGTTCATACTAAACACTGCATTCTTTATCTCTTCATTCGTAATTGGTTTAGTAAGTGAAATTTTCTGAGCATCAGTGAGAGAACTATGAGGAATGTGGCCATTTACAGGCTTACTAGTCCCAAGTAGACTCACATAGTACTCCTGAAACGCTTCAGTAACCGCCTTATTCCCCTGATGTAAGCCACCATTGATGTCTTTAATGGCACCAATCGCTTGCTGAGTTCTTCTTTCAGAGATTTTGGCAAAAAAATATTTTGAGGAGCAATCATTAAGCTGCAAGTGCTCAATTTTTGCTCTCAGTTGCAACATACTCAATTCTGCTTTCTTTTGAGAACAAAAAGTTTGTGTAAGTACCTTCTCCTCTAGCATAAGAGTTTCAGAAAAGGGGGAATTTCGTAACTGCTGCTGACAATGCAAAAGGGCCTCCTTAGTGTCTTTAGCCCGATGAGAAATATTCACAAAAGACTGTTTGTGAAGCTTTATGAGAGCCCTCTTAACTACCTTAAGTTTTTGGAATAAGCAATACATTGAAGAGCCTTTAATAGAGCTATTCCAGGCCTCCTCCACAATTGAGAAGAAATCAGGATGTTCTACCCAACTGTTCAGAAAACTGAACCTCCTTTTAATCTGCAGATCCTTAGAAACTTGCACCACAATTGGATTATGATCTGATATCCCCGCCTCTTTTACAACAGCAAATGAAGAAGGAAAAGACGTATTCCATTGAGGATTAACCAAAGCCCTGTCCAATTTGGACCAAACCCTAGTGGAAGTCTCTCTTTTATTTGTCCAAGTCATATCTCCAGTACCAGACATATCTTCAAGTCTACATGCCAAGATACACTGGTTTAAATCCCACATGTCAGGAAGAGAAGGAGGGTTGCTTCCCCACTTCTCATCAGGATGTCTCACTACATTAAAGTCGCCCATCACCAGCCAAGGAAGAGGAGTATTAGTTTGCCCTAGATCCCTTCAGAGAGGAACTCTCGCAGTTCCTTCGTTCAAGCCATAAACAAAACTAAGTAACATTTCAGTGTTTGAAGGGAAATGCCTTAGTTTGCCAGTTATGAGTTGAGCAGATTTCAAAATACAAGTAAAAGAAGTAGTTCCAGGATTAATCAGAACCCAGATTCTACCATTATGATGATCCTCATAGTTAGTCACATTATTCCAGCCTTGAAAGTTTCTATTGAGAATCTTCAAAGCCTTATTCCTCTTTACCCTAGTCTCCAGTATTGCCAGTACATCTAGCTTATTGGAAAGCAAAAAATCCCTAACTTCACTAACCTTTACTAGATCATTGAACCCTCGAACATTCCAGGCAGAAATTTTCATTGGATATCTGGAGGAATTTTCAAATCAGCTAAGCTAGGATCATGCCCATCTCCCTCTTTCTTTTCAACAAATCCCTCCTCATCATTTGAAGCTGATATGACATTGAAAGGATTTACCAGTGGCATAGGCTCTTTAATGACCTCTTTTGTATGTCGATTTGATGATGAGTTCCTTCTTGAAACAGGAAGGAAACCATCCTCCTGGTTAACCTCTGGAGCTTTTTTCCCTGGTTCCTGCTGAACTATCTCAGGAGCATCAGTATCACTTTTTTCCACTACTACAGCCTCCTCCTTCTTCTTTGCTTTCTGCACCTTCTTCTTCTCCCATTTACAAGCATTAATCGTATGCCCAAGCTTACCACATCCCTTACAATAATACGGCACCCATTCATACTGTATCTTCTGAACAGAATATTCACAGTAAGGCGTAGTAATAACCACATGATCTAGGAGCTCTTTAGATACATCTACCTCAATCAAGATCCTAGCGAAAGATAGTTTTGCCTTTGTCGTAGTGGCTAGATCAGCTCCAATAGGCTTTCCTATCTTACTAGCAATCTTGCCCAATACTACATCGGACCACAAGTATGGGTCCAAATAAGGAAGCAGTACCCAAACAGGAACCCGAGTCAGACAATCCATCTCAGTAGAGAAAGTAGGGGTCCATTCCTTCAACACTAAAGAGTATATTCCCATACTCCAAGGACCACCCCTTAAGACTCCATCCATGGCTTCCTTAGACTCAAATCTAAAGGAAAACCAACCTTTTTTTGAAGTATTGAACCACAGGCTGAGCAATTGCTCCCCATTTCTCAAGAACAAATTTCCTCATTTGAATGATCAAAGGTTTTGAACCAATAACATTTCCCATAAGCGTATGATTCCATATTTTTAATTCATCCTCAAAATCATCAAGGGAGATATCAATTTCATTACAATCCACAACATCCTCAAAAAACTGCAGGTTCATCCCTAAATGCTGCGTTTTCGAGACACTCTTCCATGTCTTAGCAGTAGCAACAGCATGGGGAGTCACATTGTCTTTAATAGCATCATTATTCACAGTCTCATTAACTATTGGATTGATTTCAGGAGGTTTAGGAGGTTTAGAGAAGATATTACCAGCTGAAGCCATGGCTTCCAAGATGATATCATTCAAAGAGGTTTTTGCCGAGGAACTCTAAGCTTCCGATTTCTCGCAGAAATCTTCATCTTCATCACTCTTATTTGTCTTAGGACCAGTTGGAGGAGGAAGTGATCGATGACTCTTCTTTGGACGACCCGGTCCACGCTTCGGAGGAACTACCGCCATTGAAAAACCTTAAGCTAAATTCTGTTATTTTGAGAGAAAACGGTTTTAGAGAGAGAAAGTTTTCTCACTCCTCGAGCGTTTCAAATTATTATTGATTATTATTATTATTATTATTATTATTATTATTATTATAAAAACGGATCTTGCATTAAACACCAGAACAAATTACAAGAAGTTAGAGGGAAGCCTAGATACTATCTGGGCCCCCACTCCCTTATTATTATTATTATTGTTGTTGTTGTTGTTGTTGTTGTTGTTGTTGTTACTACTATTATTTTTTTTATTACTATAAACCGGGGCTTGCATTAATACCGAAACAAATTACAAAAAGTTAGTGGGTAGCCGAGATACTATCTGGGCACCCACTCCCTTAGCAATAGCGAAGCTAAGTCTAGTAAAAATAAAAGCAGCCGCGCGAGCTCCCGCATCCTGAGCGATAGAGAATTTTTGAATCCGCTTGAGCAACGCAACAGCCTCTGCATCAAGCTCCCCAAGTGAAGAGAAGGAGAAAGGCAGGAACCCATAACCAGTCTTGGTGCACAAATCTCCGTACTTAGCGCACTTACGCTGAGCAGCGTCAACGACCGCACGACCAGGCAGGAAATCCGCCATCGCAGACTGAGTCAATGGGGACGACCCTATCAGATCAACACACACATCGCGCCCCCTATCCCAAGAGTACAGAAGTATTATTATTATTATCATTATTATTATTATTATTTTATTATTTTATTAATTTTTTTATAAAACCAGAACTTGTATTAAAAACGAAACAAATTACGAGAAGTTAGTGGGTAGCCGAGATACTATCTGAGCACCCACTACCTTAGCAATAGCAAAGCTAAGTCTAGTGAAAATAAAAGCAGCTGCGCGAGCCCCCGCATCCTAAGAGATAGAGAATTTCTGAATCTGCTTGAGCAATGCAACAGCCTCTGCATCAAGCTCCCCTAACGACGAGTAGGAGAAAGGCAGGAACCCATACCCAATCCTGGTGCACAAATCTCCATACTTGGCGCACTTACGTTGAGCAGCATCAACGACCACGCAGGAAATCAGTCATCGCAAACTGGGTCATAGAAGACGACCCTGTCAGATCAACACACACGTCAGGCCCCCTATCCCAGGAATAAAGAAGCAAATCCGCGGGGCGTAGGGGGTTGTCGTGCCCATCCATCAAACCGACATCCACCTCCTTACCGGCAGAAATACCAGATCAAAAACATATATCCAAAAGGGTGTCGCGAACCAGGTTATGTATGTGCTTAATACTAACGATACTGGCACACGACACAACATGATCTCTAAAAATGTCGCCAACAAATACGCGGGAACAGGCGGGACAAGGTCTAGGAATCGAGAACAAAGGGACACCTAACCGATAGCTAAGCACAGAGCGGTAAGTCCTCCCATTCATGGTTTGCCCCAGCTCGGAGATAGGCACTGCGCGTAGCCAATCAGACGTATGAGCACCCTGCAGAGACTTCCATAATGCAACCTATCGCAGAGTCAACGAGAAATCCGATTCTAACGAAGCAGCAATCTTCGTGAAATATATATCTGCCAATTTCTTCATGAGTTTGGGGGCAGCGATCTCACTAGGATCACAGGGAAGGTCGGAACCGGTGGTCTCGTTAAACAGAGCCAAGGCTGCATCGAATGTCGGCCCGGGAGCTAAGACAGCTGAAGGCTGAAGGAGCATAGCCTGTAACTCCGAGGACTGGAGTTGAGAAGCCAAAAAGGCATAATGTAGAACATCCCCAACACTATACACACCAAGCCCCCCAAAGTGGAAGGGTAGTATGGAAAGACGCCACTGCCAGTCCCCAAACCCGGGGCCGGACGCATTGACAATGCGCTCCAAGCTAGACCGTAGAGCAGCATCGAAGGAAATCTTAGCCAAGTCGAAAACCGAAGGGGGGCAAGTGCGCAAAGCAAAAGAAAGCTTGGAAATACCCGTACATGCACGAAGTAACAACAACTCGCACTGTGGGTCCTCAATCCTGGCAACAGAATCCATAAGCTCAATGGTCCTAGTTATCCTCTTCGCCACAAGCTCACTGCTTAAAACACGGCAGACACTGACGGGGCCACCAAGAACTTTGACACCACGCGACGGTCGAGAAATATCGGGGGGGGGGGAGACACAAGGAAAGTCGACTCCTAGGATCTTCCTTAGGCCAAAAAACCTCAGTTTTGCCGACATTAAGGTGAAGACCCAAGCGAGGACCGTCCTCCACAATCAGCTCCAAAACCTTCCCCACGACCAAAGTATCTCCAACGATGGTGGCGTCGTCAAAGTACCAAGCCTGCAAGCTCAAGGCAAAAGAGTCTCGGATTTTACAAATAAAAGGATGTAAGACCAAGTCCAAGAATTTTTTTTTAAAGAAGAATTTTATTGATGAATCAAAAAGCAGTTTACAAAAAATTGGTGGGCAGCCGAAATACAATCTGGGCCTCCACCCCCTTAGCTATAGCAAAGCTAAGGCGAATAAAAATAAAAGGAGCAACGCGTGCCCCGATATCCAGAGCTAATGAATTTTTTTGAATCCGTTTAAGCAGACCAATAGCCTCCGCCTCCAGCTCCCCAGTGAAGAAAAAGAGAAAGGCAAGAACCCATAGCCAAGCCCCGCACAAAGACCCCGATACTTAGCGCACTTGAGCCGAGCAGCATCACCCACAACATGGCCTGGCAAGAATTCAGAGAGCCTGGACTGCATCAAAGGGGAAGAACCAGTAAGATCCACACACATATCACGAACCAGTAAGAACCAGCAAATCTGCGGGACGCAAGGACCTATCATGATCGTCAATCAAACCAATATCAACCTTTTTACATGCAGAGATCCCAGAGCGGTAACAGATATTCAAAAGAGTATCGCGAACGAGGTTATGCCGATGTTTGATGCCAACAACCCCCGCAAAAACTAAATATCAGAGCCAGGTTATTATTTGATGGCAATTTTATTTATCATCATCATCATCATCATCATTGATTTGTTTTGATTTGCAGGTACGTAAATATTTTAAGTTTTCTCCGAAAGCTTACTTTTATTATGTCGTTTTAATGTTTTCCATTTTAACCATTTTGATATAGTAATACTATTATTTTCCATACGATATAATATGGATGGGAGAACGTCGGACTTACTTTGCAATGATGTGGCTGTTATGTTTATAACATGACAGGTATTTGCAATCTAATCCTTAAGAGACGAGGGCAATCTATGTCAACCAAAATTTCTAACGACATTAATGTAAGACAGTAATGGTACCACAACACTCGAGCTTACACTTTAAATCACGATCTATGATCCCAAAGATCCACAACACCTCCAATACATAAGCATTAAGTAGGAATCCTAAATTAATAACATCAGTTATACATAGTTTGGTTCTAAGTTAGGTACTAGATAACCATCAAAATATGATATAATCTTACCATCAAAAAGCTTATTCACCCTGAGTACTCCATATAGTCCGGAAATTTACAATCCAAGGTTGGTCAACGTCTAAGGTAACCTCCTAATTCCATTAATCAACTAATACTATTCAAATCAATCCTCAAAAATTTCCTACTCGCTTAGAAAATAAGTTACTACTCACAATCCTCAAACCATAGGTGACAAGAGTTTACTAAACCTCAAACGTCTATAACGTTCCACGGGGTTCACTGAGACAAAAATTGGACTAACTAAAGAATCTCAAGATGAAGGATGGTAAAGTAGAACAATAGAACAAGAATTCACCGTAAGAATGAGGATGAGGATATATAAGAGGAGAATTGGAAAAAGCAGGGGCATGAAGAAGGGAATCAATGATCCTAGATAACTAAGAACTAAAACGAGAGGAGAATCTTCAGGCCTTTAGAGTTTCACAACGGAACTCACGGGATATATTCATCTTCTCATGGAGACACGAGCACATTAGTCTTGTGTTGCTCCATCTGGAACCAAAGTGAAATCACATATGAGTTTACCGCACCATCATGGAACCAGAATCTACTCTTGATCACCTAACCTGTAGCTTGAGTAAACTGAATCTGGGCCGCAAAATCACCATTATATCTTCCTTGGAGCACCAAGTTGTCCACTCGAGTCAGCAGGTGTTGAGAATTTTAAGTAGGTCTTATCCCGATTAGGAGCAGCATCATACAACATCTTCTTGAACAGATAAAACAAATATTCAATGCCAGTCATTGAGTTACAAAAAAAATATAAACCTAACAATTAAGTTTTTACTTTGGTTTCTACCCATCTCTCACTAATATTTCATTAATGTTCAAATCATTTACTTGTTTTTTTTCCTAGAATCAAATGTAAGCGTTGGGAGCAACAACGCTCTGATACCAACCATAGTCCCCTAGAAATTCTAAAGCAATACAGTGGCGGAAACACTTTAGATTAGGGATTAAAACACACTGACCGTTCTTTTGTAAAATACAGAACATCAGTGTGTTTTAATCCCTAATCTATTGTGTTTCCGCCATTGTATTGCGTTAGAATTTCTAGGGGATTACATGTGAAGTAATTGGAAGTTCTAACCAGTCTTGTACAAGGTTTGTTAGTTCATGCTTCGTAGTCGTTCTCTTCCACCAGAGTAGGAAGTTGGTCAAGATCAATACAACGCGTGGGACGACTTTTTCAACTGGCCGGAATTTGAAGTTTTTCATCCATCTAATTCTAGTCCGAGCACAAGTGAAAGAGAAACACTTGGCACTTTCCTGTCTACACCATCTTAGATAGCTTTCGTATATCATATGGTGAGAACTATCCAAGAAATGAAGGCTCTGGATCTCGATACTCAACCTATGAGTATCGTTTACCCGGACATGAAGGACGACGAACACTTTGAGCTTAAAGGTCACTTCCTACACCATCTATGTAAATTCCATGGATTGGCCAACGAAGACCCTCGTCGACACTTGAGCAATTTTCATATAAGTTGCGCTAGTGCGAAACAGTTGAATGTGCCCACACTCCTTACAAGATAGTTGATGAGTGTTATTTATATACATTTTTTCATCCCCTAATTCTTAGTTTATTCTCGGTTTTTGTGCCTAACTCGTTAATAATGATGCAATATACTTTGAATGTCAATACTTTCGTATTTGTGTGTATCTTGTAGATTTGGATGCATTTGGAGCTAATCGGAGCATTACGTAATCGACAATTGGAGAATTTACACTTAAGCACGGAATTGAAGGAAAAAGATGCAAAATACACGAAGAAACAAAGACCAAAGAAGGAAAAGGCGCGAAACGAGAAGAATGAATGATCGCTTACAAACGGGTCAAATATAAACGTGAATAACTTTAGTTATACAACTCTAATCAAGGTGATTATGGTGGCATTGAAAAGCTTTTTCCCTTAGCCTTCAACCAGTATATTGAACGTCTAATTTGAACAAGTAACAAAGAAATGGCAGCCGTTTGAAATCGAGCGCACGACGGTGTGACCTATAGCGCTACTCGATCGTGTGCCCCAAGTGCACTCGATCGAGTGCCACTCCGAGAAGTTTCCTGCCCATTTTTTTGGGGATCACTCAATCGAGTGTCCCAGGTGGACTAGATCGAGTGGCCTTTTTGTCGGGCTGCCAAGCTTATTTCATCCATACTTCTTTTGGGCCCAAATTTCTTTCTTATTTATTCCTATTACGACGAGACAATCAGACACTTTTCACTTTTCATAATTCAGTTTTCTTAGTGTAGTCTTAGACTAGATTAGAGAGAACACTAGTAGAAGTTTTACGTTCATTGCATCTGGATTTCTTGCATCTCTTTTGCCCTAATTCTTTGGTATCAATCTTTCAATTTAGTTTAATTCTTTTTTTCTCTTTTGCTATTTGTTTAATTTTATGCTTTACTTTTATTCTTGAATTATTGCTTTCGTAGTTATTGTTGTTTCTAGTATACAAATTTATTGTCGTTCTTCGTAGTTAATTCTTTTCGCATTCGTTATGTTTAATTCTAATTCAATCGTTATTAGTTTAGTTCTTTCAAGTATGAGTAGTTAATCATCTCCTAGGGATTAGGGGGATCTATGTTTATTATGAGGGCTATAGTTAATTGACTTGTTTCTAATCACATGAATTACCGCTTGATTATCGTTTAACTCTGATTGATTAATTAGTGGCGACGATTAATTGATTAGTATCACAATTAGGACTTTTCGCCGACCAGGTTAAGAACTAATTAGGTCACGATAATTCAGGTAGACTAGCTTAATTCTAGTGATCGCAGGTTAAATTTAGATCTAAAGTGTTCCGGTCACGGAAACAATTAACCCGGCTCTGGATCCGGGTTGTATAATTGAGTTACTCGGTGAATAATTGATTGCTCGACTTCCTTGAACCTCTCTTTCGTCTCACTCCCTGGGTCGGACCTTCCCGGCGGAGTAGGCCTGCTCCCTGCACAATGAACGCACAGGGCCCCGGAGGTTGTCTGAGGGAACCCTCTCCGATGCCTAAGTCAGTCCGTGAATGCCTTAAGAAAACCCGGTTCGTGAGGAACTGGGCGGCAATTTTAGAGTAAGAGTCCTAGAGAGAGAAAATCCAACCCCTCTCATGTGGGAAATGGGGAAGTATTTATACCTTCCCACAAGAGAGAGAAGTGGGAGAGGAATGGTTGGATAAAGAAGTGACAAGTGGCGTCTTCTCATCCACCCATCCCTAATTACCTTAGACGAAATGACGGGAGGGCCCCTGGGGGTACTGACCCTGTCGACCAGGGACTTCCCCAGGGCAGGCGGACTTCGGGCAGTGGCTGCTAGGTTCCAGCAGGCTGGGATGGCTTATGGTCCCAGCAGCCGACGACCATCCTTAGCGTTTGATGCTTCTGTTTCAATTTCTTGCTAGGGACTGGTCCTTTGAGCTTTGACAGGAATCATCCCAGGGCCTGCCCAGCAGGCGGTTACTTGACAGGCGGCCGACCCCAATCAATTGGCCTTCGCCAGTAGGAGGGAAGTAAGGCTTTTCTTCTGCTGGCGATTCTCGCTTGGAGGGAGGTTGACTTCCATGTCTGCCACAGCATTTAATGTTTCGCGCTTTCCCAAGGGACGTAGCGCTGCTCACGTCAAGTAAGCAAAGAGTTGAGAGTGCCTTTTGCAATGATTACACTTCTCCTCTAGGTGGATTTTTGGGAACCGTGAAGAGTTCCCGATTGGTGGCTCTCCTTCCAGGGTGGTTGGAGTGTCTTTAATGCCGTGTTTTCTCTTGTATAAAACCCCAGCTTCCTCCACTTTTCTGCTTAGCTTATCTTCAATCCTTCTACTTTCTTCGTCTTTAATCATGGTTTGGATTAAAAAGTTTGTAACCCGTCATGGAGTTAGATATGTTACTTTTATCTTTAGAGGGTTTTGGAGGCTCCAATATGCTCGTGCTGCTTATCGAGCTGTCCGCCGTAGTCGCCATTCACGGCTTCATTCCCGCCGGACGGGTAAGAAAGCTTCTGCTAGGATGGGCAAACGCCTCAGGAGGTCTTCGCCTCCTGCTGCGCCTAGGTTTAGGCGCTGCCCCCAGGGAGGGGGCTGTTTTGACAGGGGATGCCATGAGTGCTTTCCGTGGCTGCACCCCGAATAATTTGGCCCCAACTTTTCTGACACTGATTCCTCCTTGGCGTCAGGTCCCTCTTCGCCTGTGAAGAAGACAGGCTGTCGCACCTGCGACGAATCCCAGGTTGTTCCCTTTGGCAGGGACTGGGAGGATAGCAGTCGAGATTCTAACGATAGTGAGGGTCTCGGTTGTTTGAGTGACAGGGACGAGGATGGGATCCCTGATGATCCCTTCAAAGACTCCCCAGACTGGGACTGGGGCTCAGACTTTGGAGGTTCAGGTAGCCCTGGGGACCCTTCTCCTGACCTGGATGATGATTAGGCCTGCTTAGCAGGGCGTTTACTTGTTTGGCCGGAATTTCTGGGCCCTTGTACGTTTTCTTTCCTTGCTGGGTACTGAATGTAATTTTCCCTTGTAAGATTTAATGAAACGAAATTCAGGCGACGTGTTCGTGTACTGTATTTTTAATATGTGCTTATTATTTTTTTTTTATTATTTTTTTTTGTGGGAATGACGTCGTCGGTTGTTCTTTCTCTGACATTTTGTCTTTCGAGGCCCTTCTTGGGAAGGGTGAACAATCGGTGTCCAGTGTGCGACACGTGGACGACTATTGAGGGTTTTGTCAGGGGATCGCCTTTCGAACTTCTTGGGCTTTATATAAACCCTTCTCTCCCTTCATTCCCTTCTTTTACTCCTCTTGATACTTCACACCCCTTAATACTTTCTTGAATATTCTTCGTTTGCCGAGCATTTTTCGAGGAGCAAGGAACACCTCTTGTCACTGTCTCCGGCAACTTTATCGGCGTCCTTAGGTTAGAACTTCTTTAAATCTCTCCTCTTTTTTCCCTTCCATAGCCAATATGTCGCGAGTCCGTCCCCTTTCTTTTAGTTCTTTGCTCGGGGGAACCGGGGGCGGCGATGGTGGCCGGCGTGACATAGCTTCTTCCTCTGGGGTCGGTCCTAGGGAGGAGGACGAACATCACAGGGGGGAGGGTGCTGAGTCACCCGAGCCAGCTCCCTTTGATGTGGTTGACTCCGATGACGAGGCCCTGGAGGTGGATCCTTCCAGGGTCGCCGGCCCCCTCATTCGCAGGGAGAGGGGGAGGACCTACTTCTTGGACAAGGAAAAGTATGTGGTCCCCCTAAAGACCTATCCCGAGGCCAAGAACAGGGACCTGATTTTGGAGAGTAACGCTGCTAAGGCCATTGAACAATTTTATAATTTCGGGGAAGGGTACACGGTTGTAGTCCCTGGGGAAAAGGACACAGTGTGCTGTCCCCCAGAAGGATGTGTGGCCGTCTACCATAAGGCCTTGGAATTTGGCCTGCGATTCCCGCTGCACCCCTTCCTGGAGGAAACCTTCAGGAGGATGAACGTTGCTATCGCCCAGCTGACTGCAACTGCCATTAGATCCTTAGTAGCTTACACCTGGACCTGCCTTTTCCATGGCGAGGGGCCTTATATTGACGCCCTTCGTTTCATGGTCGGTCTTCAAATGGTGTCCTCATCGGGGGGGATGGCTCCCCTGGTTATTGGTCTCTGCTGAGGCAGAAAAAGTATGCCTTGGTCTGGCCGGCTATGAGCAGCCTCAAAGTCTGGAAAAATAACTTTATATATGTCCATAGCGCGTCAGGGTGGAAAATTCCTAGACATTTTAGGAACCATGTCCACACCCGCATGGAGACGCGCGAGGAGTATCACCCACGTGTTGGGGGGAAGGCTCTGGAAGTCAGGCTGAGCGCGAAGGAGGAGATTTTGGTAAAAAAGTTTGAGATTGTGATGGATAAGCATGGGAACTTTGGCCCTGCTTTCTGGCTCCCCCATGCGGAGCTCATCACGACAGACGAGTATTTGCTTCCCCTGGGCCTGATTCCTGGCCTTGAAGGTAGTTCTAGGGATTTTTTGTTGTCACGATTTTCCAGAGACTTTATTTCTCCCTGCTTTTTAGATGACCGCTTTTCCCTTTCTGCAGATTCCTATACTTGGCGCTGCACCAAGAAGCAGGTTAGGAGGTTGGGCCTGAGCGAGGAATTGGACATTCTTTCAAAGCGTCCTTCTCTTCCTGCAAATTTTAGGAAAGGAAGCAAAGCCCTCATGAAGCTTGTGAAAGACTTTGCCGCTGGTCGAAGATTACCTCTCCCACCCCGGCTGCCTTCATCGAAGCCGGCGACTTCTACCCCTAGCATCCATGAGGGGGAGGCGGAGGTTACTTCAGGAGCTACTCCTTCCCCCAGTCAGAAACAGGGTGCCTCTCCGGCTGGCCCTCGGATTTCGCAGGGGACCCAGCCTGGAAATTCCGAGGGGACTGGGGAGAGTGTTCCTTTGGAATTGAGGAGGAAAAGAGAGAGGGAGGCTCCTAGTGCTGACGTGGTGGATCTGGAGGCGGATGTTACCACCCCTGAGGCGAAGCGCCCTGCACGTGAGCCTTCAAGCACTCCCTTCCCAGAGGAAAATGCAGAGTTCCACTACACGGCTGGTGACAGTGTGGATGTGTCAGGCTTGCTTTCTGACTCCGGGGCCGTCTTGGCCGATCGCCTTACAAAAATGGTGACCTCAACTTCTCATCAAGTGCTCCAATATATCCAGCGTACCTCCAAGGTTATGCTGGCGTCTGCGGAACTGGCGGCTCTCAGCCGCCTGAGTGATGAGGAGTTGACAGTTACTCCTGGGGCTCCTCCTTCCGACCGCCTGGCTATGGTAGAAAGGGATGTCTCCTTGATAAGCTCCTTGAAAGATAAGATGACAAGGCAAGAGGGAGAGTTAGAGGAGGCCAAGAAGCAGGCTGATCAATGGAGGCTGCAGGGGGAAATGGCTGTGAAGGAGGTCGCCAAGCTAGAGCCTGATCTGAAGGAGAGCCGGCAGTCGTTGGACCGGGCCAATCTATCTTTGGCCGAGATGGGGCACTTAAAGGGGAGAGTGACAGACTTGGAGGAGCAGCTGTCGAAGGCCTAGTCGACTTTTGAACAGGCTAAGGGGGAATGGACGAAGGAGAAAGAGACCCTAGCTGAGGAGACTGAGGCTGCAGTGAATGCCAGCTTCGCGAGCGGTGCCAACTCCTCTCTGGAGTTGGTAATGGAGGTGATAGGGGAGATGTTCCCTACCTTTGATGAGGACTCCTTTCGGAGCCTCTATTCCGCTAAGAATGAAGCTCGGGCGGCCAGGCAGCCTGAGGCAGATGTTGACGCTCACCAGGATGCTACGTGACGCCCCTTCTCTATTCTTATAAGAGCTTTTATCTTTCCGTGCTGAGCCAGTGCTTATGGCCATTTTGTTTGTAATATTTTGCCACTTTGTTTTTTCTTCCTCAACTTTGTAAAGACCTTTCCACCCTTCATGGGTTTTGTTTGTGGAATATTTCCCTTTGCTTTTTATGGCAAACCGTTTTTAAAATTCAGGGATCATTTCCTTGTTTGTTTAATCGCGCCTGTCACAGCATGTCCCTGGCTTCGTTCAAAGTCCAGGGGGCCTGCCCTCTGCCTACCCAGAGGTAAGCAGGGTGGCTTTTGCGTTTTTTATACAAGGTTGGGGGGCCTGCCCCCAGTCCTTGTCAGTCTGGCCTGTCCCTGGCTTTTCGTTCAAAGTCCAGGGGGCCTGCCCCCTGCCTGCCCAGAGGTAAGCAGGGTGGCCTTTGCGTTTTTTATACAAGGTTGGGGGGCCTGCCCCCAGTCCTTGTTAGTCTGGCCTGTCCCTGGCTTTTGTTCAAAGTCCAGGGGGCCTGCCCCCTGCCTGCCCATAGGTAAGCAGGGTGGTCTTTGCGTTTTTTATACAAGGTTGGGGGGCCTGCCCCCAGTCCTTGTTAGTCTGGCCTGTCCCTGGCTTTTTGTTCAAAGTCCAGGGGGCCTGCCCCCTGCCTGCCCAGAGGTAAGCAGGGTGGCCTTTGCGTTTTTTATACAAGGTTGGGGGGCCTGCCCCCAGTCCTTGTTAGTCTGGCATGTCCCTGGCTTTTGTTCAAAGTCCAGGGGGCCTGACCCCTGCCTGCCCAGAGGTAAGCAGGGTGGTCTTTGCGTTTTTTAAACAAGGTTGGGGGGCCTGCCCCCAGTCCTCGTTAGTATGGCCTGTCCCTGGCTTTTTGTTCAAAGTCCAGGGGGCCTGCCCCCTACCTGCCCAGAGGTAAGCAGGGTGGCCTTTGCGTTTTTTATACAAGGTTGGGGGGCCTGCCCCCAGTCCTTGTTAGTCTGGCCTGTCCCTGGCTTTTGTTCAAAGTCCAGGGGGCCTGCCCCCTGCCTGCCCAGAGGTAAGCAGGGTGGCCTTTGCGTTTTTTATACAAGGTTGGGGGGCCTGCCCCCAGTCCTTGTTAGTCTGGCCTGTCCCTGGCTTTTTGTTCAAAGTCCAGGGGGCCTGCCCCCTGCCTGCCCAGAGGTAAGCAGGGTGGCCTTTGCGTTTTTTATACAAGGTTGGGGGGCCTGCCCCCAGTCCTTGTTAGTTTGGCCTGTCCCTGGCTTTTTGTTCAAAGTCCAGGGGGCCTGCTCCCTGCCTGCCCAGAGGTAAGCAGGGTGGCCTTTGCGTTTTTTATACAAGGTTGGGGGGCCTGCCCCCAGTCCTTGTTAGTCTGGCCTGTCCCTGGCTTTTTGTTCAAAGTCCAGGGGGCCTGCCCCCTGCCTGCCTAGAGGTAAGCAGGGTGGTTTGGATTTTTTGTTGGGGGGTTCGTTTTTCCTGATTTTCGCAACAGGGGGGCCTCCCCCTATTGCCCCCTGCTCGTTTGTGTGTGAATGCGCAAGTTTTGAACAGGCAACGAGTATAAATCTGGATCTTTCTCATTTCTTTATAAGATTTGCGACATTTTTGGGTGGTCGGAGCCGTCGACATTTTTTGACCGTCCTCCGCCTTTTGTTTTTTAGCAAAAATCAAAAACTGTCCTCGAATTTTGTTTAGACGTAATATTTCTTCAAAGTGTCTGCATTCCAGTGAGCATGCAGCTCTTGCCCTTCAAGGTTGGCGATTTTGTATGTGCCTGGTCCCAGGACTCGAGTCACTTGGTATGGACCCTCCCAGTTGGCACTCAGCTTTCCATGTTCTCTTGACTTTCCAACCGCCTGTGTCTTTCTCAGAACCAGCTCACCCATCTGGAAGTTCCTCTGTCGGACTTTGGTGTTGAAGGCTTTCCTCATTCGTTGCTGGTAGGCAACGATGTTGGTGCTAGCTTCCTCCCTTAACTCGTTTACCAGGTCCAAGGCTTCGACCATTGCAGCTTCGTTTTCAGCTCGGTCGTACTGCAGGGAGCGCAGAGAAGGGATCCTTGCCTCAATCGGTAATAATGCCTCTGCTCCATATGCCAGACCAAACGGGGTTTGGCCTGTAGACTCTTTCCTGGTAGTTCGGATTGACCAGAGTATACTGGGAAGCTCGTCAGCCCACCTACCCTTGCAGTCATCCACCATTTTCTTCAGGCCGTTCAAGATTTGTTTGTTGGCCGCTTCTGCCTGTCCGTTGGTTTGCGGGTGACAGACGGCTGAATAAGCGACTGCGATGTTGTGGCTTTCCAGCCAGATTCTTAGAGGGTCATTATCAAATTGTCTGCCATGGTCAAATACCAACATCTTTGGCAGACCGAACCTGGTGATAATATTTCGCCAGACCACTTTCCTGACCGCCGGCTCAGTAATGTTGGGTACTGCTTCGGCTTCCACCCATTTGGTGAAGTAGTCTATTGCGACAATCAAGAATTTCCTGCCCCCTGTGGCCACCGTGAAGGGTCCTAGAATGTCCATCCCCCATTGAGCGAAAGGGATGGGGGATAGGATTGGCCTGAGTTCCTGGGCCGGGGCATGGATTGATGGGGCAAAGAGTTGGCATTTTCTGCATTTCTGGGTCAGGCTCTTGGCGTCCGCCAGCATGGTGGGCCAGTAGTAGCCTGCCCTTAGGGCTTTGTGGGCTAGGGATCTCCCTCCGATGTGATGCCCACAAATCCCTGAGTGGATATCTTCCAACACTTCAGCAGCTTGATCTGCCCGTAGGCATTTGAGCAGGGGATAAGTAAAAGATTTCTTATAAAGTTCCCCCTCAATGAGTATGAACCAGGCTGCTCTAGCCTGTATTTTCCTTTTTTGTGTTGTGTCTGATGGCAGGACACCATGTCTTTTGAATTGGATGAAGGGAGTCATCCAGCTTTCCGGACCTTCTTCCACGGCGCTAATTGCCTGACAGGGGCTTGTGGATTTCTCATGCAAGACGTCGACCCATACTGACCTCCTTATGTCTTGTAGACTGGAACTTGCCAGTTTCGACAGGGCATCTGCTCGATTGTTCTGGGAGCGGGGGATCTGTTTGATCTCATATGATTTCAGGCCTGACAACTCTCCTTTCACCATTTCCAGGTATGTGGCCATTGCTTGGTCCCTTGCTTCGTATTCACCATTGATTTGGTTGGCGATGAGCTGGGAGTCTGTCGCCAGGACAATCCGTTCTGCCCCTGCGGCTTTGGCTAATCTGACGCCTGCGAGTACTGCTTCGTACTCTGCTTCGTTATTAGATGTTGGGAAGACAAACCTGAGCGCATGCTCAAAGTCAGCCCCCCCTGGGCTGGTCAATACAATGCCCGCGCCTGCGCCATTGGCTGTCGAGGATCCATCCGTATGCACGATCCACTCCTCGGTAGGGGTCTCTTCTTCCCCTGAATGGGAGCACTCAGCCAGAAAATCTGCTAAGGCTTGGGCTTTGATGGCTGTTCTTGGCTGGTAAGATATACCTAGCCCACTCAGCTCGATCGCCCACTTCAGTAATCTCCCTGATTTTTCAAATTTTTCCAACACCTTCTCCAGCGGTTGGTCGGTGAGGACAACGACTAGATGCGCGTCAAAGTAAGGTCTGAGTTTCCTGGCAGCAATTATGACTGCGTAGGCGGCTTTTTCGACCATCGGGTAATTTTTCTCGGCTGCCCCCAGCGCATGACTTACGAAGTATATAGGTTGCTGGGTGCCTGCCTCTTCCCGTAAGATAACCGCGCTGACAGTTATATTGGTCACTGCAATGTAGAGGAAAAGTTTTTCCCCTGCTACTGGTCTTGCCAGGGTGGGGAGCCTCTTAAGATGGTCCTTCAATTGCTCAAAGGCCTCTTTCTGCTTGTTTTCCCACTTGAACTGTTTGTTTCCTTTCAGTATTTTGAAGAAAGGAGTGGCCTTGTCCGCTGATCGGGCGACAAACCGCGCTAAGGCGGCCATGCGGCCCGTCAGGCGCTGGATGTCTCTAATGGTCTTGGGCTCAGGAAGGTCTAGAACTGCCTGAATTTTCTCAGGGTTGGCGTCTATCCCCCGAGAGCTGACCAAGAACCCCAGGAATTTGCCGGAGCGGACTCCAAATGTACACTTCTTTGGATTGAGTTTCATTTTGTAGGTGCGCAGGGAGCAGAAGGTTTCCTGCAGGTCTATCAGGTGCTCTCTGTCCTCTTTGCTTTTTACGATGGCGTCATCAACGTAAGCCTCGATGTTTCTGCCTTTTTGTTTTTCAAACACTTTATCAACCAACCGTTGGTATGTAGTCCCTGCATTTTTAAGCCCGAATGACATCATCTTGTACATGTAGGTGCCTGAACTGGTGATGAACGCACACTTCACCCTGTCCGGCTGCCACAGGTATACTTGATGATACCCTGAAAAGGCATCTAGGAAGCTCAGCATGGTATAACCACTGGTGGCGTCTACCAGTTGGTCGATTCTGGGGAGCGGATAGCAGTCTTTCGGGCAGGCCTTGTTGAGGTTTTTAAAGTCTACGCACATTCTCCATGCGCCCGACGATTTTTTGACCATGACTACATTCGCCAGCCATTCTGGGTAGTCACAGACCTCAATAAAATCTGCTTTCAAGAGCTTGTCAATCTCTTCCTTGATTGCCGCGTCTTTTTCTGCGGACATATTTCGCTTTTTCTGTTTTACAGGGCGAGCGTCCATGCTTACGTTCAGCCTGTGAACGATGCATGATGGATCAACGCCGGGCATCTCATCTGCCGAGTAGGCGAACACGTCTTTGTTTTCTTTCAGCAGTTTGATCAGTTCAGCCTGGTAGAACTCCTCCAGGTCAGCTCCTATTAGGACCTGCCTCCCTGGCTCTAAGTCCACCAGCATGCTTTCGCCCCCTGGCTCCAAGTGGTCGGACGCCGGGTGCTCGGCTGGTATTTCGCCTTCCCTGCTAGGGGAACTGTCAGCCTTTCTTTTTCCTTTTCTTTCTTTTTCGTGTTCTTGCAGGGCCACGGAGTAGCATTGTCTAGCTGACTCTTGGTCCCCGCGCACTTTTCCTTCTAGTCCGAAATCGGTGACATATGCTATGGTGAGGGCCCTGATGGAGATGGCCGCCTCGATTTCGTCCAGGGTGGCTCTGCCGATTAGGGCGTTGTAGGCGGATCTTGCATCCACAACAACAAAGGTTGCCCTGACGTTTCTGGCAGTAGAGCCCTCCCCAAAGGTTACGGGTAGGTCTATGACTCCCATGGGCAGCACGCCCGCTCCACTGAATCCGTATAACGATCCGGGGGCAGGTCGTAAGTGCCTTTTTTCAAGGCCCATTTTCTCGAAGGCGTCTTTGTACAGTAGATTTGTGTATGCGCCCGTGTCTACCATACACCTCCGCACAATGTGGTTGCTGATCTCTAGGGACAGCACCAAAGGGTCACTGTGCGGGTAAACTACGCGCCCTGCGTCTTCAGGAATGATGCTTAAGGTCACTCCCCTTGGACTCCCTGCTTTCTCAGCATAGCAGATCTGGCTCCTTAGTTCACGCATTTGTCTTTTTTGGCCTCTTCGACTGAGCTGGCCCTCAGTGCCCCCTGAAATCACGTGGATCACCATGCGGTTCTGCACTGACCCCTCGGGTTTTTCAGATACTTCCTTCTGAGACTTATTCTTGGCTGCGTAGTTGGCTAACCATCCGTTCCTGATTAACTTCTCGATTTCGTCTTTCAGGTGACGACATTCCTCGGTGGTGTGGCCTATGCAGTCGTGGAAAGTGCAGAATTTCTTGGGGTCTCCTTTCGGGCTGCGAGGTTTGTTCGGGCGATTCCACTTGGCAGTTTCTTTTTCCAGTTCGAAGATCTCCGCCCTGGATTTGTTCAGGGCAGTGTAACTGTCGAACCTGGGCTGGTAGACAGTGCGCTCCTTCTTGGGAGTGTCCCCCTCTTCCCTCTGCTTGCCTGGCTCACTTCTGCCACGTCCACCCTGCGGTCCCCCTTGAGGCCTTGTTTGGCCTGCAGGGGTATCCGTCAGGCCGTGGAACTCCTCCTGCAGAATGAACCATTCCGCAATTTTCCTGGCCATGGCCAAGGTTTCTGGCTGGGCCCTGATCATCTGGTTTTTCATTTCCCCTGGAAGCAGGGAGATTGTCAGGGCGTAGGCGGCGGTGGAATCATCGATCTCCTTGACCTGCTGGTAGGACAGATCAAACCTTCTCAGGTACTCCCTCACACTTTCACCTTTTTCTCTGCTTCAGGGTCATAAGATCGAAACGGGTGAGGCGTCTTCTTTTATTTCCAGCATATTGTTCGAGGAAGATCTCGGCCAGCTTTATGAAGAACCTGACTGACCCCTGGCGGAGGTCTCTGAACCATCCCTGTGCGAGCCCTACCAGGGTGGTTGGGAAAACTTTGCACCAGATGGCATCATCTACGTCGTACATGCCCATGTGGCTCTCAAACGCTGCCAGGTGGTCCTCTGGGTCTGTTGTCCCATCAAACTTAATGGTGGGCATTTTGATTTTTGGAATGGGGTACTCTTGTACCTCAGGATGAAGTGGGGTTTTTGTGGGCCTGCCTACCAATCGTGACCTGCTTTCCCCAGATTGGTTACCATGAGTATCCCATTGTTTATGGGCCGGTTTCCTCATGCTGGGGGAGCGGTGCCTTGGGGGCGGCCTGCTCGCTGCTTCATCTTCTGTCTCAGGGGAGACTTGTCTGGGTCTCTTCCTCTGAGAGTGACAGAAGCTCTCACCCTGGTGATACTTAGATTCCAGTGGTTGCCCCCGGTTGAGCCTTGATTGCAGGCTTTGGGATAAACCAGGGGCTGACTGCTCTCTAGCTGCCGGTGTTAGCCTGGAGAAAACCCCGCTTGGTTTTTCTCCCAAGCGTTTCGACATGGGCTCCCTCGGCCTCATTCGTTCCTGTAATCCTCGGGATAAGCCTCCCTGTTCTCCAGACGCTGATCCTGTTGTGTGAATGGAGAACGCCTGCTGGACAGGTGGCTCTGGATTGTCGGTAGTAATGCGCCTTTGCACATGCGCATACGCTTGTGCTGTCCTTCTTGCTTTCCTCTGAGCATTCCTGGCGGCGGTCCGCCTCGTGCCCCCAGCTTCATCCCTGCTGATTGGGGATGGTTGCCTGGGAGCCGATGCGACCCTGCCTACCAAGTCCTCAGGAGTGAACTCCTGGTTCAGCATCGCAGAGAAGAAAGCGGCTGTCTGCGCCATCTGAGCTGGGGTCAGATTAAGGGCGTGTCCTGGGTGTGCCCCCAACTCAGGTGTCACAGCAGTGTTAGGTCCGCCGAGGAGACTGGTTCCCCCCACCCCTAGGATCGTGGCAGGAGGAACCCTCTCCGACTGCGGCATACCATACAGGGGGGCCACCGGTGGGACCGTCGGACCCGTTCCTGCACTGGCATCAATGATTTCTGGCATGATTGTTTTAGTTTTGTGATTATGAGTGGTTGATTTTAGTGGGTAACTCGTGAGCACAACCGTAAGTTTCCCACAGACGGCGCCAAATTGTTCCGGTCACGGAAACAATTAACCCGGCTCTGGATCCGGGTTGTATAATTGAGTTACTCGGTGAATAATTGATTGCTCGACTTCCTTGAACCTCTCTTTCGTCTCACTCCCTGGGTCGGACCTTCCCGGCGGAGTAGGCCTGCTCCCTGCACAATGAACGCACAGGGCCCCGGAGGTTGTCCGAGGGAACCCTCTCCGATGCCTAAGTCAGTCCGTGAATGCCTTAAGAAAACCCAGTTCGTGAGGAACTGGGCGGCAATTTTAGAGTAAGAGTCCTAGAGAGAGAAAATCCAACCCCTCTCATGTGGGAAATGGGGAAGTATTTATACCTTCCCACAAGAGAGAGAAGTGGGAGAGAAATGGTTGGATAAAGAAGTGACAAGTGGCGTCTTCTCATCCACCCATCCCTAATTACCTTAGGCAAAATGACGGGAGGGCCCCTGGGGGTACTGACCCTGTCGACCAGGGACTTCCCCAGGGTAGGCGGACTTCGGGCAGTGGCTGCTAGGTTCCAGCAGGCTGGGATGGCTTATGGTCCCAGCAGCCGACGGCCATCCTTCGCGTTTGATGCTTCTGTTTCAATTTCTTGCTAGGGACTGGTCCTTTGAGCTTTGACAGGAATCATCCCAGGGCCTGCCCAGCAGGCGGTTACTTGACAGGCGGCCGACCGCAATCATAAAGGTTGTATTGTACCAACCGGACTTGCACCTTACGTAGTTCGATTATTGATCTATTTAGTTAATTCCCTGACC
Organism: Agrostemma githago; assembly: GCA_958450325.1. Classification (NCBI taxonomy): domain Eukaryota; kingdom Viridiplantae; phylum Streptophyta; class Magnoliopsida; order Caryophyllales; family Caryophyllaceae; genus Agrostemma; species Agrostemma githago. The sequence continues at coordinate 70,185,227 of OY288243.1, read as the reverse complement.
CGATTAATATTCGTAGTGAACCTGAGACCCTAGACTTTTCTCTTCTTGTTATTCCATCCTAGTTATTTAGTTTCTACTCAACCAAGATTGTGAGCCATAGCCTAGAGTCTAACTCTTAGAAATAGATAACTAAACCCTGTCTCCTTGTGGTTCGACCTCTGACTTCACTATCTAAATTAGTTGGTGTCCTTAGGGTATCTTTGATTAGGGATACGACTTACCCCTGTCAAATTTTGGCGTCGTTGCCGAAGAGACGGTGTTATTTAGTTGTTTATTTTTTGTTTTAGATTTTAGGTTATTTTTTGCCCCGAGGAACATCCGTTCCTTGGGGCAGTTATCACTGGTTTTTTGTAGTTTCCTTTTGTACCCAGGTTACTACCGCTAGCTAAGATGCCTAAGCTTGCTATCCATTCCGAGCTAGTGGAGACGGCTTTGCCAAAGCCGATCAAACGACCAACTTCCACAAATGGGTCGTTTGAAATCCGTCCTGCTTTCACCACTTTAGTGGAGAAAAATCAATTCGGAGGTACCGCCGAGTAAGATCTGGCAAAACATATGTAGATCTTCACCGACTATTGCTCCACCATTCCACTCCCCGCAGAAGTTAATCAGGAGCAGTTGATGGAGATAGTGTTCATGTTTTCCCTACGTGACGATGCTAGGGAATGGATCACCGACATGGATCGCACAACTGAGGAAATTACCGACTGAAAATCTCTTGCCTTAACATTCTACAAGTACTATTACCCACCTCAAAAGACGAACATGTTAAGAAGTCAAATAACTAACTTTCGTCAAACTCGTCGTGATAATATCCACGAGGCTTGGGTACGATTCAAGAAGTTGGTAAAAGAGTGCCTACATCATGGGTTTCAGGTATGGTTTCTACGCAATCAGTTTTATAATGGTTTATATGACGATTGTCGTGCTACACTTGATTCCGCATCTAACGAGAGATTCAAAAACAATGTTGATGATGACAAAGCTTTGAAAACGATAAAGGAGATGGGTACTCACCACGCCCGATAAGGTAATCCATGAGGTCACTCTCGTAGAACAGGTTTAGAGAGTGAGTCGGCCAATGCTGTGGCCGCGCAGTTAGCGGCATTGACTAAACGTTTTGATGACTATGAAGCCTCAAATTCCAAATGAGTTATTTATCAAGTCAATGCCATGATTGAGCTTAATTGTGATAACTGTGGTAATTCAGGGCATTACACGCATGAATGCATGGGAATTCCGGCGCAAGTCAACGCGTTTCAAGCTTCCCGTCAGATTTTGCCTTATACGAATCAACAGCCACCTCCAAATAATAATCTGGTTATTCCTTCTGTTCCCACTCATAATCATATTTTTCAATATAACTTTAACAGGTAAAATCAAGGGGGACAATAGATCTATCAGCAGCAACCATATTATGTCGTTTCGAAAGCTCAAGCAAATAACAAATATGCGGGGATTAAAGCACTGGTCATACAAGGCTTACATGCTCATCAAAAGCGGGAAGCACAGATAAATCAGTTGATTACTGTTGTGTGCTAAATTTAGACCGCTTTCCTCCTCATTTAGACCCGTTTTTTCCCTCGTTTTGCGAGTTTAGAGTGCAATTATCGCCATATTTTGTGTACTTCTCGCATTAGCGTCCCTCTTGTGCGTTTTACGTGTTTTTGGAGTTTTTCTATCAATTTTGATAGGATTTGGCACCGAAATCACGATCGAGCTTCCACGAGCACAAGAGAAGGGAATCCCATTCAAAGAGCAAAGCACACAACTTAAAGTTTAAAGCCATCCAATCAATCGACGAAGAATGAGACAAGGAAAGAGGCCTGAGATATGACCGGGCGAAATTTCACCCGGTGAGACACCACCGGGCGAAATTTCACCCGACGGTAAAACGCCTCCCTGAAGATTTTCCGAGACTTCCCACCGGGCGAAACTGACCGGGCGAAATTTCGCCCACCGGGTGAAATTTCGCTCGATGGAAAGATGTGCCGAAAAACGCTAAAAATGAAGAAAATCTCACCTGGCGAAAATTTCACCCGGTGGGATTATTACGCAAGACCGCGGGGCGAAGTTTCAGCCTATTAAGATGCAGAGGATGATTGTCTCACTAATGAAGCAAGCGTTGGATTTGGGCTTTAGGTTAAGGAGACCCATTAAGGATTACTATATATATGTTACCCTAGTTTGTTGCCCAATACATCCTCCATTAGAGTAGTATTAGCATCCATCATCCACCATTAGTGTAGTTACACATCCATTTAGTAGAACAATCTAGTAATATTCCTAGTAATTCTATAAAAATCTAGTAGTTTACATAGTAATTAGTAGTAGATCTACTTAGTTTCCATCATCAATTCTCTAGATTACAAGTTTGTAGAAGATTATTCAAGTTTTATTGAAGATTTGTTGGGTTTATTGAAGGATTAGTGACAAGTTCTTCATCTTCTCCATCAAAGATTCAATCTTTTTTCATGCAATCTTCTTATTTCTTCTAGATCTTCACAGTTGGTAACATTTCTTTCCACTCTCTAATCTCTAGTTTAGATTTAATTTAGTTTTCTCATTATTGTCTTGTTTACATCATCTTAGTGTTGTTAGTTTCTCTAGATTTTGTTCATGTTGTTCTAGATTATTCTTTAGATTAGTTTGGTAGTTTCATAGCTTAGTGGGTAATTGTTAGATCATAGTTTTCTCATTATCTTGTAGTTAGTTTCCTTATATCTACTTAATATGCATGCTTTAGATAGTTTCTCCATAGTTAATGTTTTATTGTCTTTCATTATGATTAGTGAGTAGATTTCTTGTTGGGGAGTTTAGGGATGAGGACTTGGATTATTTGAATTTAGGGGTATTGGTGGGTTGCTTGCTTGTTGGTTTATCTTGCTTGTGGTTGTTGTGTCATTGTTGTTTTAGTCCGGCCAACTAGACCGACCTTGACTCGTTTCTATCAATATGGGGAAACTCGGGGTAGAAATTACCACAACAAGAGACTTACCCTTCTTAGCCGCGAAAGCGAGTTTTTAGGTGGGTTGGGTGAAGAAACCGAAAGGTGGCATTCTCCCTTTATCAATGTTGCAACAAAAACTCGATCCCGACCTTCTTAGACTCCATGTTCCGAATCCCGACTTCTCCCTAACGCCTTTCTCTAGATTAATCACCCCTAGCTATTCTCGTAGTTATTTCTCTAGCGTAGACTCGACCTTTAGAAACCCCCTTCTAGACATCAAACACGTCACTTTAAACTTGCTCTCACACTCCGTTCCTTGTAGACCGACCTCGACTTACCACGAATACTTGTTAGTTTTTGTGTAATCTCGAGTCTTACAAATATCGTTTGATCCCCCGTCCTTCGTTAACGACCGATCCGATTGGGAGGCGATCAAAATGGCGCCGTTGCCGGGGAACGGCTAGTTGTTGTGTTGTTTTTAGTTGTTGTGTTTGATTCTTTTCCCTTCTCTCTTTTCCCTAGTGCTGTAAGGTGCTAGGAGTCTTACCGTTTAATTGAGTTTTATGCCCAGGAACACGTCATCGCCCTTGTGGTTCGATCCGGAGCCGGAAAGAACTTTTAGAGCATTGCGTTTTCGGGGAAACAACTCAACCACCATCATTCCACATCCTTCATTATCACCTTCTAACCTTAATCCCATCCTACCACATACACCCTCTACACCTTCTACATCACATAATCCCACTCCAAATAATCCTTCCATACTTTCCACTCCACAAAATTCACCACCATCACCACCATCACCGAAAACTCCACCACGAAATCAAAATCCATCCCCTCCAAATCATCCAAATTCTCCAAATCCACCATCACCACCAATCCAATCAATGGCAACCCTAGGATCTCATTCCCAACTCACACATGAAGAAACACCTTCTCCCGTCAATTTCGGAGAGATTCCCGAGAACTATGAATTAAAAGCCTCTTTGACAAATGCGGTTCAACAAGATACTTTTCACGGTTTTTCTCAAGAAGATGCCCAAGAGCACATTGCTTCATTTAAAGAAAAATTAGTAGGAGCCCGTCTCAATGGATTAACTTCATGCCAATTGCACCGTTTATTATTTCCAAAGACCTTGAGAGATGAAGCTCGTAGATGGCTTCAAGGCCATCCCGCTAATACTTTTACAACATGGGCTCAATTATATATCTAATGCCTTCTTGGAGAAATATTTCCCGCCGTCAAAGACTAATCAATATCGCATGGAGATACAAACATTCAAGCAAGATGAATTCGAAAGCCTAAGTGAGGCTTGGGAAAGATTTAGAGATCTATTGCGCAAATGTCCACACCATGGAATACCCGATTGGCTAACTACCCAAACATTTTACAACACCCTTTCATCGAGAACCAAAGAAAACCTCAATTCGGCCGCTGGAGGAGACTTCTCTTCTCTCACCGATGAGGCATCTAAGAGTCTTATTGAGAAGATGGCAAGGAGTGACTCTAGAATGTGTCAATCAAGGAATTCTAGAAAGAAAGTTGAAGTGAGCTCATCTACGAGTTCTAATGAATTGAAACTTCAAGCAGAAGTTGAAGAATTGAAAAAGAGAATGGATGCCATGAGTTCAAGGCCTATTCCTAGAGGTATGTACCAAATTCAAGGAAGTGTTCCACTAAGGCAACCATCCCCTCCAAAACAATTAACATGGGAAGTTCAATGTGATCATTGTTGCAATTATGGCCATGATTCTAGCTCTTGCATTCCTAATGAAGAAGTTTATATTGAAGAGCCAAATGAAGTCCAAGCTATACAAGTGTATGGGCAAAGACCTCAATTTGATCCCTTTTCCAATACTTACAATGCCGGCACAAGATTTCATCCTAATTTTTCCTATGGCAATCAAAATGTTCAAAATCCGATGCCACGTGCCCAAGGGAGTCAACTGAGGCCATTCAATCAAAGTCAACAAAGGCCCTTTAACCAAGGTCCTCCAAAGATGCCCCCATATATGCCTCATCATCAAAGGAGTAACTTCAATCAACAAAGTAGCAACTTCCATGTTCCCAACAATTACAACAATTACCAAAATCAACATGGTAATCATTTTAATCATGGATACAATCAAGGCTTCCAAGGCAATTTTCAAGGAAACTAAAGTTACAATCCACAACCATTTAATCAACCCTCTCAATCTTATGGCCAATCAAGCAATTTTCAATTTGGTCAAGGAGGAGTCCCATGAGATAACTATAATGATTTGCAAAGAACTGTTGGGCAACTATGGAATGAACATCAAGACACCAAGGCAAGGCTAAAGGTTTGGGAATCACAAGAAGCAACAAAAGCCTTAGCCGCCCCAATTAATTCATCCACCCCATGTTTTGCCCGGACAACCCCAAAACCCAAGAGACCCTTCGCACCAAGAAAATGCCGTTATTTTGAGAGGTGGCAAAGAACTTGAGGACCCATACAAGAATTTGAACTTGAACACCAAAAACACCTCATCCAAAGTCAATCAACCAAGTGCATCACAAGAATCATCTCCCACTTCCCCCAAACAAAACCGGGGAAAACAAGCGGAGTTTGATATCCTTCAAAATGCGGAGAATGAACAAAGAGAACAAAGAAAGAAGAAAGAGCAAATGGAAGCGGAAGAAGCAAAAAGAAAAGAGGCGGAGCGATTAGCCAAAGAAGAAGAAGAATCCAATGTTCCACCGCCTCCCACTTTTGTCCCACCATTGCCTTTTCCCAAACGAGCTAAACCACACAAAGAGAATGCCCAACTTAGCCGTTTCGTGGATAAGTTGAAGAAGGTGGAGGTAGTTTTACCCTTCACCGAGGTAATTTCTCAAATGCCCCTCTATTCTAAGTTTTTGAAAGATGTCTTGACTAAAAAGAGAACGATAAAGGATAAAGAATGTATCTCTCTCACGAAACAATGTAGTGCCATTTTTATGAATCAAATACCAAAGAAACTTGAGGATCCCGGTAGTTTTTCTATCCCTTGTCGGGTTGGAAACGTTGTTGTTAATCAAGCTTTATGTGACCTAGGGGCTAGTGTTAGTTTGTTACCTTATTCTATTGCTAAGAGACTTAGTGTGGGGGAGATGAGACCCACTAGTATGTCGATTCAACTTGCGGATAGGTTCGTTAAGTACCCACTTGGGATACTTGAGGATGTACCCGTTCAAGTTGGTAAGTTTTTCATCCCCTCCGACTTTGTTGTCATGGATATGCCCGAAGACACTATTACCCTCATTATTCTAGGTCGACCTTTTATGGCTACCGGAGGTACTATAGTTGATGTCAAGAATGGTAAGTTGTCTTTTAACATAGGGAACAAGTCGGTAGAGTTTTCCCTTTCTCAAGTTCTTAAACAACCAATGATTGAACAAATGAATTCCATTGAAGTTATTGATAGTTTGGTTGAGTATAGCTTGATAGATGATGATAAGCAAGAAGATGAGCCATTTGACTCTCCACCCCTTGAAGATGAATGTTTGCATGATGAAAAGGTAGAACCACTACCGGTAGGTAAGAGTATGGTATCTTATCCTCCTAATCTTGAACTTAAACCACTCCCCTCTTCCCTGAAATATGCTTTTCTTGAAGGAACTAATTATCCCGTTATCGTCAATGCTACCCTTGATGGACCCCAATTGGAAAAACTTTTGATCACTTTGAGAAAGCACAAAAAGGCCACCGGGTATAGCATTGCCGACCTCCAAGGCATAAGTCCAAATGTTTGTATGCATAGGATCATCCTTGATGATGACCACCGTTCTTTGGTTGAGGGTCAACGCAGGTCGAACCCCACCATGAAAGAGGTTGTCATGAAGGAAGTCCTCAAGTTGTATGAGGCTAACATTATATACCCAATAACCGGAAGTAAATGGGTTAGCCCCGTACAAGTTGTGCCGAAAAAAGGAGGAATGACGGTTGTAAAAGGAGAAAAGGGTGAGTCAATTTCCACTAAGACCATTACCGGTTGGCGCATGTGTATAGACAATCGAAAATTGAACGCGACCACCATAAAAGACCATTTCCCCCTTCCTTTCATCGATCAAATGCTTGAAAGATTGGCACATCATTCTTATTTTTGTTTCCTTGATGGTCATTCCAGATTTCTTCAAATTCCCATTCATCCCGATGACCAAGAGAAAACCACTTTTACATGTCCCTATGGCACCTATGCTTATAGAAGGATGCCATTCGGATTGTGCAATGCGCCGGGAACGTTTCAAAGATGTATGATGGCTATTTTCTCCGATTTTATTGAAAAATCTATGGAAGTTTTTATGGACGACTTTAGTGTCCATGGTACATCTTTTGATTCTTGCCTTGAATATCTTGATCAAGTGTTAGCTCGATGTGAAGAGTATAGACTTGTTTTAAATTGGGAAAAGTGTCATTTTATGGTTGAACAAGGTGTTGTCCTAGGTCATATTGTTTCTAATAGAGGAGTCGAAGTTGATAAGGCGAAAGTCTCCGTGATCGAGAACTTGCCACCACCTACAAATGTCAAAGGGGTGAGGAGTTTTCTAGGTCACGCCGGTTTTTATAGACGATTTATTAAAGACTTTTCCAAAATTGCCAAGCCTTTGACTTCTTTGCTTATGAAAGATGCACCTTTTGTTTTTGATGACTCGTGTCTTGAGGCCTTTTGCAGGATAAAGACCGCTCTTACTCCTACTCCAATTATCAAAGCTCCCGATCGGAGTCTTCCATTTGAGATCATGTGCAATGCATCCGATTTTGCCGTTGGTGCCGTTCTAGGTCAACGGATTGATAAGAAGCTACATGTGATATATTACGCAAGCAAAACATTAGATGAAGCCCAATCGAGGTATACAACAACCGAGAAAGAAATGCTTGCCGTTGTCTACGCCATGGAGAAATTCTGAAATTATGTTACTAGTTCCAAAGTCATTATTCATACCGATCATGCGGCGATTCGATACATCATGTCCAAGAAAGAGACCAAGTCCCGACTCTTTTGGTGGGTCCTCCTTCTACAAGAATTTGATATTGAGATTAAAGACAAAGCCGGATCAGAGAACTTGGTAGCGGATCATCTTAGTAGACTAACGGTTGGTAAGGGAAGCAATGAAGAAGATGGTATACCCATCAATGAAGCTATGAGAGATGAGGCCTTGATGGCCGTCAAAACTATTACACCTTGGTATGCCGATATCGTCAATTTATTAGTATCTCATTTTATTCTGGACGATTATTCCAAGCAAGAGAGGAAGAAACTACGTTATGAGGCCCGACGCTATTAATGGGACGAACCATATTTGTTTCGCCGTTGTGTAAATGGAATTTACCGACGATGTTTCACGGCCGATGAAGGATATGATATTGTGAAGCACCTTCACTGGACATCTTATGGTGGACACTTGGCCAACCAAAAGACAATTTCCAAGGTTCTCGAAAGCGGGTTTTGGTGGCCTTCCATGTTTAAGGACATTCGAGCTTTCTTTCTCACGTGCGATGCTTGTCAAAGAAGTGGGAATATTACAAGAAGAAATGAGATGCCCCTTCAACCCATCTTAGAAATCGAATTGTTCGATGTTTGGGGCATTGATTTAATGGGTCCGTTCAAATCCTTCTTTGGTAACAAATACATCCTAGTTGCGGTTAATTATGTCTCAAAATGGATCGAGGCCGTAGCTTCCCCCACCAATGACTCCAAGGTTGTAATTAAGCTTTTCAAGAATGTAATTTTCCCGAGATTCGGTATGCCTAGAGCCATAATTAGTGATGGAGGCTCTCATTTTAGATAAAAGATACCTTTGAACACCTTCTTAGGAAATATGGTATCACTCACAAGATGTCCCTAGCCTACCACCCTCAATCAAATGGGCAAGCCGAGATCTCCAACCGTCAAATGAAGGGAATTTTAGAGAAAGTTGTAAATACACACCGAAAGGATTGGTCATTAAAGTTAAATGACGCCCTTTGGGCATTGAGAACGGCTTATAAAGCACCGACTGGAACCACTCCTTATCGTCTTGTGTATGGTAAAGCTTGTCATTTACCGGTGGAATTAGAACACAAAGCCGAATGGGCAATCAAAGAGCTAAACTTCGATGAGAGTGTTGTAGGAGATAACCGCCTTCTCCAACTACAAGAATTGGAAGAACTAAGACTTGAAGCCAACGAAAACTCGAAGATTTATAAGGAACGAACTCGCCAACGGCACGATTCTCGAATACTTCGTAAGGACTTCTCCGTTGGTGATAAGGTATTACTCTTCAACTCTCGCTTTAAGCTCTTCCCCGGTAAGTTGAAATCAAAATAGTCGAGTCCATTCGAAGTGACCAAGGTGCAACCATATGGATCAATAGAGATATCAAGCCCAGAAATCGGAAAGTTTATGGTAATGGACAACGTTTGAAGATTTATCATCCCGGTCACGTTCGTGAGACCTTCGCTACCATGAAGTTTGGTGAGCTCCTATTGGGGAGCGATATTTAACCTCTCTCGAAATCGATGTAGGTTTGGTGGTATCCTCAACAACCACCTTGTATATATGTATCATATTTCTTTAAGTTTGTTAGTTTGTTAGCTTGAGAAGAATGGTTGAACTTGGATTTCGCCATGGAGCATTTATTTGGATGAAGATCATGCTTTTGAAGAAGTTATGGAACCAAATTGAAGACCACAAGCATGTTTGTGGGAGATATTGAATATGTAATGTGAGTCGAGTCAATATTTGAATCTTTAGGTGATTGTTGAAGAGCCATGAAATGGCAAGGCGGATAAACGAAAAAAACAAGACCGCCGGGCGAAATTTCGCCCGGTGAGACCTGACCGGGCGAAACTTTGCCCTACGGAAAGTTGCCAGAATTGCCGAAATTGAAGAAGATACCACCGGGCGAAATTTCGCCCGGTTAGATTTTGACCGGGTGAAATTTCACCCGGTGGAAAAAGTGGCAAAAATGATTTTCACGACGAAAAGTTCGTCGGGTGAAATTTCACCCGGTGGTGCTTGACCGGGTGAAATTTCACCCGGCGGCATGGGCTTGCTCAATCACCCATAACACACCTCCTCACTACATTTTCAATTCCCTCCTCCATATTTACCACACATAACTTTCCCTCCAAAATTTTTTATACCAAATTTTTACCACCCACTTTAAAACTTTCACTTTCCCTCCCAACCACCCTTATTTATATCACCCCTTTTTACCCCACAATTCACTCCACATTTTCACCCATCATAAACACATCAAACCACCTTCCATACTCATTCATATTCAAACCTCCATTCACAATTCCATTTCAACTTGGTGATTATTTCCTTGGGTTATTGAAGATGGAAAAGCTAAAGTTTCGGGATTTTTCTTGCAATTATTATTATGGAGACAAGAGCCCAATGAGCCGCGCGTAAACAAGGTATGGCTTCGACCTCTAATAATTCTAAACGTTCTACTTCTTGTAAGCCCAAACTTTTACCTTGTCCTAATACACCCTTAGCTCAAACCTTCTCCGAAAAGACCTTTCGGAGCACAAGGTGGCCTTGTCCATTCACAATGGAAATCCTAGGAATAGAGGACGATATTAGAGAGTTATCGTCTAGGACCGGAACAAGCGGACTCCTTAATTTTGTGCCTTTCACAAATAAAGGCTTGACATGTGAGTTCTTAGGTACCCGACCACACCAAGCGAGTTTAAATTTAGATTGTTCGGTAGAACTCATTTTATAATTGTTTCTGAATTCGGCCTAGCCTTAGGTCTACCCTCATCGGGTACCGGAACTAGTAAACCTTTGAGTGATGTACAAGCTAGTGCTTCTAGAAGAGACCTTTGGCAGTGCATAGCACGTGGTCAACGAGATTTTGAAGCTAATTCAAACTTTACCGCTGAAATCCGTAACCCCGCTATTCGTTACTTTGCCGAGATACTCTCCCATTGCTTGATACCATCTACCAATAATATTTTTAATCTTAATGTGTGCGTCTTACAATTGATTTCTGACTCTTTGCTTGGTAACCCTAACCCCCTTGACCTACCACTTGTTGTAGCGTTACATTTTCATCAAATTATTATTGCTCAACGCCCCTTCGTAGACTGTGGAGGTCTTGTGACCTTAATCGCTAAAAACTTGGGTTATGCGACCGACCACCTTATCCCACTAGATAATCGAGTCTGGCTTGACGAGGCCTATCTTCCAGCTTGGATATTTAATGTACCCGATCATCGCCTCGTCTCCATTTGCCATGACCGTGCTTTATTAGTACCCAACATACACCAAACCAATATTTATAATTGTCACAATTGGGACCTACCCTTAGGTCCCGCTGAATTCCGACTAAACCAATCGGGGGAATGGAAATTTGGGAGTATGCGAACTATAGGTTACCCGAGGGTCGTACATTATTCGACCTTTCTGAGTTAGAACCCACCGAGGGCGTACAACCCTTACCCGGGTCTCCGACGGTTTCTTTTGCGTCAAATGATTACCCAAATTAAACTATTCCCCATGAGTCGGTAGATAACATGGTCGGTGTTGTGTGTGTGTGTGGATTAGGTTGGTGAGTCTTTAATCAATCTTTGAAATGAATTTTTTCCTTGCTTCATTAGTTTATAATCATTGTGATTGTCCTACCTCTAACAAAATTGCAAGTTGTCCCACTGTCCCATCAATTTTTACGGCCGTAGCGGTCTTGGTTTTGCTCCCGGTCTTTAGGCGATGTGATTACGCCATTGACCTTTTTGAAAAATCCAAATTTTAATCAATTTTTCTCAATTATTCTTAATCCGGGCTAGGTGAAGTGACTACACCTACTCCCAATTTTTCACCCCTTCGTTTTAATTTCTTTTCTTCTCTTTTACTTCTTTTTCAACTTCTTAGCCACTTGGCTAGGGTCTAGGTGATGTGATTGCACCTAGGCCCGCCACTATTTTATCGCTTTCTTTATTTTCCTTTTTCTTTTTCTTTTCTAAAAAAATTTGAAAAATCCAAAAACACTTGAAAAATCCTAAAAATTCAAAAAGATTTTTCTTTTCCGTCTTTTTCGTTCTTCCCCTACTTGTCCATTGAGGACAATGTACAGTTTTAGTGTGGGGGAGGAGTCTACTATCTTTTATTTTGCCAAAAATCGTTTCAAAATCCGTAAAAATTTGAAAAATTCGAAAAATCAAAAACATTTTTTTTCTCCTTTCTTTCCCTTTTCTTTTCTTGTTTCTCGTTATGTTTTCGTGTTCCGTGTACGGTCTTGTTCTCTACTCTTACAGGTAACCACCACCTTGAAGCGCGAATTGAAGAGATTATGAAAGCACTCCGCTTGGTAACTTCCTTCCTTCTTTCTTTAATTTTGTAGAGGAGTTAGATTGTTGCTATTGGAGGCTCTCGAGGTGAGCATTTTGGGTGTTGTGGTTGATTGTGTGCTTGTATGTCGATGGATTATGGAGTACATGACTTTACTTGTGTTTTCTTCTATTTGCCTTTTTCTTTTTCATGTGCTCCTTTTTGCTTTTGTATAGCGTGTCTAGGACTAAATATTTTCGAAAACCCGATTACAAACTTATTGCAAGAGTTTACATTCCATTGTAGATAACCCATTGTAGATTTTGGACCTTAATCTAGTAGAATGACTCTTAATCAATGAATTTGTTGATCCTTTAGCTTGAGTCCACCTTTTCTACTAGAGGTTTACTTCGGGGTTTGCATTTGACCACCTTGACCACCCATGGAGGAGTTAGGCCTTGGTTCCCGCATCCCGTTTTCTAAATGACCTTGCTCGAATGACCATTGCACCTTTATTCCAAATTCTTTCCGCCTTTTTGTGGGTTAGTCCAAATTCCCTGTGGACCGACCTCAATTTACCACGAATACTTGTTAGTTTTTGTGTAATCTCGAGTCTTACAAATATCGTTTGATCCCCCGTCCTTCGTTAACGACCGATCCGATTGGGAGGCGATCAATTACACATCACAAGATTTTGGATAATCAAATTGCACAATTGTCTGCTCAAAAGCAGCGAAGGATCTCGGATGCTCTACCGCCTCAAGGTAAACAATTGCACGAACAGGTCAATGATATTACCATACTAATCCAGCCCGGTGAAGGTTACTTAGTTGACATCGTCGATGAAAACGAATTGGAGAAGCAAGAACTCGCGGACGAGTTAGTTGAGCAAGTGGCTCTAGACAAGCCAACGAAGGAGATGAAATCCCCAGGGTTACTCGATCGATCAGCCACATGGACTCGATTGAGTGACCCCACAAAAACCGACCAGGGAATTTTGCGAGAGCCAAATCGATTGAGTCAAGTTTGACTCGATCGAGTCGGCACTGATTCGATCGAGTGGTGCTGGGAGAGCCTAAACTTGTTGTTTCACCATCTAATGCTCCTTCCCCGCCTTCTTCTAATGAAATTCATTCACCAGTTTCCCCCGAGAAAGCTAAGGAAGCCCCGATAAAGATCGCACTCCTCTTTCCACAGGGACAACGCCTGAATCAGACTAATCAGCAGTTCGTTAAAATCATGAAGGTAGTGAAAGACCTTCAAGTAACCGTTCCCTTCACTGAATTGATTACGCAGAAATCCATCTGGAAGAATGCTTTCGATAAGGTCGAGACTATGGCATACGCCAATGAGTTCTACGCAATCCTAAATAACCAATCTTCGCCTAATCTTAAAGATCAAGGGAGTTTCTCTATTCCTGGTACTATTGACACTTTTACTATCGATAATGGTCTTTGTGATTTAGAAGCAAGTGTTAGTGTGATGCCATTTTCTATTTTTACAAAGTTGAACAGCGATAAGCTGAAAATCACGAGTATGACCTTGCAAATGGTCGATCGTTCTCTTAAACGCCCTTTAGGTGTCTTGGAAGATGTCCCGGTCAGGGTCGGAAAGTTTTTTATTCCCGTAGATTTTGTGATTGTAGATATGGCTGAGGACTCAGTGATTCCTATCATCTTAGGTCGACCCTTCCTACATACGACGGGGGCGGTTATAGATGTTAGGAACGGAAAGCTAACACTATAGTTAGGAACGAAAATCACCCTCCTCTGCTACTTGATGAGTGTTATTTATATACATATTTTCATTCCCTAATTGTTAGTTTAGTCTCGGTTTTAGTGCTTAACTCGTTAATAATGATGCAATTTACTTTGAATGTCGATACTTCCGTATTTGTGTTTATTTTGTAGATTTGGATGCATTTTGGAGCTAATCGGAGCATTACGGAATCAAAAATTAAAGAATTTACACCTAAGCACGTAATCTAAAGAAGAGATGCGGAATACACGAAGAAACAAAGATCAAAGAAGGAAAAGACACCAAACGAGATGGAAAAATGATCGCCTACACAAGGGTAACTTCAAACGTCTATATCTTGAGTTCTACAACTTCAATCAGGGTGATTCCAGTGGCTTTGGAAAAGTTATTTCTCTTAGCTTTCCAACGGTATTTTGCGCGTCCAATTTGAACAAGTAACGAAGAATTGGCAGTCGTTTGAAGTAGAGCGCGTGATGCTGTGACCTACAGCGCTACTTGATCAAGTGCCCCAAGATCACTCGATCGATTGCCACTCTGTGAAGTCCCTGCCCATTATTTTAGGTGTCACTCGATTGAGTGCACCCAATTCAGGCCTCACCTCATTTCCGATTTCAACATTAGAATTGGGCCCGCTTTTGAGTCCAACTGATACTCTTTATATCAGTTGTCTGACTCTTGTTTCAGACACTTTTCTTTTACCTACTTTTACACTTTTCATTATTTAGTTTTCTTAGTTTAGTTTACCTTGGGAGATACATTGAACCTAGTTCTCCGTCTCAGATCTTGAATTTTTCGGTATCGTCATTCTTAATTTCAATTCTAATTTCAGTTTCCTACTTTAGATTCCGTCTTAATTTATTCTTTGTATTCGTAGTATTTATCATCTTCATAGTTCTTAATGTTTTATCGTTTTCTAGTAGAATTATTATTGCTTTCTGTAGATTAATTCGTATCTTCTTCGTTATGATTAATCACAATTCATATTTTGTCAGTTTGATTAATTTTTATATGAGTAGCTAAATTCTACCTAAGGTTTAAGGGGATCGATGTATATTATTAGGGTTATAGTCAATTGACCTGTTTCTAATCGTATGAACTATCGCATGATTATCGTTTTAACTCTGATTAATTGTTTGATGCATAATTCAATTAATTAGTATCGCAAATTAGGACTTTTCGTCGATCGGGTTAAGAACTAATTAGGTCATGATATTTTGGGTAGACTAGCTTAATTTTAGCGACCGCAGGTTAAATTTAGTTCTAAAGGTTGTAGAAGTACCGACTGGACCTACATCTTAGATAGTTCGATTATTGATACGTTAGTTGACTCCCTGACCCGAGTAATATTCGTAGTCAACCTGAGACCCTAGACTTTCTTCTAACTGTTATTCCGACCTGGTATTTAGCATTAGTTTATCAAACCAACCAAAACTGTGACCCATAACCTAGAGTCTAATTCTTAGGAATAGATAACTAAATCCTGTCTTCTTGTGGTTCGACCCTTGACTTCACTATCTACATTAGTTGGTGTCCTTAGGGCATCTTTGATTAGGGATATGACTAACCCCTGTCAAATTTTGGCGTCGTTGCCGGGGAGACGGTGTTATTTAGTTGTTTATTTTTTTTAGATTTTAGGTTATTTTCGCCCCGGGGAACATCAGTTCCTTGGGGCAGTTCTCACTGGTCTCTTGTAGTTTCCTCTTGTACCCAGGTTACTACCGCTAGCTAAGATGCCAAAGCTCGCTAGCTATTCCAAGCCAGTAGAGACGGCTTTGCCTAAGCCGATCAAACGGCCCACTGCCACAATTGGGTCGTTTGAAATCCGTCCTGCTTTCATCACTTTGGTGGAGAAAAATCAGTTCGGAGGTACAGCCGGGGAAAATCCAGTGAAACATATGCGGATCTTCACCGACTATTGCTCCATCATTCCACTCCCCCCGGGAGTTACTCAGGAGCGGGTGATGGAATGATGTTCATGTTCTCCCTACGTGACGATGCTAGGGAATGAATCACCGACTTAGACCGCACAGCTGAGGAGATTACCAACTGGAAATCTCTTGCCTTAGCTTTTTACAAGTATTATTACTGTTGTGTGCCAAATTTGGACCGTTTTCCTCCCATTTAGACCTGTTTTTCCTCCGTTTTGCGAGATTTGAGCGCGATTATCGCCGTATTTTGAGTAATTCTCGCATTAGTGTCTCTCTTTTGCATTTTACGTGTTTTCGGTAGTTTTCTGTCTATTTTGATAGGATTTTTGACCGAAAACGTGTATGAGCATCTACAAGCATGAGAGAGATACGGTCCAAGAGCGAAGCACACAACTGAAAGTTCAAGTAATCCAATTGATCGATGAAGAAAAAGACCGGAATTGAAGAGAAGTATCACCGGGCGAAATTTCACCCGACGACATTTTCCACTCCCGAAGATTTTCGTGGGCAGTTCTGACCGGGCAAAATTTCGCCCGCCATGTGAAATTTCGCCCGGTGGAGAAAGACGCCAAAAATTATGATTCGACAAGAAAATCTCACCGGGTGAAATTTCACCCGGTGGTGCCAATATTGTCAACCGCAGGGTGAAGTTTTGCCCCATGAAGATGCAAAGGGTGAAGGTCTAGCTTAATGAAGAAGGATTGGATTATGGGCCTTAAACTTGTGTGACCCATTAAGGAACTCTATAAATACTTATCTTAGGGTTTTGAGCAAAAGGGAGAGCTTGTAGAGTCCTAATTTAGTGCATCCTTAGGTTAGTGTAGGAGATCTCCATAGTAGTAGTAGTAGTTCACATAGTAAAACTCCATTAATTTACTAAAATTCTCATAGATTAGTTTAGATCTTCTATTTATTTGTAATCAAGTTTCCATCTTTAGTTGAAGATTGTGTTTATATTGAAGATTCAAGGGGTTTTGCAAGGGTTTAGTGACAAGATCTTTGCCTTATTTCTTGGACCTTCTTATTTATGTTAATCCTCATCTTCCTCCTTAGTCTTCTCCATTATTGGTAGTTTCTTTCTTCTCCTTTTCTTCATTATTTAGTTTAATCTTTAGTTTCTTGTTAATCTTTATGTTAGTGTAGTTTTCCTTTGTTTGTTTGTTTGTTTGTTTATCTCTCCTTAGTTTATTTCTCCTTAGTTTGTTTTTCCTCTTTAGTGTTGTTTTGTTAGTGTAGTTGATGGCGGGGATTTGTCGCGGGATCCCCACCTATCAAATAATTAACCGGCTATTCCTACGGTAGATAGGGCAAGTCGGGTCGAATCCACGGGGACGGTAGAGGCGTATAGACCAAGGTCGCCCAAATACTAGACTAAGTCAACGAGCTAAGCTAGAGAATGATAAGAGGGAGAGAAGGCTAGACTAAGACTAAAGTACCGGAGAAACAAACAAGGAAAACGGGCTAGGATTAGGTCGAGGTCAAAGAGGTAACGAAATGGTCGAGGAAGAGCGAGAGCGAAGGAGGTAATAGGGTGATCTAGGTTGGTCCGGGCTCTCGCAACTTAGACCGACCTAGAGGTTCCACATGGAACCCATTTCGGCGACACACATGACAAAGGAAGGCAAGAAAAACAAGCATTCTAACCTACTTAGTCATTCAAGCATTCCAACAAACATGTGATATGCATCAAACCAAGAGGAAACCCAAATCTTCCGCCAACATCTCCAAAAAACCCTTAATCACCCAATTAACACCCTAATCACCCTAATCACCCTACTAACCCTAGCAAGAACACTACTCTAACATAATCAACTTAAAACTAACAAGAACAAGATGAATCAACATAAACATCAAAACAAACATAAACAAACTAGTGAAAACAATGAACTAAGAACAATACAACAATCAAAGATGCAAACTTGGATGAATTAAACAAGATTAAGAGTAAAAGGAGAAGAAGATTGTACCAAACTAGTGAAGAGAAAAGATTGAAACTTGCATTAATGAAGAAAACCCAAAACAAACCACCAAGGTTGTCAATCTTGGAAGGATCTTGAAGAATTCCCTTAATACAAGTACTAAACTAAGATTAACTACTAATTACCGACTAATCTACTCTACTCTAATCTAATCTAACCTAAAGTAGTCTAGGGTTTAATGTCTAATGAAGTGCCTCCACTTTACAAAACAAGGGAAGAGTATTTATAGGGTTACAAATGGAAGGGAGAAGAAAGAAAGGAAATGCGGGCAGCAGCAGCACGGTCCCGATCGGGACGGGTTCAACCCGACCGGGACGGTCCTGTCATCCCGACCGGGACGGCCTGGCAGTGGCTCCTCTAAAGCGCACTTCATCCTCGACGGGATGAGGTGCATACCCGTCGGGGATGAGTCTTGTAGGCCTCCAATATGACCCTTTTGGTTCCTTATTGCCTCACATGGACTTCTCATCGATTCTCGGGACTCGGGATCGGGTCTCGGAGGCTCGGGATTGGGTCCCAAGGTCTCGGGGTCGATTACAAAGCATCGAGTCATCGTTCCTTTATCTCGTTGGCTCCAAAATGTGTATGAATCGAGTCGGAAACGCTCCAACTCTTCCAAATGGGTCTCGGGAACCTGAAACGAACTAAAGGAAGCATAAGAAGCCCATAAATCGCTCCCAAGGAGCGATTCCACAAGGAAAATGGGACCAAAACACTACGAAATAGGCACTACAAACTACACTTATCAACTCCCCCACACTTAACCCTTACTCGCCCTCGAGTAAGCACAAAGTAACTACTACTAGCCGAGTGGGTATTAGCGCACCCTACGCCCTTTCAACTCACGCGAGTGCATTTAGAGGAAAAGTGCACTCCGCAAGGCAACTCGTGTCTTGCGACAAAACTGCGGATGCAACCGGACACAAGACACAAAAACAAACAAACACACAAACGAACACATAATCGGTTGCACCCAAAGAAAAACAAATACCGCTTCCCTCTAAAAGCGGTGAAAGAAGCACCAGTTTAGGACTCAAGGCAAGTGACAACGTTCCCAAGCTAGCAATACAAACCAAGATGGACTAAACCCTAATAGTATGACGACAAAGCAATAAAAACGTTGGTAACTTACCTCGGTTCCTCCTAACCTTCTAAGAACGTACTACGGGACGATGGGCGGGATGGAAAAAGGATGAACCACGGTGTTAGTCGACACTGTAGGTAAGTGAGACCCCGCCCCCTTTAGCGTGAGCCAAGAGGGTCGTCCCGTGTCCAAAACCGCCTAACTAGTCCAAGTAAAAAGGTGGAAATATGCAAAATGAGGGAAGACCGACCACTACCGCTATCATCCTTCCTGGGGACTCGGTCTTTTGGTAGGCTCTTCATGGTAATAGTCGGTAAAAGGCTTATTTTGAGAGGTAGGGGTTATTTTTGTGAATCGGATTTTCTTTTGGCATTTTCTCTTTTCTTCTGCATTTTTGCCTTGTTTGTTGCCATGCCATTTCTTTTTCTTCTTTTCTATTTTCTTTTTGGCTTTTGTGCCTTTTATTTTTCTTCTTTCTTTTCTTTCTTTCATTTTTTTCTTTCTTTTTATTTTCTTTGCCCTTTTGGCTTGATTTGGCTTTTTGGCATTTCTTATTGGGTAACAAGAAAGAGAGAACTCAACAAATTGCAATTTTATTGTGTGGATATGTGTAGGAGGTAGGTAAATGGGAGAGTTGGGGAGCGTCCTTCCCTTCAAACCCACAAAAAGTGGAGAACTTGGACTAATCAAACAATCCTGAACATGGTCACCTAAGGGACGAGACTCGGTAACCAAGGCCTTTTCACACCGTGGGTGGTTATAATGGTCAAAATGCAAATCCCGTAGTAAATCCCTAGTAAGCTAGGTGGACTCAAGGTAAAGGACCAACGAATTCGTTGATTTAGGGTCATTCTACTAGACTAAAGTCCAAGACTCGATTTATACTACTAAGAGGGGAAAGTAAACACTTGCACACTAGCCTCTAAACCGGGTTTTCGAAAACCATTTACACACAAGACACATAGCAAAACACAAAACAAAGACTCAACGAAAACGAAAGAAAAAGAAACAAAAGCAACAAAACAAGAACAACACAAAACGAACACATACATAACACAAACACCACCCCTAGCTTCCAAATGAGCAACCAACCAACATCAAACTTTACAAAGCTCCTCCTGAGCACACATCACAAATCTCCTCCAAACTCACAAGAAGCAAAGAGGGAAAAAGGGATGAAGAGATGTTACCGGAAGTCCTGAAAGCTCACCAAAGCTAACGGCGATTAGGCAACCTATAAGGAAAAGAGGGGGGCAAAACACACACAACAAGACAAAAATACGACATAACGACACAAAAAGGAAAAGACACAAAAAGAAAATATTTTTGATTTTTGTGAATTTTTTTCAAATTTTTAGGGTTTTTAAAGATTTTTTGGAAAAACTACGAAAATAAAACTAACTACGATAGAATATCGCTCCCCCACACTTAAACCGAGCCATGTCCTCATGCTCGATCGTAGTGTGCGGAGAGACAAAAGAAAAGAAGAGAAACTACGAAAATAAAGCTAAAAATCAAAAATAAAGGTGAAGAAAAGGGTAGAAGGTGTCCGGCCGGGGTGTAGTCAAGTCACCATGGGCCGAGACAAGAAAAAGATATGGATGGGGGAAGAAAATAAAAGGAAGGAAATAAAAGGAAATGGGAGGGGAGGGCTAGGTGTAATCAAGTCACCTAGCCCGGATTCCGCCTAAATCCGACTAAATCCTCAAAAAGAAAGAGTGAAAAACTTGTAAAATTTGGATTTTGAAAATGACTCTCGATGTAGTCACATCATCGAGAATCGGGAGGAACCAAAACCAAGGCCTCGAAGGCCACCATGACAAAAGGGAAGGGGAGAAACAAGGGGAAAACAAGCAATAAAAAACGGAAAAGAAAGGATAGTTGCCATACCGACCGGTTAGCAACTCACTCTCTCCATCGTCTCAATGATCAATATAGGCACTTGCTTGTTGTCGTCATTGTCATCCTTCTTCAGGCTTAAGAAAACCACATGGCTAAGGTAGTAGGTTTGTAATGGTGTGGGGGGGTAGAAATTGGTGTGTATACCGGTCTAAAGTAGATAGAAGATGAAGTGAGGATATGAAAATGAAGTATGTGGGTGGTATGATATGAACAAGGAAGGTTGGGAGGTTGGGTGGGGGTATACAATGGTTGGGTGGGCTTAAATGTCGAAGAAGAGGCACCAAAAAGGAGTAGGGGATCATCCCGGTCGGGATGGGTGGTCCCGGTCGGGATGGGTGGTCCCGGTCGGGAAGCCTCCTTCCCGATCGGGATGACACTCCAGTGAACTCGATTTTTGGCACCCTCATCCCGATCGGGACGACCCTATCCCGGTCGGGACGCCACACCCTTCCCGGTCGGGAAGGGTCTTCATGACTCCCATGACCCCAAAAACCGACTCCCTTACTCACGATCCAAGCACTATCGCTAACCACTTCTTTCTAGGAGTCACCTTCACTTCACCTATCACAATAAACTCAAAGTACACATCAAATTCACTCCCTCACATCGCTCATCAAAATACCAAATCAATTACAAGAGCTTCACAAAACAACAAAAATCAAGAGAAAAATCACACAAATACAAACACAAGTACTCTAAAGAGGAGAGGAGGGGAATATACAACATGACGGTTCTTTAGGAACTCCGTCAAACCGAGGATGGTTGACTCTTCTTCAACCATAGCCCTCAAGGGCATGGAGGAGCAAGTCGAACGCGCTACCGACATCATAATGAAGGCCCAAGAAGCGCTCGAGCCTAGCCAACCACCATGGCCTCCAAGGTGGAGGCAAGAAGTAGGAATCCCAAGACCCGTCGTCATCATTCATGTCATCTCCGGGGTCTATCCATCCTACGAGCTTAACCGACCTCTTCCTCCCTAAGCATCGTCTCCAATCATTAGCAAGCTTCATCTCCAAGAAGCGAGGCACAAAAAGCGGTTTTGGCCTCATCTCCTCCAGGCACACCCCCACACTTTCCTCAAGTTGTGGTTCCCCATCTTCATCACTAGGCCCTACATCATCTTGGAGAGGAGAGTTGAAACTTCTACCGGCGGTTTCAATCTCTTCCAAGTCATCGCTTGGTTCACTAGCTAGGGGCTCTTGATGCTTATCCACATTCTCGCACAAGGGCAACTCAAGGCTATCAACTTCACCCAACAACTTCACAAATTCTACCAAACCATCCAACTCACCATCCTCCTCCAATTCCTCACCAATTTTGTCTTCACCGAGGGTCATCTCCTCATTCGTCTCTTTTTGGGTAAACGATTGAGGTTCTTCAAAGCAAATCTCTCTATCAAAGGGAACAACGTTAGCGGCTTCGTGATTAGGTTGCTCTTCTTTCTCAAGTGGGCACCCTTCATCTAATTGCGATGTTCGGGATAAATACATTACGGTTTGAACCGATAATGCATTTAATCGAGCATCGCTCGCCTCGTTTGCCCTTCGCATTTGGACCCATAATTCATCTTGTTCTTTTTGCAATTGAAGAAGCGAATGATACAACTCCAAGTTTGACGATTGGTGGTCCTTGAGGTCTTGTAAAGTTCCTTGATAATCTTGATGATGCCCAAGGGGTGGGGCATCATATTGTTGGTAGTGAGGTTGAGGTGATTGGTAGTATTGTGGGTCATGGGGTTTATATTATGGTTGGGGTGGAGGGTAATATGGTGGGTCTTGGGGGTATTGGCTTCCATAAGGTGAATCTTGATTGAACATGGTGGGTTCACAATCATAGCTTGAGTAATAGCCACCTTGATCGTAGCATTGGTAATCGTTCACTTGTTGGAAGCCATTTTCATAACCTTGAAGTTCATACCCACTAGAGTCTTGATCCCCCCAAGAAGCTTGATAGTAATTAGGAGTCATCATGTCATAGCTTTGGTTCATAGAAGAAGAGGAGTAGCTCATATCGGCTTCCATGTGTGGGGAGTTTAGGTCAAACCCCATGCTTGCTCGAAAATCGTAGTCCATACCCGGTTGGAAACCTCTCACCCTAGAAACTGTCCGTTTAAGCGGCTCGAAGTTGCAAGAAGAAGATAGTCACCACCTCTAAGCACAAACTGTAGACTAGGAACAAACGTGAGAAGTCTAGTGCTTTTTGGGCACTTGACAAGAGAGAAGTAAACCACACACACACAAGAAGCAAGGTAACAAAAAGAAAAAAAAAAGAAAAACACAAACACAAAGACAAAGCCAAGTAATTAGGTAAACAAAAGTCTAAACAAGCACCGTCCCCGGCAACGGCGCCAAATTGATGGCGGGGATTTGTCGCGGGATCCCCTCCGATCAAATAATTAACCGGCTATTCCTACGGTAGATAGGGCAAGTCGGGTCGAATCCACGGGGATGGTAGAGGCGTATAGACCAAGGTTGCCCAAATACTAGACTAAGTTAACGAGCTAAGCTAGAGAATGATAAGAGGGAGAGAAGGCTAGACTAAGACTAAAGTACCGGAGAAACAAACAAGGAAAACGGGCTAGGATTAGGTCGGGGTCAAAGGGGTAACGGAATGGTCGAGGAAGAGCTAGAGCGAAGGAGGTAGTAGGGTGATCTAGGTTGGTCCGGGCTCTCGCAACTTAGACCGACCTAGAGGTTCCACATGGAACCCATTTCGGCGACACACATGACAAAGGAAGGCAAGAAAAACAAGCATTCTAACCTACTTAGTCATTCAAGCATTCCAACAAACATGTGATATGCATCAAACCAAGAGGAAACCCAAATCTTCCACCAACATCTCCAACAAACCCTTAATCACCCAATTAACACCCTAATCACCCTACTAACCCTAGCAAGAACACTACTCTAACATAATCAACTTAAAACTAACAAGAACAAGATGAATCAACATAAACATCAAAACAAACATAAACAAACTAGTGAAAACAATGAACTAAGAACAATACAACAATCAAAGATGCAAACTTGGATGAATTAAACAATATTAAGAGTAAAAGGAGAAGAAGATTGTACCAAACTAGTGAAGAGGAAAGATTGAAACTTGCATTAATGAAGAAAACCCAAAACAAACCACCAAGGTTGTCAATCTTGGAAGGATCTTGAAGAATTCCCTTAATACAAGTACTAAACTAAGATTAACTACTAATTACCGACTAATCTACTCTAATCTAATCTAATCTAACCTAAAGTAGTCTAGGGTTTAATGTCTAATGAAGTGCCTCCACTTTACAAAACAAGGAAAGAGTATATATAGGGTTACAAATGGAAGGGAGAAGAAAGAAAGGAAATGCGGGCAGCAGCAGCACGGTCCCGATCGGGACGGGTTCAACCCGACCGGGACGGTCCTGTCATCCCGACCGGGACGGTTTGGTCCCGACCGGGACGGCCTGGCAGTGGCTCCTCTAAAGCGCACTTCATCCCCAACAGGATGAGGTGCATACCCGTCGGGGATGAGTCTTGTAGGCCTCCAATATGACCCTTTTGGTTCCTTCTTGCCTCACATGGACTTCTCATCGATTCTCGGGACTCGGGATCAGGTCTCGGAGGCTCGGGATTGGGTCCCAAGGTCTCGGGGTCGATTCCAAAGCATCGAGTCATCGTTCCTTTATCTCGTTGGCTCCAAAATGTGTATGAATCGAGTCGGAAACGCTCCAACTCTTCCAAATGGGTCTCGTGAACCTGAAACGAACTAAAGGAAGCATAAGAAGCCCATAAATCACTCCCAAGGAGCGATTCCACAAGGAAAATGGGACCAAAACACTACGAAATAGGCACTACAAACTACACTTATCAGTAGTTTTATTTATTGTGTTAGATTAGTTATTTCTCCTCTAGTTTAATCATGTTTAGTCTTTCTCCTAGTCTCCTTCGTGTTAGTTTAATTATGGGTAGTGAGTAGATCTTAGTTAGGGGCTAGGGGAGGAGGATTTCTAGGAAAAGGTTTTATCTTGTGAAATTATTGCATTTGAGGGTGATATTGTCTTGATGGTATTGTTGTGTTATGTTTGACTTAGCTTGATCACCTAGGTTGACTTGACTCACTCGGACCAATATGGGGAAACTTGGGGTTTGGGTAATTCCGTCTAGAGACCCTAGTTTATTCGTCGCGAAAGCGGGCTTAGACTTGGCCGGTAGGGAAACTGAAAGGCGGAACCTCCCTTATACACCTTGCGATACTTTTTGCAACGTTACGCTTTTATCTTGTTTTCCGACTCCACGACTCTCCCTAACGCCTTTCCCATTATTGTTTCTAGCTTTAGCATTATTTTTTTCTTGCCTTAGTTCCATAGCTCATTTAGATAGCCTAGCTTCTCTCGACCAAAACTCCCCCCTTCTTCACCCCAATCACTTTGAAACTTAGACTTGACCGACTACCCCTCGACCGTCCCTGTTGATCGATCCCCGACTTACCACTACTACGTAGTAGTATTTCGGAGTTTATAAATATTGTTTCACCGCGTTTGATAGGCGACAATTGGACGCGCATCAAAATGGCGCCGTTGCCGGGGACGGTGATTAGTTAATCAAGTTTTAGTTTTATTGTGTTTGGGTAACTGTTTCTCTTTCCTCCTACCCTAGTGCCATTAGGTGCTAGGAGGACTCATTGTTTGTTAAGTTTTTGCTAGGTATACTTTTGATTTAGGTTGCTTGATCCCCATTCGGAGAGCAAGTCGCTTGGAAATATTGTGACCGAAGCAACAACTTAATATTGTGATCTTCCACCAATTTCATCATTTCTTAACACCCCATCTTTGAACAACATCCAAGGATTCAAGTATGGCTACACTTGGGTCCCATTCTCAGCCATCCCGGAGAGTTTCGAGCTTAAACCTTCGATCATCAATTTGATTCAACAACAAACTTTTCGAGGATTGCCGGATGAAGATGTGATAGAGCATGTTTGCCTTTTCAAGGAAAGTCTAATTCGTGTCAAGCTTGAAGGTGTCACCGAGTGCCAACTACGTCAGATCCTTTTTCCTCGTACCTTGCGTAGTGGAGCAAGGAGATGGATTAAAAGTTTCCCCCACAATACTTTTCGCACTTGGGAGCAATTGTGCAACACCTTCCTCGAAAAATACTACCCACCGGCCACCATCCAAGACCAACAAATTCCGAAGGGAAATTCAAACATTCCAACAACAAGAAAATGAAAGCATAGGTAAAGCATGGGACCGATTTCAAACATTGCAAAGGAAATGTCCGCACCACGGCATTCCAAGTTGGCTTCTACTTCATATATTCTTCCACTCGTTATTGGACAACGCCAAAGAAAATGTCAATGCGGCGGCAAAAGGCGA
This sequence comes from Agrostemma githago, assembly GCA_958450325.1. Taxonomy (NCBI): domain Eukaryota; kingdom Viridiplantae; phylum Streptophyta; class Magnoliopsida; order Caryophyllales; family Caryophyllaceae; genus Agrostemma; species Agrostemma githago. Next base: position 70,159,006 of record OY288243.1, on the reverse strand, counting down.
TTTATTTTTGTTAAATGAATCGAATCTACAAAACTCATTGAAAGGATAGCCAAGAATGATGAATACTCCGGAAATGATCAACATGAAGAGCTAAGTGATGAGTCAACATCGTCAACCGAAAGGAGAACCGATCTTGAAGCTAAGGTAAAGGAGTTGGTCAAGCAATTTGAAGTGTATGTTGCTAGAGGCAATTCTCCACCCAAGACTAGAACATCTCCAAAAAGATCGACTCCACCAAGAAGGGTAAGTTCACCAAGACGATCATCCATTTCACCACCTAAATTGTATCACATTGAGATTCCAAGTGATCATTGCGGGAGATATGACCATGATTCCAAATTGTGTATGAGGAAGGAGAGTGCTTATCAAGCCAACACCCAAAGAACCCATGAAAAATCTCAAACGAACAATCCTAATTTGGGGACCGGATTTTATTCCATGCCTACTCAAGGATCATATCCTTTTCCAAGAGCCCCCAATCAAAGGGTTTATCCTAATTCACATGGTTTCTATCAATTAAATCAAGGTTATTCTTATTCTCAAGGACCACCTCGACCAAGCTATGGTCCTCCATTTGGAACCTATCCTCCATATAATCAAGGTCCTCCAAGGCATTTTCAAGGTAACTTTCAACCCCTTTATGACATTCGACAAACAATCAATTTTCTATTGAAAGAAAATGCGTCCAATCGAGCTAGGCTTGAGGCTCTAGAGGCACGTTCCGCCTCGCAAGCTCGATCTTCTCAAGAGTCGACCAATTCTTTTAATAATGCATCTGTGAACGCCGTTAAGGTAATGAGCAAAAAGGAACCGGTGAAACCCTTTCACCCACAAACTACATCTCATCCCTCAATCAATGAACCCGATGAGAAAATGGTCAAGGATATAACCGAAAGACCGAGAAGAGATCCATCAAAGTACCTTGCAGGAGACATTGCGTACGTTATTGAACAAATTCCCATAGAGGACACGAACCTAATCTCTAGAATTGAAGTACCACCCTTGAATGACAAGCCACAAATCCCATTCAATAACCAAGCTTTAGGCATGATAACCTTTACCGATCTTATCGAGAACGTTAATACAAGCCCTTCCATGCCCACACCGTCCGAATATATTCATGACATTATTTTGAAACCCACCGAAAGGTAAAGAGCTCCCGTTTCCCCAAGAACTACCCCAAAGGCTACAATTCCTGTCAAGTTAGAAGATCCGGGTAGCTTTGCTATACCTTGTTCCATAGACCATGTTTTGATAGACCGAGCCTTGTGTGATCTTGGCGCCGACATTAGTCTAATGCCCCTAGCCATTGCTCAAACCATTTATATCAAGGACTTGGAACATTTCCCAGTTAACGTGCAAATGGCCGATGGAACTACTAAGGAACCCTACGGACTAGCCCGCAACCTCATGGTGAATGTGGGGAATCTATACATCCCCACCGATTTTGTCATTCTCGATATGCCTATAGAGGAGCGGAATCCTATTCTTTTGTGACGACCTTTCCTAGCTACCGGTGGAGTAATCATTGACGTGAAGCAAGGGCGACTATCTTTCAATGTTGCTAACGATACGGTTCAATTTGTGCTTCCCGCGTTCCTTCCAGACAATTCTCAAGCGGAATTTTGGAATCAAATGGTGGAATTTCCACCCAATGAAAAACCCTTTACCGAAGATCTTGATTATGATAACGAAGAAGACGACGGTGCTCTATTTATACTCGGTTCTACCTCCGAAGAAGATATTCCCAAAGAATTTGCAATGCTTCCCGAGGTAGCACGACTTATGGGCTTACCGGAGTTTAGAGAAAAGCTCAAGATCGGTAACATTGAATTCGAAGTTAATGACCAAGACCCTCCGGGTTGCTTTTCAAGCAACCCCGACTAAGCTCAAACAATTCAATTCGGTTTGGTGGTGTCCATAATAACCACCTTATAAATATTTGTATATTCTTTTTCTTCTTTTATTCTCTTTGGACAATAGCTTTTGGATTTTTCTTTTGGAGCGTGATTGGTACCTGCAGGGATTGTGAAGATTTCTTTTGGAAATTTTGGGTTGCGCTATGAATTTTGAGAGTTTTTCTCTATGTAGCTAATACATGGGTCGAGAGGATTAATTTTATTGAAGAGTTAAGGATTATTTGGGCCAAGTCGAAGAAGATTTTTTGTAGCAAAGTCCTATTTTGAAGTGGATTATTTTACCGGGTGAAACTTCGCCCGATGGCATCTTTGCTCGAATTAAGGGAATTGACGGAAAATCCGCCGGGCAAAATTTCACCCGGTGGAATCTCACCGGGCGAAATTTTGCCCTACGGTAAAAATATTTTGCGACTTGGAATTTGACGGAAATCTGTCCGGGTGAAATTTCACCCGGTGAGATCTCAACGGGCGAAATTTCGCCCGGTGGGGAAATTGCGCGGAAATGACGTATTTCGACCCGAACACTGTCGGGCGAAATTTCGCCCGATGGTGACCACCGGGCGAAATAACACCCCGCGGCATATACCCAGCCAAACACCCTTACCCATCTTCATTATCACCTTTTCCTCTCTCTCTCTCCTCAACTAAACCCCAAAAACCCCAAAACAAACTCCAAATCCTCCACCTTAAATCACCTCTAATCCTTCCATTCCTCCACCAAATTCCAATTAAATTATATATTCCTCATCCCCATCACATTCCTAACACTTCCTTGGAGTTTGTTTTTAGAAATCGTCACAAATCCGACAAACCCCAAACCAAGACCGTCATCACCATATTTGTCAAATTCAAGCAACAAGGATGAGGAGGGTTAAGCAAATGGCAAGGAAACGGATTTCTACAATGCTTAATCAAAATTCGGGGTCAACATCGTCCTCTAGGTCGGAGGAGCCGGCCGCGGCTTGAGACGAATCTGTCTCGATGCCGATTCAGATGCAAGGCTCAATCCCGCGCGAACAACCTGTTCCGCTAGAGGTACGTTACCCTAAAATTCATCGTAGTTTCCGTTATGCTGATTCTGGTTTATATTTTGCTAAAAAAGCTCATCATGATAAATGTAAAAAATTTTGGGTTTGTCGTCTCGAGCCGACTTGTTGGGCGGCTCGAGATGTACTTGAGTGTATGGGCATAGAACCGCAGGTACAAGCAATGTGCCGAAGCCTTGGTCTCATCAAATTTTATGCCTCCAAGGAGGAAACTTTTCAGAAGTTGACGTGCGAGTTTTTCGCAACTTTTGAGCTAAGTGGTGACGATAATGCCACTGTCTCGTTTCAGTTGTGAGAAACTCTGTACGTCCTCAACTTGAGGGACTTTGGTGCACTGCTTGGTTTACCTTCTTCGGTCCTTGGAAGGCCTAGGGCGGGATAGACTCGGGACGATAAATTCGGCCGAGATCGATTCTGGTTTAAAATAGCCCGCCAAAGGACTTTCAAGGGAGGAAAGATGCGTTCTTTCTCTATTCGAAACCCCATCCTTCGATATTTGGCGCGTATCATAGCCAACTCATTCCTGACAAGCTATGATACGCACCCTAACTGTAGTGCCACAACTGTACAGCTGTTAGAAGATGCGGTTTTGAACAGAGGCCTGTCTATTGATATGTCCGAGGCCTTAGCTACTCATTTTGCCCAGGTTGCGAAGGGCATCCGCAAGAAAATTTCTTGCGGCGGTATTGTAACGATGTTAGCTAAAGCCTTGGCCATCGATTTTAGCGATTTGACACCAGTTGACGGGGCGGGAATTATTATAGATGAAGTTTATTGTCCTTTCCTTGTGTGGCCCCAGAAAGAGGATTATAACAGTTTGTTCTTGTATAAGATTACTGAAATGAGAGCCATTGCAATGCTTAACCCCAAATGGGTTAGGGTAGATATTGAAGAGAACTTTGGCATGCCGAAGAGGTTAGGGGAATACATTCGGGATAACACCCGAGGTAAGTTTTATATAGTTCAATACCCCGAGGGACCTTTAGATTTTGGCGACGATGATATTGAGGTCGTAGACGTGTCGGAAGAGGAACCGGAGGTTGAAACCTCTCAGGATGAGGGTCATAGAACTTTACCATCATCATTACCCGCACCCTCTTCCTCCCATCAGACCGAACACCAGACCTCACAGTTTTTAACACCCAACTTTGAACCACACAGACACTCCACGTTCACCCAGTCTACCCCAGGTTTTCAAGAGGACGTCAACATGAGTCCTCCACGACACTCCTCGTTCTTCGGATCAGAGGACTTTTATAACTAGTGGGGGGAAGTTTATGACCGAACACGTCAGACTTGGGAGAACTCGACCACCTCTCTGAACTTGGCCCAGGACGCCTATAACGTAGCCCAGGATGCGCGCGATACTGCGCATAGTTCATACACGTACTCTAGGGAAGGCTTTGAGTTTGCCCGGAGTAGCTTTGAGATGGCTAGGGACGCTGCTAGGGATGCCCAAGCAGCGAGGTTGGCGGCGGAGGAGAACCAAAGGATGTTGCGGCAGCAACAGAGCTTTTTTGATCAACTTTTCGGTGTGCCTCCGCCAGGGTCTTACTACTCGCCACCTCGTCCCCCAGGTCTGATGTGAGTGGTTGAGTGTCATCAGTGTTGGTGTGGGGGTGTTGGATGTCAGTGTCAGTCGTCAATAATCTGTTCTCTAGTTTCAGTAATCTCTGTCAGTCTTGCAGCAATTTTTGGTATTTGATAATTTTGGTTGTTGATTGATTTGTGGTAATATTTTGGTTGGTTTGGTGAATTGTCAGCCCCTCATGTGATCCTACTTGGGTCGTTACAAACGTGAGGTTTTATTTGCAGGTGCCTTAGGGAAGAAGGACCTGATTGTTGCTCCCGGTCTTAGGTGATTTGATCGCACCAAGACCAATTTGAAAAATCCAAATTTCTTTTTCTCTTTTAATTTTCCCGATTCGTGCAGAATCCGGGCGAGGTGACGTGATTACACCTACGCCCTTTCTCCACTTATCGATTTTTCTTCTTTTTTCTTTTTCTTTTCACTTTCCTTTTATTTTCACTTCTTTTTCTTTCTGTTTCATTTTCACTTCTTTTCTTTTTATTCTCTTCATTCTGAAAAATTATCAAAAATCCAAAACATTTGAAAAATCATAAAAATTCAAAAAGATTTTTCGTTCTTTTCTCTCTTTATTCTTTTTCGATTCTTCCTCTATTTGTGCATTGGGGACAACGCACAGTTTTAGTGTGGGGGAGGAATCTACTATCCTTTTTCATCATTTTCTTTTCCATTTTTCCTTTAAAAAAAAGAAATTCCTTTTTCTTTCTTCATTTTAGTTTTCATTTCTTTTATTTTTGTTTTTGTGTCACTTGTATCGTCTTGCATTATCCTTCTTGTAGGTACACCGCCAACCATTTAGCATGGATACGTAAGGTAGCAGAAATGAAATGAAGACCGCGCGGTAATACTTTCTACCTTCGTTTTACCCCTTTCTCTTATGCATGGGAGTTTGGGCATTTATATTATTTGGAGGTTCACTTGGTGAACATTTTGGAATTGGTGGTTGTGGATTATGTTGACTTGATGGAGTTCGGAGTGCTTGACTATACTTGTGTTTTTGTTTTGTTTTTCTTGTGTTTTTATCGTTTGTGTGACCTTTTTATTTTCGTGTATAGTTTGTCTAGGTAAAGTTTTCGAAAACCCGATTTTAAGTCTAGGCCGAGTGTTTATTACTCCCTTGTTAGTGACCCTTTTTGATTTTTGGACATGTTTCTAGTAGAATGACTTTGAACCAATTTTTGCATTGGATTTTTACCATAAGTCCATCTTTTTCTACTAGGAGTCTACACCGGGATTTGCATTTGACCACCTTGATCACCCATGGAGTGACAAGGCCTTGGTTACCGTTCCCCGTTCTCTTAGGTAACCTTACTTGGGAAGCCATATTTAGTCCAAATTTCCATCCTTTTGTGGGTTCGGAGGGGGTGCACACCCGACTAGCCTATTTTTCTACCATTCACCCATTTCCACAAATAAGTTTGCTACAATATGTTTTACCTTGATGTCAAATGAACTATCTAGCCAAAAAAAGAGCTATTCAAAAAGAAAAAGGAAAAAATGAAGAAGAAGGGCGTTGAAAAAAAAAACCCTCGATCGAAATAATGGGGAAAGAAAACCGAAAAGAAAATCAAAATCTCAAAAATCGTTCCCAAACCCAAATAATCCCTTGGTTGACTTATTGCCGTGAAATGTCTACCAGAGGACCGAGTCCTGAGGAAGAAAAATAGCGGTAATTTGGCAATCTTTACCATTTTGCAAACACTTATCCATCTTTTTGGTCTAATTGGCTTTCTCGAGTTTGGGACGATCCTCTAGGCTTAGCTCAGGAGATGGTATAATACTTACCTACAATGCTTACTAACTCCATGCTTCTCACTTATCCACTCCATTTATCGTCCCGTTGTAGGCACCTCTAGTGGAATTAGACGGACCTTGGTAAATTTTCAATGTTTTTATTGTTTGATTGTCATCCTATTAGGATCTTGTCCATGTCAAATTGTGTTACTAACTTGGTAGTGTTCTCGCTTGTCCTAAGCTCAAATCGGTGCTTTCTCCGCCGTTTCGATGAGGGATTCGGTGATTTATTTTCTCTTTGGTTGCGACTATCTTTTTTGTGTGTCTTTCTTGTTTTACGTGTTTGTGTGTGAGTTAGTCGCAACCCCAGTTTTGAGCAAGCCCCAACTTGCCTTGCATGGAGGTACTCTACCTCATGAGTATTTTGATGTGAGTTGAAGGGACGGAGCGGGCCCGTTAATTGCCCCGTATCGGCTTAGCATAGTCTAGCTTAGTAGTAGTAGTAGTTAATTTCTTTTTGGGTCTTTGCTCGAGGACGAGCAACGGTTTAGTGTGGGGGAATTGTTGTGTGCCAAATTTGGACCGTTTTTCCTCCCATTTAGACCTGTTTTCCCTCCATTTTGCGAGATTTGAGCGCGATTATCGCCGTATTTTGAGTAATTCTCGCAGTAGTGTCTCTCTTTTGCATTTTACGTGTTTTTGGTAGTTTTCTGTCTATTTTGATAGGATTTTCGACCGAAAACTTGTATGAACTTCTACGAGCATGAGAGAGATACGGTCCAAGAGCGAAGCACACAACTGAAAGTTCAAGTAATCCAATTGATCGACGAAGAAAAAGACCGGAATTGAAGAGAAGTATCATCGGGTGAAATTTCACCCGTTGAGTCATCACCGGGCGAAATTTTGCCCGACGACATTTTCCACTCCCGAAGATTTTCATGGGTAGTTCTGACCGGGCTAAACGACCGGGAGAAATTTCGCCCACCGGGTGAAATTTCGCTCGGTGGAGAAAGACGCCAAAAATGATGATTCGAGAAGAAAATCTCACCGGGTGAAATTTCACCCGGTGGGGCCAATATCGTCAACCGCAGGGTGAAGTTTTGCCCCATGAAGATGCAAAGGGTGAAGGTCTAGCTTAATGAAAAAGGATTGGATTATGTGCCTTAAACTTGTGTGACCCATTAAGGAACTTTATAAATATTTATCCTAGGGTTTTGAGCAAAAGGGAGAGCTTTTAGAGTCCTAATTTAGTGCCTCCTTAGGTTAGTGTAGGAGATTTCCATAGTAGTAGTAGTTCACATAGTAAAACTCCATTAATTTAGTAAAATTCTCTTAGATTAGTTTAGATCTACTATTTATTTGTAATCAAGTTTCCATCTTTAGTTGAAGATTGTGTTTATATTGAAGATTCAAGGGGTTTTGCAAGGGTTTAGTGACAAGATCTTTGCCTTATTTCTTGGAGCTTCTTATTTATGTTAATCTTCATCTTCCTCTTTAGTCTTCTCCATTATTGGTAGTTTCTTTCTTCTCCTTTTCTTCATTAATTAGTTTAATCTTTAGTTTCTTGGTAATCTTTTTGTTAGTGTAGTTTCCTTTGTTTGTTTGTTTGTTTGTTTGTTTGTTTATCTCTCCTTAGTTTATTTCTCCTTAGTTTGTTTTTCCTCTTTTGTGTTGTTTTGTTAGTGTAGTTTTATTTATTGTGTTAGATTAGTTATTTTCCTCTAGTTTAATCATGTTTAGTCTTTCTCCTAGTCTCCTTACTGTTAGTTTAATTATGGGTAGTGAGTAGATCTTAGTTAGGGGGCTAGGGGAGGAGGAATTCTAGGAAAAGGTTTTATCTTGTGAAATTATTGCATTTGAGGGTGATATTGTCTTGATGGTATTGTTGTGTTATGTTTGACTTAGCTTGATCACCTAGGTTGACTTGACTCACTCGGACCAATATGGGGAAACTCGGTGTTTGGGTAATTCCGTCTAGAGACCCTAGTTTATTCGTCGCGTAAGCGGGCTTAGACTTGGCCGGTAGGGAAACCAAAAGGTGGAACCTCCCTTATACACCTTGTGATACTTTTTGCAACGTTACACTTTTATCTTGTTTTCCGACTCCCCGACTCTCCCTAACACCTTTCCCATTATTGTTTCTAGCTTTAGCATTATTGTTTCTTGCCTTAGTTCCGTAGCTCATTTAGATAGCTTAGCTTCTCTCGAACAAAACTCCCCCCTTCTTCACCCCAATCACTTTGAAACTTAGACTTGACCGACTACCCCTCGACCGTCCCTGTGGATCGATCCCCGACTTGCCACTACTACTACGTAGTATTTCAGAGTTAATATTGTTTGACCGCGTTTGATAGGCGACAATCGGACGCGCATCAATTGCCCACCTCAGAAAACGAACATGTTAAGAAGTCAAATAACCAACTTTTGTCAAACTCCTCACGAGAATACTCACAAGGCTTGGGTAGAATTTAAGAATTTAGTGAAAGAATGCCCACATCATTGGTTTCAGGTATGGTTTCTGTGCAATCATTTTTATAACGGTTTATATGGCGATTGTCATGTTACACTTGATTCCATAGCTAATGGGAGATTTCAAAACAATGTCGACGATGATAAAGCTTGGAAGACGATAGAGGATATGGCTACTCACCACGCCCGATGGGGTAATCCACGAGGTAACACTCGCGGAATGAGTTTAGAGAATGAGACAGCCAATGCTGTGGCAGCGCAGTTAGCGGCATTGACTAAACGTATTGATGCTTATGAAGCCTCCAATTCCAAACGAGTCAACGCGTTCCAAGCTTCCCGTCAGATTTTGACTTATACGAATCAACCACCACTACCACCTCCAAATAATAATCAGGTTGTTGCTTCTGTTTCCCCTCATAATCATAATTTTCAGTCTAACTTTAACAGGCAAAATCAAGAGGGACAACAATTCTTTCAACAACAACAATTTGATGTCGTTTCGCAAGCTCAAGCGAGTAATGAATATGCGGAGATTAAAGCGCTGGTCCTACAAGGCTTGCAAGCTCACCAAAAGCGGGAAGCACAGATTAATCAGGTGATTGCACATCACAAGATTTTGGACAATCAAATTGCCTAGCTGTCCGCTCAGAAGCAGCAAAGAATCTCTGAGACTGAACAGGTCAATGCTATTACCATACTAATCCAACCCGGTGAAGACGACTTAGTCGACATCGTCGATGAGACTGAATTGGAGAAGCAAGAACTTGTGGACGCGTTAGTTGAGCAAGCGGCTTTAAACAAGCCAACTTTCGGAGCTGCTGAAAATCCCGAGGCAACTCGATCGAGTCAGCCACATGGACTTGATCGAGTAACCCCACAAAAATCGACTAGGGAATTTTTTAGAGCACCACTCGATCGAGTCAGGTCCAGCGACTCGATCGAGTCAGGCTGGACTCGATTGAGTTGTGCTGCAAGTGCCAGATTTGCCCGTTCGTTCTACTTCAGTTCTCCCGAGACAACTAAGGAAGCTCCGATACAAATCACACTTCCTTTTCCACGGCGACAGCGCAGGAATCAGCTAGATCAGCAGTTCGGTAAATTCATTTTGGTAGCGAAAGATCTCTAGGTAACCGTTCCCTTCACTAAATTGATTACGTAGGTACCCGCCTACGGAAAACTATTGAAGGAAATAATTGCCCGAAAGAATGCTTTCGATAAGGCTGAGACCGTGGCATACGCCGAGGAGTGCAACGCAGTCCTAAATAGCCAACCTTCGCCTAAGCTTAAAGACCCAGGGAGTTTCTGTATTCCTTGTACTATTGGCACTTTTACTATCGATGATGCTCTTTGTGATTTAGGGAGCGAGTGTTAGTGTGATGCCATTTTCTATTTTTACAAAATTGAACAAGGGTGAGCTGAAAAGCACGAGTATCACCTTGCAAATGGCCGATCGCTCTCTTAAATGCTCTTTAGTTGTCTTGGAGGACGTCCCGGTCAAGGTCGGAAAGTTTTTTATTCCCATAGATTTTGTGATTGTAGATATGGCTGAGGACTCAGTGATTCCTATCATCTTAGGTCGACCCTTCCTACACACGGCGGGGGCGGTTATAGATGTTAGGAACAGAAAGTTAACACTATCGGTAGGAGAAGATAAGTTTTCCTTTGGTCTTGGCTTGACTCCGAAACGTATAGCTGAGTCGTGTTATACTATTTCTGCTATTAACACGTCATCTAATGAGTCTGTCAATGTTATTCGCATGAATATCGAGGAAGCTACCGTGCCACCTAGCCTTGCCGAGCTAGAAGCACGAAGATGCAAAGAGGGTAGTTTTCCCCTGCTTCTTAGCTGGTTTGGGGGAACTATCCTTGTATATGGTAACTTCTTTCTTTTCTTTTTTCTATTTTCGTAGTTTTTGTCTTTCCCTTAGGTTTTGTTGTCCTTAGGATTGCATGTGGATTTGTTCTCTTGTCTGCTTTAGAGTCACATTGAGGACACTGTGACATTTAGGTTTGGGAGAGAGTTTGTGTGCTTTTGTGTGTTTCATTTTACGTCATGCGTTTTACTGCTTTCAAAAAAATATAAAAATCCATAAAAATTGAAAAAATCAGAAAAATCCAAAAATATTTTGATTTTCTATGTTTTGTCTGATGTGAAGCATGTCAAAGAACGATGATGATAATGCTCTTAACACGATTTCTCCAAAATTCCAGCTTAACTTACGCCTAAAAATACGTTTTTCCTTGAGATGAGACTATTTTGATATGAATGCCTATTTGAACTTTTAATTGCCAAATAAGTAGATTTGACCACTTGTCGGCAAGCTACAAAATTCTGAGGATTTAGAGCTTCCTAGGCCAGTAACATTCAAAACTGGTCTCATTATTATTTAGGAATTGAGTGGTTTCTCCTTGTGGAATGTGTAATATTAATTTGCATAAATATGACGTTCATCTCTTGACACTAAATACGTGTTTGGTTTGAGGTGTAAGTACATGAGGAAAGACATTTCTATTTTTGATGAGCTCCATATAGCCAAAATGACCCATTTTTACTACCTTGTAGATCTAGGTCATTTTTTTCCGTGTTTAGCCCATTTCAGTCGTTGAAGCCTTTTTTATTGCCTATATTAAATAGCTACAACCCAAAATAACCTATCCCACCGGGACAGTCGCAGTTGATTTTCATTGGAATTACTTCACTAATCGGTTATATTTCGAGATTTTTACATCTTTTGGACTTTAGTGTGTAATATCATTGGTGCGACATGGTAGTCGTCTTCCCCCTATTCGAAATTTGAAAAATAATATAGAAGCATGAAAGAAAAGAATGAAGAAAAAGAAAATAAAAGAAAAGAAAAAAGTGAAATATATGCTTCATATGATATTTCGGGGAATGGTCGAAAAGATTGAAACTAGAGCTTAATTGTAATTATGAGGATGAAGACAATTCCCTCTTACGCTCATCATGAGTTATATCTCTAGTTAGTGGTCGGAATTCATATTCGGGATTTTTGAATGGATAATTTTTATTTTGTAGCTGCGACTACCGGTTTTAGCCTCACATTCCCATACGTCCTTAAGCACAATCCATTTTATTCTCTCACATTATTAGGCACCCTTTGTAAGTCCTTGGCATGTACTATGGTTCTGATTGGTGGAATGTGTATTCAGTTGGAGAGATTGATTTCATATTCGATTGCATGCATGTTTCATAAGTCGATTGAATGTTCTTATTCTTCTTATCTTCACACTTATTTACCCACCCATTCTTATGAGTGTTGAGCGATAACCGCGAGGACGTCCGACATTGATGGTCTCGCAAGGTTGAAAGTTTGGCAATCGATCATTTATTCATGGCATGATTATTGATTTATTTTTATTCTTTGACATTCCATGTTTTCTAGCCGGCTTGAGTCGATTTTTAGGAGAATGATTGCAATCGCGCTTCTCATCACGCTTCTCATCACTTCTCCTCTCTTGTATTACATGTTTGGTTTGCTTGAGGACAAGCAAAGGCTTGGTTTGGGGGAGTCGGATGAGTGTTATTTATTTATATACATATTTTCATCCCCTAATTGTTAGTTTAGTCTCAGTTTTTGTGCCTAACTCGTTACCAATGATGCAATATACTTTGAATGTCGATACTTCCGTATTTGTGTGTATCTTGTAGATTTGGATGCATTTGGAGCTTATCGGAGCATTACGAAATCGACAATTGAATAATTTAAACCTAACCACGGAATCGAAGGAAGAAGATGCGGAATACACGAAGAAAAACATACCAAAGAAGGAAAAGACGCGAAATGAGAAGAACAAACGATCGCTTACAAAAGGGTCAAATATAAACGTGAATAACTTTAACTATACAACTCCAATAAGGGTGATTCCGGTGGCATTAGAAATCCCATTCCCTTAGCTTTTCAACGGTATATTGCACATCCAATTTGAACAAGTAACGAAGAAATGATAGCCATTTATTTGAAGTCAAGCGCGCGACGCTGTGACCTACAACGCTACTCGATCGAGTGCCCCAGGTGCACTCGATCGAGTGCCATTCAGAGAAGTTCCCTGCCCATCCCATTTTTTGGGAGGTCACTCAATCGAGTCCACCTGGGGCACTCGATTGAGTGGCCTTCTTTTAGGGCCACTAAGCTTATTTCGTCCACACATCTTTGGGGCCCAAATGTTTTTCTTATTTTTTCCTATTAGAACGAGACAATCTGACACTACACTTTTCATAATTCAGTTTTCTTACTTTAGTTTTAGACTAGATTAGAGAGAACCCTAGTAGAAGTTTTATATTCATTGCATTCGGATTTCTTGCATCTCTTTTATCCTAATTCTTCGGTATCAATCTTTGAATTTAGTTTAATTCTTCTTTTCTCTTTTGCTATTTGTTTAATTTTATGCTTTGCTTTTATTCTTGAATTATTGCTTTCGTAGTTATTGTTGTTTCTAGTATACAGATTTATTGTCGTTCTTCGTAGTTAATTCTTATCGCATTAGTTATGTTTAATTCTAATTCAATCGTTATTACTTTAGTTATTTCAAGTATGAGTTGTTAATCATCTTCTAGGGGGGATCTATGCTTATTATGAGGGTTATAGTTAATTGACTCGTTTCTAATCATATGAATTACCGCTTGATTATTGTTTTAACTCTGATTGATTAATTAGTGACCACGATTAATTGATTAGTATTACAATTAGGACTTTTCATTGACCAGGTTAAGAACTAATTAGGTCACGATAATTCAGGTAGACTAGCTTCATTCCAGCGACCACACGTTAAGCTTAGATCTAAAGGTTATAGTGTACCGACCGGACCTGCACCTTAGGTAGTTCGATTAATGACCTGTTTAGTTAATTCCCTGATCCGATTAATATTCGTAGTGAACCTAAGACCCTAGATTTTTCCCTTCTTGTTATTCCATCTTAGTTATTTAGTTTCCACTCAACCAAGACTCTGACCCATAGCCTAGAGTCTAACTCTTAGAAATAGATAACTAAACTCTGTCTCCTTGTGGTTTGACCCCTGAATTCACTATCTACATTAGTTGGTGTCCTTAGGGTATCTTTGATTAGGGATACGACTTACCCTTGTCAGTGCCTGAGATTGGCTCTATTATCTTCCAAACGGGTCAATTACTAAATGGAACACATGAAATCCGCCTTTCTAGAGAAATACTTCCTCGCTTCAAGGGCCACGAACCTGAAGAAGCAAATATCTAACATTTCCCAAGGATTCGATGAATCACTTTATGAGTATTGGGAGAATTACAATAGATTACTCGCTAAATGCCCTCACCATGGGATTAGTGAACGTGATCTAATATTGGGGTTTTGGTCGAGGATGTCCGATGCGGATGCACGCATGATGAATGCAGCTACTACCGGAGGTGTGGAATTCCTTACCATTGATCACGCTAATGAAGTAATTGGAAACATGACGGCTAGCACAAGGATATTTTGTGATAGTTCTAAGGTTAATGCAAGGAAAACCAATGTGAGTTCTTTGGGGATCCAAAATGATTATGGAGAGCAACTCAACAACTTAACTAACATGGTCTCTTCCATGTTGGCCGGTTCCGGACAAGTTATGGCTTACCATTATAGTAATTCTGGTGGTGACCTTCTATTAGTGCATGTCCCAAAGGCCAAGGAGGGAGCGTTGAAGGATGTAGTGCCATGGTTACATATCAAGGAACTTACAAGCCATACTACCAAGGAAACTCTTGAAATCAAAACCAAGGTTTCAATGAGAATCAAAGGAGTTTCAACAACAATAAAAAAAGACGAATACTCCAAAGACCGGGAAGCAACCAAGGCAATAACCAAAACTTCAACCAGGGACAAATTTTTTCCCAAGGGTTCAATCATGGTTCAAACCAACAAATAAACCAAGAACAAAATAATAGCAAGGTACCTTCTACAGAGCAGATGTTGAACACCATATTACAAAACCAAGTGAATGATAAAAAAAATGGAAACATAGAGGTTGGAAATGCCAAGGAGATGCAAATTCGGGATCAAAATATAGCCCACATGGAGACTGAAAGGAGTCAAATGACGAATGCATTCTCCCAAAGCCAAATCTTCCTCACCGAAAAACTACCTTCAGGAACTCAAGAACCTACCACCCACAATGCTAGTGTGGCGTTTGTGCAACCGAAAGAACAAGTTCGCGAAAGCAAAGTAGCATACATGGATGAGCCTGCCCATATTGATCCGAATGTCCTATATGTCATGAGTGAAGAATACAAAGCTCGATTGAAGCAATATTGAAGAGGGGAAATTCCTTTCCCTCAAGTACTTGCTAGGATAGAACCTATGAGTGAACTTGATGATATATATGAAACTTCCCAAGAGAAAGATGTCGATCTTCCCACCACAATTGAAGCCATGAAGAAACCACATTTCTCTATCTTCCTAAAACTTAAATGGCTCGCAAAGGGGACTAAGAAGGAACAACTTCTAGCCATGTTTAGAGGAAATTTTCCTTACAAATGTGATGATCCAGTCATGTTTGCTATCAATTGCTCTATCCAAAACCAAGTATTGGATATGTCATGTTAGACCCAGCTGCTTCCATTAATGTCGTGCCTATTGAGGTATACAAATCCCTAGGCCTTGATAGCCTCAAACCCAAAAATGCCGTAATCCAACTTGCGGATCGCTCGAATATTCAAGCCATGGGTATTGTGGAAGACTGCTTGGTAAGAGTTCAATATCTCTATTTTTTCCCACCGATTTCTATGTTGTGAACATGGAGAATGGGGCAAGTTCTACATCGTTGATCTTGGGAAGACACTTCATGAAGACGGCCAAAGCAAAAGTTGGTGTGGCCAATGGGATCTTCAGGGCTAAGCATAAAGGGAAGGTGATGAAGTACTTGGTGAAGAAGAAGGGGAGTAAGAATGTTAAAATCTTTGCACGTTCTTACCATTGTGGAACATGAAATCCAACTTGAAGAGACAAACGACATTCCTAAGGAAGACAAGAGTGAAGCCCCTTTGAAGGGAGATAATGTTGTTGTTTCTACTGCTGAGGTGCAGGAAAAAGTTGAAGAGAGAACCTCCATGAATGGAGAAGAAGAGAAAAAGTCGAGGAAAATTGAGGAAAAATGACAGGAATCAAAGTGATGATTGTGGCATTCTGCGCAGCGGCACTTATAGACAACCAAATTCTGACCTGGTGGCTGCAGGAGTGCCCAACAAACATTCGATGACAATCGGACTGCAACACGACACGAATTTACGATGTTTTAGATGGATTTTTCTATAGAATGAATCAAATAATTACTCAGAAAAATTAATTCAACATCAAGATGGTCTTAGTCGTCTCATTACGGTCCTGTCGACACTAATTAGAGTCAATTCCGACATCGGGGCTCCGAATCGGTCCCGAAACACGCTAAGTCAAGCTTGAGTTAACACATCAGGCCAACTCAAACGAGGTCAAACCTAGTCGAGCTTCGAAAGTCAAGCCCAAAAACACTCGAAACCCTAGGTACGGAACCTTAGATCCTCTGCCTCTATCCGAGATCACGCGTATCGAATCGGATCTTCAAGATTTCAATCACGTGGATTCGGGTGCCTGAGAACTGGGTCGCCTCATGCCAGGAGTCCCAATTCTGGGCCGCTAGCCACAGAGCGCCCGATATCTTTAAATGAGCTACACGAACAACTATAAATACCCCCGTTCTCCGCTCATTTCCGGACACAATTCATAATTCACAATCCCCCTCTTCCTCTCTACGAGCTTCTTGCTCTACCTTAGCGTCGCACTCTGACTCTAAGGACGATCCACTCGATCGTTTTCTTCCGATACGCAAATCGACACTAATCCTCATAGTTCCTCGAGTCCCTGGCTCGATCCGAACGAAAAGGGGCACCCGTGTTTTACTAACCACCTCTAGTCACCGTAGCAAAGCTCTGCCGGATTCACCGCATGAAAGCTAGGAGGATCCGCCTAAGAAGTCGTATTGTCACTAGGTTGTCATCTAAACACAACTTTACATTCGGCACTTTTCCATTACGCACTTCGATACTGTCAAGTCCGAATCACATGGATATTAAGTCCACAAAGCGTCATAAACATACGTAACTTCCATAAACTTCAACCATAAGCACTAAAACACCCTAAACTAAACCCAAGTAGTTCCGAGATCCGTTCTCAACCATCTACGCATCGTGTCTCGTTTAGTGTACACTCTGAGGGTGAAATTCCTTACAATGTGATTTACTTACATTTTGCATTTACCGCTTTCGTATGATTTGCCACTTTTACGACTATAAACGCATGCTAAATCACCTAACACGGAGTTCAAAACGTAAACGAGCTAAAACTGAACAATGGTGGTCGGGTTCCATATTAATCCTGATGCTCACCCCTCACATGTGGTTTGATGCATCCTTATTAATACCGAACCGACGCATCTTAAACAAAATACCAGGTAAGGTTTACCACGAGAATGACTAATATCCGTATTATCACGTTAAAACTGACTTGCTAATACGAATAATATCTAGTACTCTCTACTCTCCTATGTGCATCTTCTCATGGCCTGCTTGTCACGTGAAATCGTATGCAAAGAATGTAAAAACAACTACTTCGACGATAAAAGCTTATTTTTCCTTAAACAACCGACGTAGCAAAGACATAGGGTTAAAACAATGGATGTTATCGTACTTCCGCCACAATTAAAGAACGAATTTATCAGCCCACCGATTGATTAGTAGAGGCCGCTACGTGCGGGTAGGATTGGGTGTTGATGTCTATCAGACGTTCGCTTACCAATACGTACCCTCACCCCTTACTCAGAATCGACGGTTTCCGGATGTCCGAAACCATTGGCAATGAGAGTCATTCCAGGCGTGGAGTGCTTAAGGGTACAAGTCTTTATCTTTAGGTCCCGTGCCACTCAACTTTGAGCTGACTAAGGATCAAAGTTGACTTGAACGGTTTCCGAGTTCCCATAATTGACTAGGTGGCGTTTCCACAAATCGGCAACGAATTCGGTTCACTAAAAAGGTCGTCTTATCAAACATATTGGCCTTTAAACATTTACAATCACGTCTCGATCGAGTCTAACGGAAACATGAATGCCCGCATCCGTCTAGTACAATTCAAATTATCAACCAATTCGAGGTCCGACACATCGCCTCGTACGCGAGATCTGACCGGCTCCACGACGACGGGGCCACGTGGGTGGCCGCCGGGACCGGGTCCCGCACGGGGCGAAGTGGTGTGAACGAGCGTCCACAGTTTGGCGACTCAGCTGGGGATTTGGAAACAAGTTTCCAATTGTGGTGAAACTCGAACGAGGTCGGTGAAGCTTATTTCCTAGTTCCTTTTTTGAGGTCACTATAGGTTTTGGCCCTAAAAATCCCACCCTAACCAATTTTAGGACCAATCGACCTCTTCGTGGTAAGATCTGTACACCAGACTTGCGGAGAGATCCTCGATTGACGTTCCGACCGTCCAAGGCAGTCACGCATTCTGTGAATATGCTAAGCGAGTGGCACTGAGCGAACGAGACGACGCTCACCTCCCCTGGTGACCCGTCGCCACCTAAGCAAAGACTATTCATGGATGGTAGCCTACCCTACCCTACCCTACCCGTGTCTTCATCCTGCATGAGTGTATGCATTCCTAGTTATGTGTAGCGTGCGTGACAACCCGAATAAAACATTAAAATTTGGATTCAACCACGACAACATATTCAACTACACCCAAACTCTGTTTTCGAAAAGGACATCTCTCTTTCAAAAGCACCTGTTAACCGTTACTCCGACCAAAATTAAACTTGTTTTCAAAGACACCTTAACGCCGTCACCCTGGCTAAGTTCACACTTATCGTTTTCAAAAATCATTTTGGCGCCATTACTTTGGCCAAAATAAAACTCGTCATTTTAAAAAAAACAACGATACGCCGTTACCATCGCCAAATTCCAACCAATAGGATCAAGGCACCTAATATGGTTCTTTTTTGTTTTCAAAATATTTTTTTGCACATAGCATCACCGAAACTTCAATTAATGAAGTTAAGGAATTTAGCACGGTTACACCCACAAAGCATTTTTACACATAGCGTCAATATCGCCAAAATTCCAATCAACGGGATGGACGAACACGGTCGCACGTTTTTATAATTTTCCAAAAGAACATTATCACCGCCTAAATTCCGTAACAAGAATTTGACCATACTTTCAAAACACCGCCACGGGCATCACAAATACCCTTCACACCGCAAACGTCGAGCTCCTAACTAATAGAAGTCTTGATAATAACGCGACATCACAATTTTCACATGTTTTCAAAA
Source organism: Agrostemma githago (assembly GCA_958450325.1). NCBI lineage: Eukaryota > Viridiplantae > Streptophyta > Magnoliopsida > Caryophyllales > Caryophyllaceae > Agrostemma > Agrostemma githago. The sequence continues at coordinate 70,139,927 of OY288243.1, read as the reverse complement.
ATCGGTTCTTCTACAACCGCATTTTTGCAAAATCATAATCCACACCTTTTGCTATCGTCAAACCCTTGACACCCGCATAACAACACTTTCCGACACGCCATGAACCATGTCACTAAACCATCGCAATGTCGATTTCAAAACTCCCGCTTTCAAAAACTTGTTTTCCAAAAACACCTATTTTTGAAAACATCAAAATTCTTTGATTCCCAGCCGCGATCAAGATCAACTCCTTACGTCGTACAACCGTGTGATTAACTGTTTGTGCTAGTCACAAATGGTCACCTCCGTTCGAGGTCTTACATTTTGGCTCATCTCGTCTCGAGAGTCCTCTTTAAATCTCACCTCAAGATTTGTGTCAAATCGTCTCGTTCTAGAGATCCGAGTCTATTAGGCGTTTCGCCGAATACACCAAGTGTCTAAAGCACCCGAGTCCCTAATTCGATGACCGCAAACACGCGCGAATCAAGGGTCTCATTTCCGTGTCCATCGCCTACGAGCATCCCTCGAGTCTCTTACGTCGTCCGGTGGATCAGTTCTGATCTTTCGATTATTTCCCCCAGAATCACTCCCCAACATGTCTGTAGATTAAACGCCATCGAAAGCATCTGCAACGATGTCAATACCCTAACCGATTTGGTTCGCAATGTCCATGCTTCCGTAACCCGTTTGACCTCCTCCGTTCGCCACATCGATAGCCGCCTCGATTTTCTTGAGAGTATTAGAGACACGGAAAGCGAGGCAAATGCCAATTCGGTCGATTATAACATCCGGGGTCTTACTCCAAGAAGGTCGTCCGAATACTCCGCACAATCAAACCTTCCTAAAATTAACACGGGAAAAACCTCAAGATCTTATAAAGCCATATCCAACAAAGTATAGATGTCACGAAGGGAGTTTACCCCAATTGACTTATCCTACACTGAGACTCTCAAACATTTGATCGATCAAGGGCTACTCTTGCCCGTGGGTCCAACTCTGGATGCACCAATCGATAAACGACCCAAAAAATGGAGTCCTAATGCCTATTTCCTATATCACAAAGGTAACTGACACGATACCGAAGCGTGCTTTGCACAGAAGGACGTGATCCAAAACATGATCGAGGAATGAACATTCCCTCCGTTGAACCGACAAAAAGCAGATTTCACCTTTAGGAACATCAAGGGAGAGATAGTGGCATCAATGGTTGTCACCTGTTATTTCAAACCCTTCGACAGTCCGTCAAACAAAACAAGTCCAGAGCACCCAACATGGGTCACATCTCCAGAAGAATTGATAAGGATCTAAGCCTAAAAAGAAGGCCTCGAGCCTAGGTCATTCCCATAGTAGGGTCAAGTCATAATATTGTTATTTCCCTTCTAGCGTCTTTGTCATGTTCAGTCTGAGGTACGGGAGACATGTCCTGACCTCCCTAGTCCCATCTAATCATTACTCCTTTCGAAGTCTATCAATAAATATAAGTCTTTCTTTTCCATCACGAGCCTCGACATGCTTGATTTAAATAACAAATTATGCTTACGACTCATTACGTTTAAACAACATGCCACCCAATTATCGACTCCTCAAAACAATGAGGAAATACAAGAATCGAGATCCCATGTTCTCTTTTACCTATTCCATGTCTGGTATAGAAAGCCACATAATTATCCCTTAGAACGACATTACTGAATCCTACGACGAATCTAGATAGTGTCCTAGCTTGTGATCGAAGACGGAAGGCAAACCTATTTCCCACAATAAACGTCCCTCAAATAAAGACCGACCAATTCCAACCATAGGTAATAGTCTGACAAAAAAAAGGAGTCTGAAATGGCTAAAAGGAGCCAAAGAAAAGAACGAAAGCGAGGCCAAATGAAACCGGCCCAATTCAATGATCAAGACCAAACTCAACGATCAAAATGAAATCTCAATCATCCAATTCGATTTCAAATACAAGACTCAACAAAGAGTAAAAATGAACAGAACGGTCAGCTAGCACCAAATATCAGCCTTCCTACATTACGACCCTTAAGACCTTTCCGAGACACTTGTTAGGAGACAGTCCAGAATTTTGAGGATTCAAGCCCAATAGGATAATCCCAACCATTAGGGCAAGACATACAAATCAAATCCCACGTAATTTACATCCCGCCCGATTGAAGCCCGAGTCATTTTTACTCAGCTCCCCCTTTCCTACAACATTACGAAACCTTAGCCCATAGCCTTAACTCCACAAAAATCAAACTCTAGATTTTGATTCCTCAAAACCACTTACTACCTAACTCCACATTCCAAAACCATCCGAACCAGTCACACTGACCTAAACGCGGTATCTCGGTAATTGTTACTTTCAAGGGGTCACCCCGATCACTTCATGTTAGTTTTTAACTAGGGTGAAAAAGCGTGCAGAAACATTTCAAAACATTTCGTATCGATAATTGGCATAACGAGTCTAAAGCAAAAACACTCACATTTTACGAACTACGAACATGTTTTTATTCTGTCTAAACACGGATACGTAAGCAACCCCCCGAGGGTACAACCAAAATTAGCAAAATTGATTACTCGATTCACATGAAAATCGGAACCATCCCACGCTTCGATTAGCGAGTGATTTCAATGATGAAGCATAAACAACGAGCCAAGTATGGAGTGAAAACCCGAAAGAGCGCTCCGGGTAAAATGAAGAATCGAGTTGCGAGACGCCGTAAAAAAAACGAGCCGAGGACGGAGTGAAAACCTGAAAGGGTGCTCCAGACAAAATGAAGAATCGAGTTGCGAGTCGTAAAAAAAAGAGCAAAAAAAAAAAGAAAGCAAAAAATAAAAAATAAAAGGTAAGCCGAGGATAGGGTGAAAACCCGAAAGGGTGCTCCGAGCAAAATGAAGAATCGAGTTGCGAGCCACCACAAAAGAAAAAAAAACAAATAAAAACGTGTGCTTCTCATTAACACAAATCAAAATCAAGCCTTTGTCGAGGCCCCTTTTACATCGAGCATCTATTATCCGGCTACTCCGGAAACAGGACAACGTGTCAACAAAAACCTTAAAAAACTTGTACTGATACGCCACATAATATCAATTAATACGACATAGTACAAACAGCTGGGCCCTGCCGATCTAACTTCTCATTTTCCGTGCCCTTCGGGTGCGCTTCTTTGGGCCCCTCGTCACAGGCTCCTCGAATTCATGTATCCACCCTTTCAGCCAATTGTGGGTCCAACCAATCTCACGTGTCTTCTACACCTGCGTCTTTAATATGAGTCTTGTCTGTCTTGACCCACTATGACGAATACTAGGATCGGTAACGCTGTGTTCGGTCAGGCGCTTAGCGACATTAGCCCGCATAGCTTCCTTATTCTATAGCTCTACCATCTCCACGATCCTTAACTTCTCTCTAATATCTAAGAACCCCAAGCAATAAATACGATTTCCTAAATCGGTCACCTCCTTTTCCAAGGCTTACAAGCACAATGCATGAACGAAAGTTCCCTCCTAAGAAGCGGAAGATACATTTTCGTCCCGATGATCCACCGGACTTAGGCATTTTTTATTTTTTTTAGGGGGTAAAGCTACCCCACCTAGGCGTATTGTAGCCCTACGCAACACTGTCAATATGTGTAGCTCTACGTGGCATTGTCAATAACACATAAAAAGTGGTCTAACTTTTTTTTCTTTTGTCGCTTTGAACATAAGTGTCATGGTCCCGAGACAATTACACTCATCTCCAGCATCGCACACGCACTCGGTCAAAATGTTTTAGCTACAAAATGCTTTATGCATATTTTGCACATCTCGAGTCAAACATTTTAATTGACGTGCTACTCGATCCAATTCCCGGCTCAAACTATCACATTTTAAGCATTCCGAAAAACACTTTCGCGCTCTCATGCAACCCTAATGCATTTAAAACATCTTAAATCACGACTAAACCGTGAACAAACAAGCTTGAAGTGATTAGGTGTTATCTAAACTACCATTTCGAAAACACAAACAAAATAAGCCGATCAAAGCACTAATGTTTAAAATAAATAAAATATACAAAATCCAAACACAAATCGGGTTTACAAACTAGGGAGGACCCCTAGAGGTTGTAGCTACAGCCAATACAACCTCACCGAGGTTGTCATCCAACTCTAAATCCTCCAAATCAAAAGTAGGAGACTCGGTACTACCTATACCGCCAGCATATCCACGATAGTCGTCTCCATATCAGGAACCCTTCCGGAAGGACCAACTTCCTCGGTGACAGCGGCAGCATGACCCTCAGCCTTAGCCACTCTCTCCACCTCAGCCTCAACCCTAGCTTCACCATATGCCGAGGTCTTTCCCCAAGCTCGAGCCAGCTGCTCCTTAAGCCTAGCGATCTCATCGTCCCGAGATCACGGAGTTTATTGCATGATGGCCTCGGCCGCCTCGAGCTTAGTCACTCGCCTCTCCAGCTGCGCTATCATGTCTGGGGTATCCTACAAACATAACTACCCTTTAGAAAAAGACATAACTAACTTAGAAAACCACCCATAAGAGACACTACTTACCGATCGAGATCCCGACACGTCGCGGGAGGAGGTGGCAACCATTCTCAACGCATAGGCCAGGAAACAGTTGGCAGCCTGCCACAACCGTTGGTTGGAAGCCGACGAAATATGAACAACAAAAACCAAACAAGTTAACCAATAAAGCCTAACCTTTAAAGCCAAGTTCAAGGCAAAAGTTACGAAACTTACCTGATACACCCGGTCACACCACTCCATCCCGGCCTCCATCTCCTCCGTAGAACAAAGAGGAAGAGCCTCAGTAAAAGCCACCCCAGCCACGTCCACCCTAAGTAGTGTCAAAGGGAAGTCTGGGGGCTGGACAGCATCAGCCGGGTTAGCCAGCCGAAAGGAAACAAACCATTCAAAACACAAACCAAAACAAAACCATGAAACAAAAAGCTAAAAAACCGTATACTCACTACAATTCAGTGGCAAGCTAGCCGCTGACAGACGTGCGACACATAGGAGGCACCGGGCACCAGTAAAGCATCGCCTCCCTCTCCATCCTTATCCTCACGGGCCTCTGCAGTAGTCGGAGGCCTGAACATGGTCCAAGGAGGATCAACCGGCACCCTAAAATTGTCGTATAAGCACTGGCGCACCAACCTCTCGCCCAGGTACCACACCGGGCGGAACAACGCGGGAAAAGCATCTTCCTGTAGCTCCTAGGTCTCAACTCTGCCCTCACATACTCGGGCAAACCCTATTAGTTGGCCCAAGGACGGGCTACAAACTGCATAAACAAGCCTACATCTTAAACTCCTAACCTTGGGGGTTACCTAAGAAAGCAAACAGTAAAAAAGGAAAACTTACATCCTCGATGCGCAGCTGGTTCACCAGCACGTTCTCCGTTGGGTAGTGGCTCGTCGTAGTCTTGGTCTAAGCCAACCTCCACTCAATCCCAGCCGGAAACCTAGCCGGGCGAATGGGCACCGTCTTGGGTGCCAAACGCGAGAAATAGGAATAGATCCAAGCCTGGAAAACCCTGGATATTGTCAGCAAAATCAAATCAAACCAAATCAATCAAAATCCCAAAACCAAACACATAGTCAATAACCAACCTCCAGTACGAGACCTAGACCCACGATGGGTATAACAGAGCCAGAGTCCACCCTCTGCGGCCTCACCATGACCTATAGGCAACGGGTCATCTCCGTGAAAGCTACGGTCACCCAGTCAAAACGTCCCAATTGACCCAAATCAGCCAGGAAAGCAAAATCCTAGTACTAAACCTCTCGCCCTTATCTGAGAAGTGGGTCGATCCTAGGAAATACCACAACCATAGACGGGCGTCCTGCACCGCCATGTTGGGCACTCGATCCTCTAAAACCGCCACCCTCTCGAAGTGGTCGGTGATATATGAGCTCACTAAAGCATTAGGCGTACTGTAAGCCGAGGGCTCTAAACATACAGTCCCCGATCCAACCCTTAACCTCATTACTATCTAACCTAGGGCCCTCCGGAGCCCACCTAATCGACTCGGGACCCCAAGGCATCCCCGTAATAACCCTAAAGTCCTCTAAGGTCATGTCGACCTTACCAAACGACATATGAAATATCGAGGTCGTATCATGAAAGCGATCTATCATCGCTTTAACTACCATAAGGTTGCACTTAGTCTTGCATCCTACTAACCGGACCCAATGCCCAACTAATGGACCCAGAGCAGTCCCCATAACAATCTCTTTATCCGTGGGGCTAAGATTATGTGCGTAAATCTTTAAGCACGTAGTGAAGCCTGAGAAAGTCCTCATCGAACCTGGGGGCTGCAAAACCAATACAGTACGAGTGTGAATAAACAAAACTAGCACAAACCAAAGTCAAAATGTGAACCCATAGCATAAATCAAGACACTCACCTGGCCATTTACAACATGGCTGGACACATACAAATTTCAACGTAACAATAATTGCCAACCGTCCCAATCCCGACCCCAAACGGGATCTTTATAGACAGCCTCCTCACCCTCATCGACAGGCCTAGGGACGTGCGTCCTCCTAGCAGCTGTCACGGGCAATCTACGCTTTGTGACCCGATCATAACCGGCCTCGTCCACGGTCCCAGGCTCAAGACGTTGCGAAGGAACGCTACGTCGCCTCTTAGGAGCTACCCGGGGAGTAAGCGAGCTCGACTAGGTAGTCTCACCGCTAGTACCAGCCGTAGGGACTCCCTCGTGACGTCATGTACCATCGCTGGCTGCAAGACAAAACAAAAGACGCACCTCGGGTCAGGACAAGATCACCCAAACAAGTCAAAATAAGCACAAAATTTTTGACAGCGGTATAAAAATTCAGAAAGATCCACTAACTCCCATTTTCGACCCCGGTCACAATAAAAGTGGTTTCAGGAAAATTCGGCATCATTACGGTATCATTTAGTCCGTCGTAAGCCTCACAAACTCACACGCAATAACCAATAGTGCATTCTGACTCACAAAAATCGACATATGAACGACCCATAACACCACAAGGGATAATCGAGCAAGGTTACATGAGTCAAGTACGGGAATGAACGGGAAATCAAACCCTAAACCCTAACATTTTGACTTTTACCCATAAGGAGCCATTAAAGCACCTCCAAGCTTTCACCTCAAGCAAATAACTACACTATCAAGCTCTATTCTAACCTAATTCAACAAAGGAATTGAGAGCAAGCATCGAAACATAGCAAAATAAAAACACCCAAATCGATTTCTAGGGTTTAGCAAAATCGACCCAATAATGCACCAATTAAACACAAATCAACAATCGGCGAGTAAGGAACACTTACCCGGGATCGACATAATCGAGTACAGTAGAAATCGAGTCGGAAATCAATTGATCGAGTCGAGAATACGAGCTTGGGGCAATATGGGTCGCGCATCTGAAAAATCAATCGAATGAGCCTAACCCCCTTTATCGCAGCCTTTAAACAAAATCAGAGGAAAAAAACCTGAACCGCCCTGACTCAGGCGTCCGAATTTTAAGTCGCATAATAACAAGCAACCGAGTTCTAAGTCGCATATAGCGAGGTGCCCCACCATTACATTGCCTTGTAAAGCGCGTCTGAAGTTTCAACACAAAATCAAAATCCAAGTAACCCAAACGCAGTACCCAATACACACGAAACACACCCACGTGCTAAACAAAATAAACAATGACAAGGCAATTTACTTCTCCTCAACGGACTAGGCAAAACTTAAAAACCCCTATTTACGGGATAACTCAAGTCAATCTACCTCCCGCTAGTGGAATAAGCAAACATACGAAATCTTCAGCTAATACGACAGCCCATACTAAAACCTATGGCAACTCCGAATACACTATCCTAGCAAGTGCATCCCACAAGCCGGCATAGCCCGTTACACAAACCCGTAAAAAACCCTCAGCGGTACCTATCGATTCGGAATAACCAAATTCGAGCGTAAACCAATTAACCTAGCAAGTCCCCAATCTAAAGCAATCAACTCACATCCCCAACGGGAAACTGTGAACCCCCCGATCGAATACAAACGCAAGAATCTGTGCGAACACCATTATACACTCGTTAAGAGTTTACATGTCAGCACTAGTAAATTAAAAGCAAAACTATCACCAAGTTTATTTAAACAATCGCTCATCGATATACGTACTCTAGAGATAGCCAGAAACTATCTCAAAGAAAGTCTAGGGACAAAGATCCGTCCCAAAGAATAGATCAGAAATAGCCAGAAACTATCTCGAAGAAAGTCCAAGAACAAAGATGAAAGGTTCATAACCCTCTAATTAGACTCCTCTAATTAGTTACTAAATTACTTGTTAATTTAGTATATAAAGATCTAGTTACATACAAGAGATAAAAATGACAAAACTAGATACAAGAAGAAATTTCCTTACATAAACAATGAGGAAATTATGAGCACAATAAGAAAACTCCTTTTCTTATTGTTCTTGAGCTTATATTAGTATGCATGATCCTCCAAAACTTGAATCTCCAAAGTAGAAGATCTCCTTCTAGTTGCACCAAGATTCAACCCAAAGAATCACTATTATTATTAACTAGATAATATTAGTGATGAACCTATACTAATATTATAAATATTACTACTTTAGTAATAGGGATGAATATTAGTATATGAGAGTATTTTGGAGAAGAGGAAAAGCATTCACTAATAAAAGAACGGAGCTCAAATGAGAACAAAATGTTCCCTTATAATGAGCCCCAAAACCGGCCACCCTACCCTAAGGAAGACAAAAATGCTTTATTTTAATTGCATGCTTAGAGGTCTAGGGTCTAGGGTAATTATGACTATTATTCATGCATGCACATAAATAAGAACTACCATTATTGCCCTTATTCTTCTAGTGTGCCGTGTACAAGTATAAAAAACGGGTCCATTTTATGTTTGTCATTTGTCTTACAAATGCTTATGTGTGACATGATTAATTATCTCATAATTGATCACATCAAATAAATAATATACCCTTAACTCTTTAAGTAGTATATAACTATTATATCAATATATAATTGGTCCCATAATAATAATAATCATTTGGCTAAATTTACAACTCCTTCTAAATATTAATAGCTAATTACCACTACCCATAAAAGCATACAAAACCTCAACTAATTTAGTAATTAACTTTTAAATACTAAATTAGGTCTTACTTAATCGTATTAAAATAAGACGTAAAATTTATTCAGTCAATTATCGTATAATAGACTAATAAACTTAATCGGACTGAGTTCAAAACTCTATCTCCAATAAATGACTCTCATTACCAAGCATATATCAAATATATACGCAAGGAACTAATTAACTGTAACAAATACAAATAATTAGTTTTCTATTTGGGTCTCATCCTATAGGTGTGACCGAAAGGGATCAGTTGATCACCGCCGTCATACGACAATAACGTCTAACTCTAGTCAGCTGAGCGTTATCGATTTATGTTAATCAACTGACATGGAGTATCAATGTACTAATTTTCCCAAGTATATTTCGTCCATGAGATTTAATATATAAATGCACTATTGTGGAGGACACTTGCTCCAACAAAAGATCCGTCCCAAAGAGTAGGCCAGAGATAGTCAGAATCTATCTCGAAGAAAGTTCAGGAACAAAGATCTGTTCCAAATAATAGGCCAGAGATAGCCAGAAACTATCTCAAAGAAAATCCAGGGACAAAGATCCGTCCCAAAGAGTAGTTCAGAGATAGCCAGAAACTATCTCAAAGAAAGTCCAGGGACAAAGATCTGTCCCAAAGAATAGGACAGAGATAGCCAGAAACTATCTCGAAGAAAGTCTAGGAACAAATATCTGTCCCAAAGAGTAGGCCAGAGATAGTCAGAATCTATCTCGAAGAAAGTCCAGGAACAAAGATCCGTTCCAAACAATAGGCCAGAGATAGCCAGAAACTACTCAAAGAATGATAAATCTAATCTAACGCAGCCACCCAAAAGGGATAAATCTAATGCAGCCACCCGCGAGGGATAAATCACGCAGCCACCCGCGAGGGATAAATCTAACGCAGCCACTCGGAAGGGATAAATCTAATGAAGCCACCTACTATACTCCAAAGATTTCTTATGTTTCTTTAAAATAACTAACAATTTGGAAAGTTGTTCATCATTCAACTCAGCACTTATAATAACGGGGTATCTCTCGGTGTCATCTAAAAAGGCATACTTCAAGTGAGAAGGAAGAGGCTTACGCTCTGGAGTGGCTATGTCAACTGCATACGAAGTGTGCACAATATTAGTTATATCGACACTTTGCTCATCTGTGAGCAATCTTCCATCTAAAGTTGCCATCAAAGCATCAACAACGGCCGAATCTATAAAATTATCACCTACACATGCTTCTAAACAGATCAAAGCCTCTAAGGGATCCCGTATCAAGGACGCCTCCATAGAATCGTCAACCACAACGTCAATTACATCAATCATGCATCATGGGGTTATTTATAATACTGTCTAAGCAGAAAACAATAGTGTCTCCACCAACTTCCAAGGTTAATTTATCATTCTTAACATCAAGCACCGCGCCTGCGGTGTGCAAAAATGGCCTCCCCAAGATAATAGGAATCTGGGTGTCCTCGGCCATGTCAAGGACAATGAAATCAACTGGAATAAAAAAAACTATGACTTTAACGGGCACGTCCTCCAAAACTCTCAAATGACGTTTTATGGAACGGTCTGCCATCTACAAAGTGACACTAGTACACTTAAGAGGACCCATATTAAGCTTTTCACAAACAAAATGAGGCATGACACTTACACTAGCACCTAAATCACATAAAGCTTTATCAATCGATAAGGTACCTATAGTGCCAGGAATAGAGAAACTACCGAGGTCCTTAAGCTTGGGTGAAGCTTTATTTTGTATAAAGACACTATACTCCGCAGTAAGAGCGACGGTTTCCACCTCACCAATGCTTCATTTCCGAGTCAAAATGTCATTCATGAATTTTGAATATGATGGGACTGCATGATGAGCTCGGTAAACGGGATCGTAACTTGCAAGTTCTTAACAACCTCCATGAACTTTCCAAATTGGGTAGTCTCCTTTCGGTTCTTCAAACGACTCGGGAATGGTACTTGAATGGTAGGGATAACCGGAGTAGGAACGGGAGGAGTAGGTGGTGGTGGAACTTGATCATCACTTGGAGTTCTCACAATGACATTCTCCTCGATATCTTCCACTAAAACTTCTTCCTTCTTAGCCGGTTTGTCATTTTTGGGCATCGACGGACCTTCATAATTTTTGCCACTACAAAGGGTGATCGCATTAGCTGGTATCATATTGTTGATCGCCTTGAGAAGGGAGTTTACCTTATTGTCGCGTTGCTTGTGATGCGGCAACGTACCCAACTTGGTTCTCAAAGTTCTTAATGGCATTATATTTGGCTTGATCATTTTTTTGAATTTGTGTCATCATGGAATCTTGAGTCTTAGCCATCATTTGCATCATATTATGAAGCTCAACCATTTCACTAGAACTCGAAGAGGAATTACCTTGAGCTTGGATGGAGGATTGGCAAAAACTCTGTTGATTAGTACCAAAATTTTGATTAGGATTCCCAAAATTTGGATTAGAGTTACCGAAATTCTGTTAGTGACCCGATTGAGGTCGCTTCTGAAAATTCCCTCGATTTTGGAAATTTCTTGGGTTTTGAAAATTTTTCTGATTCTGAAAATTTCATTGATTTTGGAAATTTTGTTGATTCTGGAATTGTTGTCGATTGTGTGGGGCAACATATGTTTGTGGAGTAGGCGGGTTCAACACATTGGTGCTCCGATAAGACAATAACGATGCATCATAACCCTTTTGATTCATCTAGGGAAGGTGCGGGCACATGGAATGAAATGCATAACCTGCTCTATGGAACCAAACCTATCTTGAGCTTGATGATCCGCGGCACCACAACGAACACATGAATATTCTTGAATTGCATGCACTTGATGCATACACCCTTGGGAATTCGACGCTTCATAAGAATCAAACCGCTTAGTGTTAAAGCTGTCAATTGACTAGCTACGATATTGAAGAACCCACTATCATTTGAGTTGCTACACATGTTACCGCGTGGGTTACCCCATCAGAAGTGGTGGGATGTCATTTCTTCAATAGTTTGCCGTGCTTTGTCATCATCCACATTATATTGAAACCGCCCATTGCATGCCGAATTAAGAGTGCTTCGACAATCATCATATAGTCCATTATAAAACTGGTTACAAAAGAACCATATCTCGAAACCAAGGTGTGGGAATTCTTTCACAAGCTTCTTGAAACGCTCCCATGACTCATGAATATTTTCATTAGGAGTTTGACGAAAATTAGTGATTTGACTGCGGAGCATATTCATCTTTTGCGGTGGATAATAATGCTTGTAAAAGGCAAGGTCAAGAGAATTTCAATCGGTGATCCCCTCGGTAGCTCTATCAAGATCAATGATCCACTCTCTAGTGGAATCCCGTAAAGAGAACATAAAGAGCATCGTCATGAACTGTTCTTGAGTGACTCCAGTAGGAAGTGGAATCGTAGAACAATAATTAGTAAATCCTCATATGCTTGTGAGGATCCTCTTTAGGATCACCTCCAAATTGGTTCTTCTCCAGCAAAGTAATAAGGCGGGTCGGATCTTGAAAGGGCCTTGAGTGGCAGTTATTGGGCGCTTTTGACCAACTTGGAAAGAGCAGTTTGCTCGGGCTCCGAATGAGTGAATAGCTTCGGCATAATGGGAACCGGTGATATTTCGATGAAATCCGAGAATATAGATTGATCGAACTGTGACTGGTTATCCTCAACCGAAGATTGATAATCAGCAATAAACTCGGAATGAACAGCTTCCAAAGTAGGGAGGTCGGGAGCTGCGGAAATATCTCTCCAAAATTTTCTTCGCCTACGGAAAGTTTTCTCAGGCTCCGGATCAAATGGGGTAAGAGCTGAGTACTGAAAAGACCTGGACATAAGCAAAAACTACGGGAAGAGAGTGAGACCAATCTTAAGGAACTATGTTCCTCGAGACGAATGGGAAACAATAAAGAAACAAGCCATAAAACAATAAATTACCGAGTCCCCGACAACAACGCCAAATATGATATGGCTAATGTCTTATCACCAATCAAGATTATCCTAATACTACTAACAAGAAGCTAGCGGTAATTAGGGTATCGAATCCACAGGGAAACGGTCAAATTGTCTAATAACTATGGCGATTTTAAATTGCTTTTAACGGTTTAGTAGTTTAATGATTAAAACTAGAACACGCGAAAACACAAATACAGAAAAATCAATTAACGGAAAGTCTAGGGCTAAGGGTTCACAGTGAGCATCCGACGATTATGCGATAATAACAATAAACACATAAACATGCTAATTAGCTATAATACGTTCTCTCGAAACTGTACCAGCCTAGGAAGGATCTAACGGACTTTCGCTACTTATTAGACTCCCTACCAAATCGTCTGTGGTCTAAATCCAACTCGGCTCTCGCACATTAATTAGAGTTTCCCAAATCATATTAATAAATTGTTGCCTTCAACAAATTAATCAAACTTTATATTATGCGAAATTGGCACTAGCATACTTATGAGTTTAGTTCGAAATGACAGAACCTAAGAAATACTCCTTTATTCCCATCGGCCCTAGCGAGAGGATTAGGTACTCATAGTAACTACTAGATTACAACTAACAAGTAGAGAATTCATAATAAAAAATAGTATAAAATATAATAACAAAATGTTGTTATTCATGACTATGAAAATCTAGCAATATAACGAAAACAACGAAGTTGGAGACAAACTAGAATGCGAAATTATGAAGATTAAAATGGAAAAACTACAAATTGCATAAACAAAATTACCGAATCTGAGTACACAATCGAAAAGAACACGGTAATGCTAAAAGTCACGTAGTGTATTTCTAATATGATAAGTGGTGATATCTAAAAATGTTGCTAACTACCCTACTTAAAAGAAATGGAGCGGAAAACCTTGTAATAGCGAAGCAGACCGACCAACTGGCTCCTGTCAAGTACAGAGGCCGAAGCCCAAGCTAAATTAACACATAAAACACTAAAAACTGATCCAAATAACTGATAGTGCCCTCAGGCCGGCCAACCGGCCCCGGCTCCTATGTCGGGTATGGATCGAACTCTTCGTCATGGGCTGAACTTTCATGGGCCGAACTCTTGCTTCTTCGTTAAATGACGAGTTAGTATTACAGCTCTTGTCTTGGGAATGCTCTTCTAACCAGACATGAGTACGATTACGCTAAAATCCATGTCAATGCACAAAATCTACAAAATCACTCACTCAAGGCAAAACATTAGAAGAAACGCCTCCTAAGAGCGCATTCCGACCAAGAAAAGGACAACGGAATGGGGTAAATAAACTATAAAAATACGACATATCACCCGTGCGCCCCAGCTACCGATTTTTTATTTTCATTGCGGCGCGGACCCCGAGGTATCTGTAAGGTTTTGTTGTATATATATTTGACATTCTGCTTCATTTCATTTGCATTCACACGAAAATTTCGCAAAACTTCCTTGTCGTTTACATAGAAAAATTAGCGTTAATTGCTATGGGTTCGAGAATTTGTCCGCGAAACTTCAAGCTTGCTCCCTGAGCTTTAGGGACGAGGAGACATTTATCCTGAATCAGACAGGTATTTCACAGCTATTCACAACCCATCAATTGCAGGTAGACTCGTACTTTCTTAACGCTTGTTTATCGTACTGGAACAATTTTTTTTCATGTTTTTGCGTTTCCTCGTGGTGAAATTTTCCCTTTACCTGAGGAGATAGCTGCTGTGGAGGGATTGAATACTAGGTCCCCTCCTGCTGTTTCGTATTTACTGTCTGGCTCTAAGAGGAAACTGTGAGAGTTCCTGGGTTTGTCTCATTCGAAGGTGAATCGAATAGTAGTCGGGGAAAACATTTCCCTTCTAGACTTAGCTGAGAAGTTTATGGATGCCAAAGACGCCAGGGTAATGAAGTCTTACCGTCGTAGGGCTTTTGTCTTCTGTATGCTGCATGTTTAAGCGTTTTAGGGACACAAGGACCTACTGTCGTGTATGGGTCATACACGAGTTCTTGTCGTGGTTGACCAGATGAAGAGGGTGCATAGTCCGGATTGGTTGATATCCAAGGCTTAGACCATCATAATTTGGACCCGACTGTCCAGCTGATTGGGAGTACTCGCCTACTACAGGTATGTGTTGGCCGCCGTTTTTTTTAATATACTCTATTTGAGCAGGTCTGGCTGTACGAGAGGCAATCAATAATGCAGCCTCTTCTTGACTTGCAAAAGTATAGGTTCAACCAGATGATGGCACGGAGATGGGTTATTGATCCGTCGTGCTTGATAAATCGGAAGTATTAAGATGAGGAGCTTTCTTGTCATCCAAGTCCGTTGATCAGGTGGACAGTCTCGCGGTGGTTCATTTCATCCTGGACCAGTTTTACGAAGAGGGACCAAACTCATTATCAGTTACTTTTGTCCTTTAGTTGGACAATCCATATTTATCTCGATCGTGTCCTCAGACAATTCGGCTGGTCGCAAAGGTTCCCGGATATAGTCATCAGCGATCATGTTCAGCTGACCGATGTAATGTGTGACACCTGGTTGCAGCGGTAGCACACACGGGTTATCTGGAATATTTCGACCTGGGTATCAGATTCATATGAGAAGTGGACCGAGGAGGGTTTCGTGGAGGCCTGTGCTGCTCTTAAAATAAATGAAGCCTTTGACTTAGTCCGGAAAGAACAGGCGAAGGATAATAGGGACTTCTTTGACAACAGAGACACTCCTACTACTTTGGTTCTTCTGATATCAGGTCTCGAGAGGTGTGTGGGATAGGCTAAGCCTCAAGATTGATTTGGAGAGGAAGTTAGGGCCGAAGTTGGCGGCTAATAACCGACTTGGTTCTCGCGACAGGCTACCCATGCATTTGAGAGCTCGACTCGGGCCGACTGACGTGGCTGAAGATTCTTTGCGGAAGAAACGAATTAGGGCTAAGGAGGTCTGAGTGGTCATTCGGGAACGACCACCCCCGCCTCGGCGTCAATGGAATCCGAAAGATGCCCAGGATAAGGGTGTGGGGAAGATGTCGTGTAGGGACTGTCTTCCAATTTTATTTTTTAGTAATACTACTAAAATTTGATTGTGTCGTGTGCTTGTTTTAGTTTGAATTTCTGTACTTGAAGTTTCCGAGTTTATCGGAATTTTGATGATGATGATGATGATAATAGTAATAATAATAATAATATTAATAATATTAATAATAATAACAACAACAACAATAATAATAATAATAATCTCAGCAGGGGGACCATTCTTCTGACTGGCTGAGGGCTGTTCCTATTACCGGGCTTGGACAAACCTTGAACGGTCGGACATATCGCAGTGTGCTCAGTTACCGCCTGGGAGTCCCTTTGTTTCCGCTTTCCGGGACTTGCTCTTCCTGCTCCAGGGCCATTAGAGAGGATATTTTTGGGGACCACGCGGTTTCGTGTGCTGGTACTGTGGGGATTAAACATCACCATAACCTTGTCCGCAACACACTGTTGGATATTTGCTTTCGGATAGGGATCTCTGCAGGCATGGAGGTGGAGATTGGCCTCTGCGACGATAACGACAAGCCCTTACGACCCGCCGACTTTCTGCTCTATTCGTTGGACAAGAGACGTGATGTTTGTGTCCATCTGACTGGGTCCTCTTCTTTGACCCAGTCTGGCTTGACTTCTTTTGAGCCTGGACGGGTTGTTGCTGATGCTGCTCGCCGTAAGTGTGTCAAGTATCAGGCACGCTGCTGCACGGCCATTGGGGTATGGTTTCCTTCCTTTCTCCTTCTCCTCTCTCGGTGAGCTCGACACGGATGTAGTTTCTCTGCTCCAGCGGATTCGTAAATTCGCTATATCTCAGGATGCTGGAGCGCGTGCCGCAGTTCATATTTTCACTAGAATTAGTTTTGCAATCGCTAAGGGAGTGGGGGCCCAGATAGTATCTCGGCTTCCCTCTAACTTCTTGTAATTTATTCTGGTGTTAATGAAAGTTCCGTTTTATAATAAAAAAATAAAAATAATAATAATAATAATCAACGCGAAGTGAGAGAAAGGTTTCTCTCTCTAGAATCTATTTTCTCTCAAATTTCTATTAGCTTAAGCTCCTTTCATGGCTTCCGTTCCTCCGATGAAGCGTGGTCCGGGAAGGCCAAGTAAGAAGTAATTGCAGGTCAAACTGCTGGGTGGCCCTAGTAATGGTGAGCCATCAACGGGGAATAATGACGCGGAATTGGAGAAGGAAACTAACACCCAAAGCACTTCGCACCGAGTTTCTCTTAATGATGTGATCATTAATGCCATGGCAGAAGCGGGTAAATTTCGTCAATCCAATACTGATTCTAAAGATATTAATCATGATTCTTCCATTGGTAATCATGATTCTTCCATTGGCTCTCATAACACTGATTCTAAAGAAATTAACCATGAATTAGGCGTAAACCCTGTTTTGCCGCCAAAATCAAATTGGTCTAATATTGCTGCTAAACATAAACAATCTGGTATGAGTCTGTATTTTTGCGAAGATAGCTTAAACTCCACTGAAATTGACATTGAATTGGATGATTTCAAAGCGGAGTTAAAAATTTGGGAAAACACTCTTATGGGCAATGTCATTGGATCTAAACTGTCATTGCAGGCGATTCAAAAGTTTGTTCAAACTAGCATGGGTAGTATGAATCTTCCTAAGGTCCAGTACTTCAAGAAAGAGTGGTTCTCTTTTAGGTTTGGATCTAAAGAAGCCATGGACAAGGTATTGAGGGATGGACCATGGAAGGTCGGGATTTACTCCTTGATCCTAAAGGAATGGTCACCAACCTTTTCTTCTGAAATGGATAGGATCTCTGTGGTTCCAGTTTGGGTGCTCTTCCCTCATTTGGACCCATATCTTTGGTCAGATTCTGTCCTCAGTAAAATGGCTAGCAAAATTGGGACCCCTTTATGTGCTGACTTAGCAACAACCACCAAAGCTAAGCTATCTTTTGCTAGAGTCTTAGTGGAGGTTGATGTCTCCAAGGAACTGGTTGAAACTGTGGTTATTAATACACCTTTTAATGAACGTTCTTTCCAGCCAGTACGTTATGAGTGGGTTCCTTATTTCTGCCATGGATGTAAAAAGTTGGGGCACACTGTGTCTTCCTGTAAATGGGAGAAGAAAAAGAATGTTGTCAAGAAAGGGGTTGATGTTGTTTATGAGGTGAGGGGTGCTTCAGGACCAAAGGAGAATGGTGTTCAGACTGAGGTTGAGAAGGATATAGTTCCCTCTAACCCTGATCTGACTCCTCCTATAGAGCCTAAGCAATGTCCTCCTAAATTCTATCAGGATGACACTTTTATACCTGTTAACAAGAGGAATTGTACCTCTTCAAAATCTAAGGAGTCTATTTTGAAGCCCTTAGTCCTGGGAAATTAATTCCAGGTACTCCTTGAGAGTAAGGTGAATGGTGGGGGTGAACTAGGTGGTACCTCAGGTCTCCCTAGTGTATCTCAGGGTTTGGAAAGTAGGGTTGGATCTGGTTATGGGAAAGAACTTATCCCCTCACTTCCCCCTGATGTTAGCACTAGAGAGCTCCCTGTAATGCACCAAGCATGTTCAGTGGTGGTTTTAAATGAGGATCATGTCCCTCCTGACAAATGAAAGTTGCATCTTGGAATATAAGAGGGTTCAATGACCCAATCAAACATAGTGAGGTCCAGGATTTCTTGTTTTCTAATAAGCCTGATGTCTTTGCTTTGCTGGAGACTAGGGTGAAGTTGAATAAATCTGAAAAAATTATTAGAGGTAAATTCAGGAATTGGAATATGACTACTAATCATAGATCCCATCATAATGGCAGGATATGGCTTTTCAGTAATCCTGCTACTGTTACTATTACTCAGGTCTCTAACACTTCTCAGCATATTTCTTGCTGTGTTTCTCATCATCTGTCTTAGTCTTCTTTTTGGCTTACTGCCATCTATGGTCTGAATAAGGGGGTGGATAGAATGAAACTCTAGTCTAAGTTGGAATCTCTTAATCCTTCTAGTGCTTGGTTGGTTTTGGGGGATTTCAATGTGGTCAGAAGCCCAGAGGAGAAGTTTGGGAATAATCCTCCTGATTTGCAGGATATGATGGATTTTAATAATTGTTTGCAGCATTGTGCCCTTGATGATCTTATTAGTAGAGGTCTATATATGACTTGGACCAATAAACAAGATCCTTTAACTAGAATTTGGTCCAAATTGGATAGGGTGCTAGTTAATCCCAGCTGGGTCTCAAGCTTCCCTTCCTCTTCAGCTACTGTGGATGAGTCTGGTATCTCTGACCATTCTCCACTAATTGTTGATATTTCTTCTGAGCAAATCAACCATAGAAGGTTCAGTTTCCTTAACAGTTGGTGTGATCATCCTGATTACTTATCTACTGTTCAGGCAGCCTGGAATATTGCTGTTTCTGGCTCTCCTATGTATTGCTTTTTCTCCAAGCTTAAAGCAGTTAAGAAAGCCTTAAAGGTCTTCTATAAACGCAATTTCTCTAGTATTTCTTCTAGAATAAATGAGGCTAAGAAAGCCCTTCTTAGTTGTCAAAATAAACTTCATAATGATCCTTTTTCTCTTGAACTCATGGAAGAGGAGAATGCTTTAAATAATAGCTATACCAATCTTAAAAGGTCTGAGATTAGTATGCTGCAGCAGAGATCCAAAGTGAAACATATTCAACTTGCTGATTGCTCTTCCAAATATTTTTATGGTAAAATTTCTGAGAGAAGAACTCAGCAAATGTTAGGTGCTATTACTGATTCTAAGGGTGTCCTTCAAAAGGGTCCTAAAGCTGTTGCTAAAGCTTTTCAGGATTATTATTCCAATTTGCTTGGGAAAAGTGTGCCTGTTCTTGATTGCTATATCTCTGCAAAGCTCCATCAGGATCAAACTATTGATCTAACCTCTCCTATCTCTCCTATGGAGATTGAGGAAGCAGTTTTTCATATGGATATCAATAGTAGTCCTGGTATTGATGGTTTTTCAGCAGGGTTTTTCAAATCTGCTTGGAGCATTGTTGGAGCAGACTTCTTTAAAGCGGCACTGTGCTTCTTCAAAACGGGTAAAATGTCTAAGCAAGCTAATTCTACTTTGATTTTTCTTATTCCCAAGAAGCCTGGTGCTAGTAGTGTGTTGGAGTATAGGCCCATCTCTTGTTGCACTGTTTTCTATAAAGCAATCTCTAAAGTCATCTCAAACAGACTAAAAAAGGGTTTGCCTATTTTGATTGGGGAAGAACAAGCTGCCTTTGTTCAAGGCAGAAGCATTTTTGATAATATTCCGCTTTCTCAAGGACTAGTGAAGGGTTATTCTAGAAAGTATATCACACCTAGATGCCTTGTTAAAGTGGATATTAGGAAAGCATTTGATTCCTTACAATGGAGCTTTATTGAAAAGATGCTTGAAGGTTTTGGATTTCCTCCTCTATTCATCAAATGGATAATGGGTTGTATTTCTTCTCCTTGGTACTCTTTTAATCTGAATGGTGGAATTGAAGGTTTCTTTCAAGGGAAAAGTGGAGTCAGACAAGGAGATCCCTTGTCTCCTTACATTTTTGTTTTGAGCATGGAAGTTCTCTCTCAGTAGCTCAGGAAGATCTGCCTGCAGACTAATGTTTCCTTTCATCCCAAGTGCACCAAGATTAATCTCACTCATTTGGTGTTTGCTGATGACTTGATGATATTCTCTAGAGGTGATCTTCCTTCTGTTTTGGCCATTAAGAATGCTCTTCATGACTTTGGTTTGATTTCAGGTCTGGTTGCAAATCCTGATAAGACTTGTATGTACTTTGGAGGAGTTGCTCCTGATGTGCAAGCTTTAATTCATGAGCAAACTAGCTTCAGTATTGGTGAATTTCCCTTCAGATATCTTGGTATGCCCCTTAGTGACTGTAAGATTGCAGTGAAGCTTTATGATCCTTTTATATTGAAGATTCAAAGGGCTATTAGTCACTGTTCTACTGCTTTCTTGTCTTATGCTGGTAAGATACAGCTCTTAAGCTCTGTGGTTTTTGGCCTAGAGAATTTCTGGTGTTCTAGTGTGCTGCTCCCTAAGTCAGTACTCAAAGTGGTTAACAAGCTCTGCAAGGATTTCTTTCGGGGTATTAAGCCTGGAGAGAAAAGACTTGTTTTTAAGAAATGGAAGGACATTTGTCTTCCTTGGAAGCAAGGGGGGTTAAATCTTAAAAACCTTGAAACTTGGAATCGAGCTCTGTTGGCTAAGAGTGTCTGGCAGCTCTCTGAGGGGATTGGAGGAATTTGGATCAAATGGTGCAATGCTTACATCCTTAGCAGTACATCCATTTGGAATTTAACATTCAAAGACTTTTATCCTTCTGCCATAAAAGACCTTATTCATGTGAAGGATTATTGCATCAAGCATTGTGGATCAGAGGAGAAAGCAAGACTCTTTTTGAACTCTTGCAGTAAGAATGGCAAGTTTAGTGTGTCTACAGCTTATCTCAAGTTCCTAAATGAGAGACAGCATTCTAAGGCCATCCCTCACTCTTCTTTGATGGCTCCTAGCAGTACAGTTTTTTCTTACTCTTGCAGCTCAACATAAGCTTCCCACAATGGATCTGTATGCTCAGAGAGGGATATATTTGGCTAATAAGTGTATACTATGTTTGCAGGCCAGCGAAAATCATCATCATTTGTTTTTTCATTGTCCTATATCACTGCAGTTATGGGCACTGGTTACTCAGTGGATAGGGATTGTTGTTCCTGCAGTCAGTCTTCGAAAAATCATTAAATGGAGTAATCACCCCAAACATAAAAAGCACTGGAAACACCATTGGTTTCAGGTTTGCTTAGCGGCTGCTGTTGCTGTTGTTTGGAAAGAACGCAATAAGAGATTGTTTGTGGAGAAGAGTGGATCAGTTGAAGGCATGTTCAAGCAGTTAAAATTCATAGTCAAAGCCAGATTCTTGTCCAGTGAAGTTAGTCCTAAGTATAGTAGGATTTTAGCAAGCTTGAGTAGAATTCTTTTAGTGTGTTAGATCTTTTTGCACCAAAATGTAATTTCACATCTATGATATGAAATGATAATTTTCTGCAAAAAAAAACAAAATATAATAATAATAATAATAATAATAATAATAATAATAATAATAATAATAAGTTTCCCTCTCCTATATCTCTAGGGGAAGATTCCCTCACCAGGTTCAACGATGAACACGACGGTGACAACGGGAAGAGGGCGGGGAAGACCGCGTAAGATACCAAAAAACGACGCGCTAAATCCAGGGGGTCCTAGGGACACAGATTCTGAAGCATCTCACGAAGAATCGGAGGCTTCAGTAGTGGAGGGGAAACAGGGTACAAGTGTTCTCAATGAACTTATAGATCGAGCTTTACAATCAGCGATACAGATTGGCTCTAAGAAGGCTGATAGGGAGAAAACTGAACGGAAAGCAGGTGTGGCAGGAAGTGGATCGGCAATGGAGAAGGAAAAGGAAGTGGAGGCTCCTCAGCCTGACCCACCGCCAATCTCCTCCTGGGCAGAACGTACGAAGGAAAAGAAAACTTGGATGAGCTTATACTTTGATGATTACTGGGCGAAAGCAGATGAGATCATCTTTGAATATGAGGATTACGAAGATGAACTGAAGCTATGGCAATATACGTTAATGGGGCATGTCATAGGCTCTAGACCTACGTTGAGAAAGATTACTGATTTTGTCGCGACACGATGGAATCACATAGAGAAGCCAGGGGTGCAGTACTTCAAGAAGGGCTGGTTCTCGTTTAGGTTCAGGACAAAGACAGCGATGGAGGAAGTATTGAAGGGAGGACCATGGAAGATCGGGACGAACTCTTTAATTCTAAAGCAATGGAGCCCATCTTTTTCAGCTGAGATGGAGAAAATTTTAGTTGTTCCTACATGGATCATTTTTCCTGATCTTGATCCTTACCTTTGGACGGAGGCGGCTAGTAGGATAGGGAAACCTTTGTTTGCAGATCCTACTACCACTCTCAAGGAAAAGCTCTCGTTTGCTCGTATTATGGTGGAAGTCGATGTATCAGCTGATTTGCCTGAAGTGGTGATAATTAATCTCCCAATTCTAGGGAAATCTGAGCAGCGCATCACCTATGAATGGCTCCCCTATTTCTGTCACTGTTGTGGAAATTGGGGCATCAAAGGAATACTTGCAAGATGGAGAAGAACAAGGTAACCCATACTAAGCCATTGCAAAGGTATACTCCTGTGAAGAAGAATTTGAACGGAGGAATTGCTTCTAACATCGGTGACCCGGACCCCAATCTGACCCGAGGGTCAGGTGGATTAGGGAGGGCAGACGTTGAGAATGCTGACAGTGAGACTCATGTTCGTGACCCGGACCCCAATTTGACCTCCGGGAGGTCAGATGGATTAGGGAAGGCAGACATGGAGACTCCTGTGGGAAAGGACCAAGCTAGTGACCCGTACCCCAATCTGGTCTTACAAAGACTAGGTGGATTATGAAGGGCGGGCTTGGTTGAGGAAGAAGGAAGGGGTGCAGGTGAGAAAGACTCTGAATCAGGGTTTAGTTTGGTTGTGCATCGTTCAGGAATGAATGGGCAATCCTCTCTTGGATTGAACATGACTAAGGAGAGCAAAGTAGCAATACTGCACATGAATCAATATGAATTGTTGTCTCAACAAGGTATAGAGGAGGAGGGACCGGAAGTCCAAGTGGAAGTTCCACCTGATTTATCTCAATGAAATTGGCCATTTGGAATATAAGGGGAGGCAATGAAGAGGTCAAGCAGAATGAGATCATTTCCCGCTTCAGGAAGAATAATTTGGATACTCTTGGGTTGTTGGAGACGAGAATAAAAAAGGCTAAAGCGCCCTCAATAATAAAAAGCAAATTTAAGGATCTGGGAATAGCTTGGAATTATGACCATCACTATAATGGTCGAATATGGCTTTTATGGAATAAGTGTACTGTAAGAGTTACCATTCTTATTACTACTGCTCAGCTCATTCACTGCCATGTTCATCACTTAGCTTCAAGGCAAGAGATGTACATGTCGGTAGTCTATGGGTATAATGATAGAAGAGGTAGAGAGGAGCTCTGGCAAACTATTAGTAAGGGTTTGTAATGAGAGTTGGCTAGTTTTTGGGGATTTTAATATTGTTCGGAACACTGAGGAGAAGATTGGAAGAGCTACCCCTGATGTAAAGGAGATGGTTGCCTTCAATGACTGCATTTTCATGAATGGATTGCAGGGGAGTTCACCTGGACCAACGAGCAAAACCCTGATGACAAGGTGTGGTCTAGGTTGGACCGAGCTTTGATTAACGGTGCTTGGTTGGATTCTTTTCCTTCTTCATTTGCAACTGTTTTGGAACCAGGTATATCAGATCATTCACCAGTTCAGGTTACAATATTTAAACAACAGATGGCAAAGGGAATGTTCAGCTTTCTTAATTGTTGGACCAAACTTCCACAGTTTAATGATATTGTAAGAAATGCTTGGGATACGAGAGAGCATGGTACAGCTTGCTACAAATTTTTTAGAAAGCTCAAGAGGGTTAAACAAGCTTTGAAACTAATGCACAAGAACAATTTCACTGATATAAAAGGGAGAATCGAGGCTATCAGGACAGACCTGGCAGACTGTCAAAGGAAATTGCAGGAGTGCCCTTTCTCTCCAACTTTGATTACTCAAGAGAAAGCGCTCACTGCCAATTATTTGGAGATGGTGGAGGCAGAGCTTAGCATCTTAAGGCAAAGGGCGAAGATGGACTATATTATACAAGGAGATGAGTCTACAAAATACTTTTACTCAAGGATTAAGGAATGAAGACAGCAACAGGTGATAGTTAGTATCATTGATTGTGAAGGAATTCTTAGAGAAGGGCCAATTGAAGTAGCTAGAGGCTTTGAGGATTATTATAAGGGTCTTCTGGGTACAGCTCAGATGGTCCTTCCAATTGATCCTGTGATTTTTGCTAGGGGTAATTTGGTGAAGGAGGAGGACTGCGAGTCTATGATTCGAATCCCAACTGAAGAAGAAGTCAAGGAGGTGTTTTCTCCATAGGAGTTTATAGAAGCCCTGGCCCGGATGGGTTTTCCTCTGAGTTCTTTCGAGCTTCTTGGAGCATTATCAAGAATGATTTCTATGAAGCTATTAGAGAGTTCTTCTTGAAAGGGAAAATGTTAAAGCAGGCTAATGCGACTCTCATTACTCTCATCCCTAAGAAGGATGTTTTTAATTCTGTTTTGGACTATCGTCCAATCTCTTGCTGCTCAATTTTCTACAAAACTGTTAGTAAACTATTAACGAAGAGAATACAGGGAGTTCTACAGAGGATAGTGGGGTTCGAACAGGCAGCGTTTGTTAAGGAGCGAAGTATACATGAAAACATAGCCTTGTCGCAAGCTCTTATTAAAAGTTATGGAAGGAAAAATTTAACTCCCCGTTGTTTGATGAAAATCGATTTGAGGAAAGCTTTCGACTCTTTGCAGTGGAGTTTTATTCGGGAGATGATGATTGGATTTAATTTTCCCACTCAGTTTATTGATTGGGTGATGAATTGCTTAACTGGATCATGGTTTACTCTGAAAGTGAACGAAACGCCTCATGGCTTCTTTAAAGGAATGAGCGATGTGCGTCAGGGAGATCCTCTTTCTCCATATATTTTTGTTCTTAGTATGGAAGTCTTTTCAAGAAGACTTAGACACATTAATATGTTGGCTCAAGTCTCATATCATCCTAAATGTTGCCAGCTGAGACTAAATCATTTGAGTTTTGCGGATGACTTAATGGTCTTCACTAGAGGGGATTGCCCCTCTGTTGCAGCAGTTGTTAATGTTCTTGAAGAGTTTGCTGCGGAGTCAGGGTTAAAGGCTAATAATGACAAAACTAGTATCTTTTTTGGTGGAGTTCATGAGGGCATTAAAGAGGAAATACTACAGCATACTGGTTTTATTCAAGGGGTGTTTCCTTGTAAATACCTAGGGATTCCTCTTAATTCCGTCAGTAATAAACGAGATCAGTATCAGGCATTGATAAACAAAATTGAAAACAAGATTTTCAGCTGGTCTTTGGGTTTTTTGACATACGTAGAAAGGATTCAATTGCTTACCTTCGTAGTGTTCGGGTTAACAAGCTATTGGAGCGCTAATGCGTTATTCCCTGTGAATGTACATCAACGAATTGAGCAACTATGTCGAAGCTTTTTCTGGACAGGTAGCTTGAGTTCAAGGAGGATGGTATTCAAGGGTTGGTCGAGCATTTGTCTTCCTTGGAAAGAGGGAGGCCTTAGTGTCAAGGGGCTCTTGTTTTGGAACAAAGCTCTAATTGCTCATTGGCTATGGAAGATTGGTACAGGTACGTAAGGGCTAGGTATGAATGGCATCGAAGATATGTACTTATGGGGCATGATATTTAGAGAATAGAAAAGAAGAAAAGACACACCGCCACTTTCAAGAGTATACTCAGCATTCGAGATGAAATTCTTCAGAAAGCTGGGTCTGCTGCTACAGATGTAGTCAAAACTTGGACTATAAGAGGGGAGTATAATTCTAAAGCTGCTTATGAGTGGTTCAGGCAGAGTAAACCAGTAATTCCTTGGATGAGCAGGCTACGAGACGGGATTTTGATACCCAAACATAGGGTAATTCTATCAATGGCAGGACAAAGGGTTTTGGCAACTCAGGACAACATACATGCTCGAGGGATCCCTCTAGCTAACAGCTGTGCGTTGTGTGAGCAGCAGTTAGAGACTTCCGCGCACCTGTTTTTCGGGTGTAAGTTTTCCTGTCAGATATGGCAACATCTCCTTAATTGGATGCAAATTACTGGTAGAAGTAATAATTTAGGGGTCGAGCTGAATTGGTGTACCACAAGATCGAAGAGGCGACATTGGAAGAATACCTGGTTTTGCGTGTGTGTTGCGGCAGCTGTGTACTGCATCTGGCAAGAGAGAAACAGCAGAATTTTTGACAATAGAAAGAATTCTATTTCGAGTATAGTAGCTAAGGCAAAATTTGAAGTGTTTACTAGATTACGAGGTCGTAATATTCATATTATGCGTAGAATGCAATAGAGGTGTATGTTTTTTTTCTTTCTAGAGGATATGTCTTTTTGTAAGAGCTTCGTCTCATTTTTATTAATATGAGGGATAATTTTCTTGCAAAGAAAAAAAAAAGTAAAAAAAAAAATAATAATAATAATAAATTTGCTCTCCCTGGATCTGTGGAGGGTTTAATCTCAAAAATCTGGAAGCCTGGAATATTGCTTTGATGAGTAAATGGGTGTGGCAGCTTGACAGTGACAGTGAAAGCATATGGTCTAAATGGTGTAAGGCCTATATTCTTCAGCATGACACCATCTAGTCTGTTACATCTAAAGAATTTTATCCATCAAGCATGAAGAATATTATAACTGTTAGAGATTACATTGTGAATGTTTGTGGGACAGTTCAGGAAGCTCAAAAATTTCTACATTCCTGTGGTAGTAGCTCTAAATTCATTGTGAAGCAAGTTTACCTCAAGATTCTTAGTCAACCAGCAGCTGCAATCCATAAATCTTTAACTTCTAGTTCTCTACTGGTTCCAAATCACAGGGTTCTTCTTTCTCTAGCTTTAAGTGATCAGCTCCCAACTGTGGACCAATATGCTAGGACGGGTATTTGTATGGTTAATCGATGTTCACTTTGTCTGCAGGCCAGTGAATCTCATAGGCATCTGTTCTTTGACTGTTCTGTTTCTCAGCAAATATGGTTGAAGTGTCAGGCCTGGATGGGAATAGCTTTTCCTTCTTCTTCACTGAAGAGCATCATTAGATGGTGTCTCCATAAAGCTCATAGAAAGCATTGGAAAATAACATAGTTATGGGTAACATTAGCAGCAACTATTAGTGTGATCTGGAAAGAGAAAAACAAGAGGATCTTTATTGATAAGGCCATTCCTGTTGAGCAGATTTTTCGTCAAGTTAAATTCATTGTTGTAGCTCGTTTTCATGGTTTTGCGTATCCTAAATACTTTAGGATCTTAGCTCAATTAGAGAATTAATTGTATTTCCCTAGTGTAGTAGTTTTTTGCATAAATCTTGTAATTTCACATCTTTTTGATATGAAATGATAATTTTCTGCAAATAATAATAATAATAGTAGTAGTAGTAGTAATAGTAGTAGTAGTAGTAGTAGTAGTAATAATAATAATAATAATAATAATAATAATAATAATAATAATAATAATAATAATAATAATAATAATAATAATAATAATAATAATAATAATAATAATAATAATAATAATAATAATAATAATAATAATAATAATAATAATAATAATAATAATAATAATAATAATAATAATAATAATAATAATAATAATAATAATAATAATAATAATAATAATAATAATAATAATAATAATAATAATAATAATAATAATAATAATAATAATAATAATAATAATAATAATAATAATAATAATAATAATAATAATAATAATAATAATAATAATAATAATAATAATAATAATAATAATAATAATAATAATAATAATAATAATAATAATAATAATAATAATAATAATAATAATAATAATAATAATAATAATAATAATAATAATAATAATAATAATAATAATAATAATAATAATAATAATAATAATAATAATAATAATAATAATAATAATAATAATAATAATAATAATAATAATAATAATAATAATAATAATAATAATAATAATAATAATAATAATAATAATAATAATAATAATAATAATAATAATAATAATAATAATAATAATAATAATAATAATAATAATAATAATAATAATAATAATAATAATAATAATAATAATAATAATAATAATAATAATAATAATAATAATAATAATAATAATAATAATAATAATAATAATAATAATAATAATAATAATAATAATAATAATAATAATAATAATAATAATAATAATAATAATAATAATAATAATAATAATAATAATAATAATAATAATAATAATAATAATAATAATAATAATAATAATAATAATAATAATAGTAATAGTAATAGTAATAGTAATAGTAATAGTAATAGTAATAGTAATAGTAATAATAATAATAATAATAATAATAATAATAGTAATAGTAATAATAATAATAATAATAATAATAATAATAATAATAATAATAATAATAATAATAATAATAATAATAATAATAATAATAATAATAATAATAATAATACTAATAAAAATATTAAAAATAGTAATAATAATAATAATAATAATAATAATAATAATAATAACAACAACAACAATAATAACAACAATAATAACAATAAGAATCATAATAATCATAATAATAATAATAATAATAATAATAATAATAATAATAAAATTCTTTGTAAACTGCGTTTTGATTCATCAATAAAATTCTTCTTAAAAATAATAATAATAATAATAATAATAATAATAACCTGGTCGATATTTTTGGGGACCATGCTGTGTCGTGTGCTGGTACCGTTGGTATCAAGCATAGACATAACCTGGTTCGCGGCACCCTTTTGGATATCTGTTTCCGATCTGGTATTTCTGCCGGTAAGGAAGTAGATGTCGGTTTGGTGGATGGGCATGACAACCATCTACGCCCGGCGGATTTGCTTCTTTATTCCTGGGATAGGAGGCGTGATGTGTGTGTCGATCTGACAGGGTCATCCCCTTTAACCCAGTCTGCGATGGCTGATTTCCTACCTGGTCGCGTGGTCGTTGATGCTGCTCAACGTAAGTGCGCCAAGTATGGAGATTTGTGCACCAAGATTGGGTATGGTTTCCTTCCTTTCTCCTTCTCCTCTCTCGGTGAGCTCGACACGGATGTTGTTTCTCTCCTCCAGCGGATTCGTAAATTCGCTATATCTCAGGATGCTGGAGCGCGTGCCGCGGTTCATATTTTCACTAGAATTAGTTTTGCGATCGCTAAGGGAGTGGGAGCCCAGATAGTATCTCGGCTTCCCTCTAACTTCTTGTAATTTGTTCTGGTGTTAATGAAAGTTCGGTTTATAATAATTAAAAATAATAATAATAATAATAATAATAATAATAATAATAATAATAATCACCCCAAACATAAAAAGCACTGGAAACACCATTGGTTTCAGGTTTGCTTAGCGGCTGCTGTTGCTGTTGTTTTGGAAAGAACGCAATAAGAAATTGTTTGTGGAGAAGAGTGGATCAGTTGAAGGCATGTTCGAGCAGTTAAAATTCATAGTCAAAGCCAGATTCTTGTCTAGTGAAGTTAGTCCTAAGTATAGTAGGATTTTAGCAAGCTTGAGTTGAATTCTTTTAGTGTGTTAGATCTTTTTGCACCAAAATGTAATTTCACATCTATGATATGAAATGATAATTTTCTGCAAAAAAAAAGAAATAAAAATAAAAATAATAATAATAATAATGCCTCATGAGGCTCAGAAATGCTTTTAACTGCATTTCTAAGCCTCATGAAGGCCAAGATGGTATGAATCAAGAAGAGATACTAGGTGCAGGGTTAGAAGGGTTGGTGCATAGCATCAATGCCTCACCCGTTAGACACCAAGAATGTATATTGGAGAGCAGTTCTTAGGAGAAGGTGAATCCTCCCATTCCTCCTGATAAAAATACATGAAGATTTCTTCTTGGAACGTTCGAGGGTTCAATGACCCTGTGAAACATAGTGAGGTTAAACAGTTTATCTACTCAAATAATCTGGATATTCTTGCGGTTCTAGAGACTAGAGTGAAAGGAAAAAAGGCTGGTAAAATCATTCGTAATGGTTTTCCCTTGCTAAAGGTGATTACTAACTATGAACATCACTTTAATGGTCGGATTTAGCTCTTCTATAATCCAAAAACTGTTGGTTTCACTCCTATAATGAGTGCAGCTCAACACATTTCTGGCAGGTGCACCCATTTTGAAACTAATAAAACCTTTATTCTTAGTGTTGTTTATGCTTTCAATGAAGGGAGTCTAAGGCTTCCACTTTGGGAGGATTTAGTAAATGTCTCTCCTCAGCTTCCTTGGCTGGCTCTGGGAGATTTCAATATCATTAGACATCCTGATGAGAAATTAGGCAATAACCCTCCTTCATTGAGGGATATGTTGGATTTTAATAAATGTTTGTTCACTTGTCAATTGGATGATATTGCCAGTGCTGGTGAGTGTCTTACATGGAATAATAAGCGTGACCCCGACTCTAGGGTCTGATCTAAGCTGGATAGAGCATTGGCTACTTCTTCTTGGAAGGCCCTTTTCCCTACTGCTTATGTGGCTTATGGAGAACCTGGGATTTCTGATCACTCATCTATTATTGTTCATGCCTCTGCAAATAG
This sequence comes from Agrostemma githago, assembly GCA_958450325.1. Taxonomy (NCBI): domain Eukaryota; kingdom Viridiplantae; phylum Streptophyta; class Magnoliopsida; order Caryophyllales; family Caryophyllaceae; genus Agrostemma; species Agrostemma githago. The sequence goes on along the minus strand of OY288243.1, from coordinate 70,108,564 downwards.
GAAATTTTGTAAGAGATTTTGTTTCTTAAATAGCTGGGCTACTCATCCTGAGTTCCTAAATGTTATAAATCAGGCTTGGAAGGCAAGGGTTACTGGATCCCCAATGTTTAGCCTATTCCAAAAACTTAAGAGGGTTAAAATTGCCCTGAAATCTTTTCATAAGCATCATTTTTTGAACATTTCTTCTCAAGTTTCAGATACTAAGGAGGAATTAGAGCACTGTCAGGAGAAGCTAAGACTCCAGCCTTTTTCTGCCTCTCTTATGGTTGAAGAGAAGGGACTTATAGCTAAGTACTACGACCAGAAGAATGCTGAACTGAGCATGCTGCAGCAAAGGGCAAAAATTAAACATATTCAACTTGCAGATTGTTCTTCACGGTATTTTTTCTCTAAAATTGCTTAGAGACGGGATCAACAAGTTTTGAGGGCTATAAAAGATTCATCTGGTGTCATTAGAGTTGGTCCTGAAGCTGTCACATCAGCATTCCAAGATTATTACAAAGGCTTTTTAGGGGAAAGCAAGTACATTGCTGGTGATCGATATTGTATCTGGATCCTTAAACTGATGAGGCTGCTAAATTTCTCACAACACCTTTCTCTTCTGGTGACATTAAGAATGTTATTTTTAGCATTGACCCTAATAGCAGTCTAGGAATAGACGGGTTTTCATCTGGTTTTTTCAAAGTTGCTTGGTCTATAGTAGAGACTGATGTCTGCAAGGCTGTTCAGAGCTTCTTTAAGACAGGTAATATGCCTAAGCAGGGTAACTCCACCTTGATAACCCTAATTCCTAAGAAAAAAGATGCAGGCTCGGTGATGAATTTTCGTCCTGTCTCTTATTGCACAGTCATATATAAGGCTATATCGAAATTGATTTCTAGTAGGCTAAAACTGTTATTACCTGATTTGATTGGAGTGGAGCAGGCTGCTTTCATAACTGGTCGAAATATTTTTGATAATACTTTATTATCTCAAGCATTAGTAAAGGGTTATACTAGGAAATTCCTCACTCCTAGATGTCTAGTAAAAGTAGACATTAGGAAAGCTTTTGATTCTCTACAGTGGAATTTTATAGCTAAAATGCTTAATGCTTTCGGGTTTCCTCCTAAGTTTAGTGCTTGGATTATGGGATGCATTAGGAGCCCTTGGTACTCTTTCAATATGAATGGAAGAGTTTCGGGGTTTTTTCAAGGGATGAGTGGGATTAGACAAGGAGATCCCTTATCTCCCTATCTGTTTGTAATGAGCATGGAAATCCTTTCCAGGAATCTCAGAACAATCTGCAATCAGAAGCAAGTTTCATATCACCCCAAATGTTGTAAGCTACAGTTAACTCATTTAGTATTTGCAGATGATCTTATGATTTTTACTAGGGGAGATGTGCCATCTGTAGTGGCTGTTCAGGAATGTCTTCAGTATTTTGCTGCATTATCTGGCCTTCATGCTAATGTGGATAAAACATTCATTTACTTTGGGGGTGTGGCAAAAGAGATCCAAGAAGAAATATTGCAGGCAACTGGATTTGTTAAGGGCTCTTTCCCTTTTCGATATCTTGGCATTCGGCTTACTGACATTAGGATGAGCATAAACCTCTTTGATACCCTTTTTCTTAAAATTCAACAGGCTGTTAGTCACTAGTCCACCAATTTTCTCTCATATGCAGGAAAGGCACAGCTGCTTAATTCTGTTTTGTTTGGAGTTGAAAATTTTTGGTGCTCTAGTATTCTTCTACCTAAGGCAGTGACTAAGAACATTAATAAAATTAGTAAGGATTTTTTTTTTGGGAATAGAAGATGGCAAGAGAAGGCTAGTGTTTAAGAAATGCAGTGATATTTGTTCTCCTTGGAGTGCGGGTGGATTAAATATAAAAGACTTAAGGATTTGGAATGAAGCTCTCTTGATTAAATGGATTTGGGTGCTATCTAAGGAACCTGATTCTATTTGGAGCAAGTGGTGCAAGGCTTATATTTTGGGGGAGAAATCAATATGGTCTATTCGATGAAAGGAGTACTTCCCTACTGGCATTAAAAACATTCTGGCCATTAGGGATAAGCTGATAGATGACAAGGGTCTTTCCCAGGCTATTAAGTTTGTTGATAGGTGCTGCATAGGATCTAAATTCAAGGTGCACAAAGCTTATCAGGATATGAAGGCATGGCAACCTAAGCATTGGGCAAAGGTGATGAATTCTGTTGTACATCAACCGAGCAGCAAGGTCATTTTATCGTTTGCCATTCAACAACAGCTGCCTACTGTAGATAATTTCAGGAAAATAGGGTTTAATATGGTTAACAGGTGTATATTATGCAAAGAAGAGGAGGAAACTCATGAGCATCTCTTTTTCCAATGTTCCTATTCAAAGGGGTTATGGAATGCTATTCTTTCTTGGTTACAAATTACAAATGGGAAATACTGCTTGAAGGGAATCATTAAATGGCTACTGCAAAAATCTCATAAATCACACTGGAAACAAGTTTGGTTGAGTGTCTCTTTGAGCACTACGGTTAATCTTCTTTGGAAAGAACGTAACAAGCGTATCTTCTTGGAGCAGGAGAGTACTGTAGAGACGGTTTATAGTAATGTCAAATTCATTGTTGTAACTAGGTTCTCCCATCATAAATCAAATCCTAAGTATAGTAGGATACTAGATAATCTTCTTCTTGGGGCTTAAGTCCTTTCTAGTGTGATAGAACTTTTTGCAACATTGTAATTTCCTTTCATCATGAAATGAAATGATATCTTTTTGAAAAAAAAATATAATAATAATAATAAAGAAGTTTATAAGTTAAACCAGCTCTTTCTTTTGCAATTGCAGTGGTTGTACCCTTTTGAGGGGTTGCCCACGTATCCACAAATAGTAGAATCAAACCAGGCGTAGTTCGAGCTTTGGAGTTGTGCAATTTTTGAAATACATCAAGACTAGTTGTTCGAGATGTATACGACAACACACACATCTGTAGGTAGTAAGGCGTGATCTTTGGGTGAATTTCCTACATGATCTTGGCTATTTCTGGACATGTTTGAGCATACACACACCAAGATTAATTGGGCTAGATTTGAACCCAAGCGAGTGTATGGTCTCGTTGTGGGACTTATTCGGTCCTAGCAAAATTGGGTCGAGCTCGAGCTTGCTCGTATCAATCCCAGTATCTAACAGTTACCTTGTTGATTCTCTATTGATTTCTTCAGGTTTGATTGGTAGGGAGTTTTCTATTTGTTCTTTTCTACGCCTAAAGCATAGGCCATCTCTGAATTCCTAGTATTTTTTGCTTTCTTAGGTTGAATACTGCCTAAATTATCGCTTTCCTCAAGGATATTTTTCTTTTCCAACAAAATGAATCTCGAGCCTGAATTCATTATCCGCTCTCCCTCTTTGGCATTTCCTGCGTGCTTAAGATGCCCTTCCCCATTGTCTCAACCTCCTCTAGCGGGTCTACGACGGGCGTTTTTACAAGTGTAAAATAAATTAACTAAGTGATTAGGAACTAATTTGACTAGACACAAACACAAAGTGAGAATGGTATTACTAAGGTTCAAACAATATGATGGAACGTGAAGATAAGACACAAAGAGGAAACACACGTAAAAAGGGCATTATCAATGGTAGGAAGAATTAATAGTGTAAATCTGTGGACGCTTGTCCGCACCGCCCGCCTACGCGGCCCCCTCCCATCAGGGGCCGGTCCGATCTCTCGTACAGGTTGATGTGTCGGACCTCGATTTGGTTGACGATTCGGATAGTATTAGACGAATGCGAACACCCATGTTTCCATTCGAATCGATCGAGACGTGGTTGTAAATGTTTAAAGACCGATATGTTTGGTAAGACGACCTTTTTAGTGAACCGAATTCGTTGCCGATTTATGGAGTCGCCACCGAGTCAATTATGGGGACTCGGAAACTGTTCAAGTCAACTTTGATCCTTAGCCGGCTCAAATTTGAGTGGCACGGGACCTAAAGATAAATTAAAGGCTTAGCTTGTACCCTTAAGCTTTCCACGCCTGTAATGACTCTCATTGCCAATGGTTTCGGACATCCAGAAACCATCGATTCTGAGTAAGGGGTGAGGGTACGTATTGGGAAGCCAATGCCCGATAGACATCGACGCCCAATCCCACCCGCACATCTACTAATCAATCGGTGGGCTGATAACTTTGTTCCTTAATTGTGGCGGAAGTGCGATAACATCTGTTGTTTTAACCTTATGTCTTTACTATGTTGGTTGTTTTAAGGACAAGTATGTTTTTGTTGTCGAAGTAGTTCTATTTACATTCTTTGCATGTGATTTCACGTGACAAGCAGGCCATGAAAAGATGCACGTATGAGAGTAGAGAGTACTAAGTATTATACGTATTAGCATATCAGATTTAACGCGATAATATGGATATTAGTTGCTCTCGTGGTATACCTTACCTGGTACTCTGCTTAATATGCATCGGTTTGATATTAATAGGGATGCATCGAACCACGTGTAGCGAGCATCGGGATTAATATGGAACCCGACCATCGCTTTCTTCAGTTTTAGCTTGTTTACGTTTTGAATTCCGTGTTAGGTGATTTAGCATGCGATTATAAGGTCATAAAAGCGATAAATCATACGAAAGCAGTAAAATGCAAAATGTAAGTAAATCACGTAGTGAGGAGTTGCACCCTCGGAATGTACACTAAAGGAGACACGATCCTTAGATAGTTGAGAACGGATCTCGAAACTACTCGGGTTTAGTTAGGGTGTTTAGTGTTTATGGTTGAAGTTGCGGACGTTACATATGTTTATAACATGTCATGGACCTGGTGTCCATACTAATCGGACTCGACATTATCGAAGTGCATAATAAAAGTTGCAAAATGTGAAGTTTTGTTTAGATGACAACCTAGTGACGATACGTCTTCGAGGCGAATCCTCCTAGTTTTTCCTATAAGGAATTCGGCAGAGCTTCGCTACTATAGTTGGTTCTGCGATGAATCCGGTAGAGCTTCGCTACTATACTCGGGGTTGGCTAGTCGAGCGCAGGTGCCCCTCTATGTTTTAATCGAGTGGGGTGCTCGAGGAATGACGGGGAGTAGCGTCGATTCTCATATCGGGACAACTATCGAGTGGATCGTACTTAGTGTCGGAGTGCGACCTAAGTTAAAGAGAAAGAGGGGGAGAACGAATTGTGAGAGAAAGAGTTCACGAATTCGAGTTGTGTGTCGAATGAGCGAAATGGAGAGGATATTTATAGTTGTTCGTGCAGTTCAAATCGACTGTTCGGACGCTCGAAATCTCGTGCACCAAAACTGAGTCGCCTAGTGTCATGCCTATCAGTAATGGGACGCCTGTTGTGAGGCGCCTGGATTTTTGAACATCCGATTTCGAAACTTTCCAAAACGGAGAAGATGCGTATATTAGATTATCTTGGGGATTAATTATTCCCGTTAACCCTAGCGCGTCGAGTGCCGGGTGGGCCTCTGGCACGTGTCTTGAGGTTTGCTCGGTCCGACGCGTCGACTCGTATTTGACTTTGCATATTTCGGGATTGATTCGGGGCCCTGGTGTTGGAACTGACTCTAATTAGTGTCGACGCGACCGTAACGACACGACTAAGACCGTTTTGATGTTGAATTAATTTCTCCGAGTAATTACTTGATCTGTTCTATAGAAAAACTATCTAAAACATCATAATCTCGTGTCGTGTTGCAGTCCGATCGTCATCGAGTGTTTGTCGGGCACCCCTGCAGCCACCACGTCAAAATATGGGTGTCTACAAACTCCCAGCTTCATTCATAGTGTAACTCCCATTCACAAAGAGGAAAGTTTGACACTTTTTCTTTCAAATACTAACTACCCACTATCCAAGTATTAAATCATCCAAGAAGTACCCTACTCACAATTGTAAACATTTATTAAATCATAAATTCAATAAAGGTGAGAGCTGTTTATGACCAAATGACAAGAGCTACGATTCCCTCACAACAAGATTAAATCATGCAAGTTGTTAGGCAACAATTAATATCTTACTTGACCAAGATTCTCCTTTAAATTAAATTGAAAAATTGATGAGAGTTTTTTTTGAGTAAAATTGATGAACATAATTGATGAGCTTGCTTAATGTAATTTTAGATCAATGAAATCACTTTTGTGTTCCGCTACCACCGGTAGAACCCTTCCACCTTCCTTTTTCACCTTTAATTTTATTAATCGACAATAATGTCAACTAAAAGGCGTCTTCTCAAACTAATATTAATTTTAATAAATCTAAGAATAATACGTATTACTGCAGTAATTAAACCAAAGTAATATTGGCTAAGCTTGTCATGAGCCTCCAAGACTTGAATTGACAATATCGTAAGGGTTATTTGAGTATGCTTCTCATATCTTATAACTATTAATAAGTGGAATTAGAAGTCGACTGATAAGCAAATCGTACACCTATCAAAGATAACCAACTTAGGTCTAACTAAAAATATAGCTAGGGAAGTCAGGATCGTATCCAAAGGAAGACAAGTAAATTCTACTCGCAATTAAAGTCTATCTAAGTAACCAAATCGGGGGTTTGTAATTGGGTTAACTAAACTAAAGTTGTGAAGGAAAGAGAAGTAAAAGAGAAGAATAAAAGAAAATAAATTGGCTAATTTCATGGAAATAATCTCAACTATGCGTGTGCTTCTTAAAACAATCCAAACTATATGTAATCCCGTTTTAATATGAACTACGCATTCATTAATCTCACTTTGCTATGTATGAAATTATGACTTGCTATTACCGGTCATAGTGACTTGTTGTAACTTTCAAGAATTTTACTAAGTCTGTTGCAGTCATCGTGAAAGCCAAAATTACAATAAAAATATTATTTTTCATAACTTCTATAAGACTAATTGAAAAAGAAATGAAAGTTACATTTTCGGATTTTTTTAAAATTTTTATGAATGACCAAAAATAAACACGAAATTTGAATCAGAAGAAGAAGAGTCAGGAGGAATAGTTGAATAAGAGATATTCAACAGGTAAGCGGTCACCCATAGCAAAGCGGGGTTAATGAAAGCGTAGTTCATATTAAAATGAGATTACGTATAGTTTGAATTAATTCAAGAAACACACGCATAGTTGGTATTATTCTCATGAAATAATCCAAATAAATAAGATGAATGAAGACGAATTTATATGGAGAGAAAAACTAGGATTGTCGGTTCACCATGAATTTTCTACGGTCACAGTCTAGGTCACAGGTCTATCACAGATATTGGTCTAAGGGGTAGTGAAAAGGTTCTTCCGGTCCGTTATTCACCCTAGAGTGCTTCTAACGGCTTCCGATCTTATTAGGGCAAACTAATGCGTTGTAGCAGGTTTAACTCTTACCAGGCTTCCGATCTTCGGATCAAGTTCACCAATTCAATTAATAAATTACGTCGACTTAATCAATTAATCTCAATTAAATGCTGCAATTAACAACTCAGACGCAATATCGTTGACAGATGTATAAACTAATTAGCAATCGTATTCAGTTCATGGATCCCCTAAATCCTAACAAGGGAAATTAGCTACTCATGGAGAAATTTAAAACAATAATAATAAAGATGATAACTAGATTAAGCATACTAATAGATCTAAAGAGAAATAAGCATAAACGAATTAATACAATTGAGAAAGAAAGAATTAAGGATAAAGGAATAAAGGAAGAACAAAGAGATAATTATATTACCGAGTTTAAAGGAAGAAAAGAAAAGAATTCAGAAATCTAGATCTAAATATTAAGGGTAGAGAGAAATCTAAAGATTAATCTAAAGAGAATTAAAAGTACTAAAGAAGAAATAGTGGTTTATAGTCTAATAGTTGTTTCTTAAATATTAAGCTAAAACAAAAGTCCAAAAGTCTTATTAACACTAAATATCGAATTAGGGAAGTCTTGGTCTTTGTTCAGTCTCGAGAATAGTCGGTCACCTATGTTGAATAGTCGTTCGACTATGATTGACCTGTTTCCGTTCTCAGCACTGCGCGCTCAACTTCAAACGCTTGTCATTTCTTCGTTACTTCTTCAAATCAGGCATGTAATATACTGCTGGAAAGCTCAGCTTTCCAACACAACAGAAATCAGCTCAATTGAAGTTGTAGAACTCAAGATATTCACGTTTTGATTTGACCCATTTGGAAACAATCATTCTCTTTTCTTATTTCGCAAAAGATTTCTTCTTTAAGCACGATTTTTGCCTCGTTTATGCGTCCATGAGTTTATTCCCTACATAAGATGCAATAAGACCACAAAGTATCAAATTCGGGGGAAAATAGTAGACAATGCTACTCGATATGCATGGAAATGCGTGCGTAAAAGACAGAATAATCATATATAAATCGCAGACATCAAACCTCCCCAAACGAAACTCTTGCTTGTCCCAAACGGGACGGTATAAAACTCAAAGCTAATCATGCTTCTGACTTGCCCAAACCATTTTTATGCATATCGATTAAAGGCAATGCACACAACCACATACAACAAGCCTAATCAATGACAACAGTACTGAACCTTCAACCTTGCAAGACTCGTCTATGTCGGACTCTCACGGGTCGCTCATCACTTAATTATGGGTGATATTGTGAATATATGTAAAATCGGAAAGACAAAACACTCACCTAACACTGCGACCTACAAGAACATGCATGCAATCTAACATGAAACCAATCTCTAGCAACCGTACATACGCATTCAATCGGATCAAAACACATGTCAAGGACTTATATATGGTATAAAGTGAGGCCAGTTGGGTAAGAAGGGGCAAAACGATATGGACATGAGGAGGTAAAAGCCAAGCTAGTATTCCTTACACCCATTAGTAATAAACATTTCGTTCTCACCAAACTCCAGTCGAAGAAATTAGGCATAGCAACAAGCGCCTTATCAAAATCACTTCCTACTAATAACTATGAAATTAGAGAGATCAATTTTTTTCTCATAGCAAAAACATATTCTTCTTCTAGTTTCACTTCATTTTTTCCACTTCTTTTTTTCAATTCTTTCCTTCTCATTTTTTTCTTCCCTTTTTTTTCTTTTTTTTTCAAATAATTCATTTCTCTTTTTTTTCATTCCCTTCTCAATTGTCATATACCAAAATCAACTTGAAAAAAAAAAATTCGTCCAACTAATCTACTATCTTGACTAGGGTAGGCAATATATGACATGTAGTTGATAAACGGGTCAATTTGGGTTTGTGAGACTTATGGGAATTAGATAAAAGAAAGGATTTGCCTTTTTCGCACATGTCAAAAACCACGAGTCAAAAACGTGCAGGTACTTAAGAGACGAATGTCATGCTTATGCAGTTTGATGTTACATGCCTCATAAGGAGTACTACTCTCAACCTAAATGAAACTGATCATGAATGTCATCAGTTTAAGGCTCTAATCCCTTACAAATCTGAGTGGTTTGCCAACAATGAGTTAAGTTTATTCGTTCAGTAAAGTTAACCAAAGATGTAAGAGTATCGCATGTGATTGCGTACAAAAACTCTAACCGCGCACGAGCATAAGCAACTAAATGAAGACATAGAAGCATTATCATCATCGCTACATAGCATTCTGACTCAACTAAGACTCGACTAAATGCAACAAATAAAAGGTATTTTTGTGATTTTTTTTATGCATGCGGAAATGCAAGAAATATGCAGATGGATGAAAACAGACAGACGCCCTCCCCAAACCAAATCACACAATGCTCTCATTGTGTACAGCAAACAATAAGAGGCAACAAAAATACGGGGAAGAAATGCAAGACAATGGAAGTGCAAAAAGAAAATAGAGAAAAAAAAGAACTACTTACAAGATATGTATGAGCGGAGACATTCCCCAAACCGCTCCTAAGCATCCAAATATACCAACTTCGTCATTTTACTTAAAAAACACATCAACGCCCTAAGTAGCATGTCATATTCCTGCACATGTGAAATATGAAAGCAAATATAAGCACATGATAAGATATTAGTATCAAATGTCAAAAGTATTGAATGAAACATCTTATCACGGGGTGGAGGACTAATTTCCACATGAAGTACAACACTAATCTCCTCGTCCACAAGACATGGAGCATCAAAATTGAAATCAAAAAACAAAGTGTTAGTGGTCGTAGGAAAATGGTCAAAAATTGGCAACAGTGGGGCTGATAAGCATAAAGGTGGAAAAAGAAGTGGAATATGGGGGAACTAAGCCCAAAACCTTAGAAGGAGAGAGGATAACGGGCAAAGTAACTGATGGGGGTCAGTTGCCAGCCATGGGTCGCCCGCCGTGCGAGTCCCGGGGCAGCCCAGCTCAAATCATGAAAGGGGCCTGCCTGATAAGACAGTTAGCAGGACCTTGCATTGTCAACAGCCCCAAGGAACGTCCTGGGAGAGCCATGTCGGGCTCCAAGCAAGGAGTCGGCCCTCCCCGCCCGTCAGGGTCTGGCCACGAGCGATGTGATCAGAAGAGAAGAAGTCTTCCCCCCTGTTCGCCAGGCGTCAGGGTGTTCTCCCCTGACAGGCTCAGGGGCGGAGGATGGAGCCCCTCCTGTCCATACTTAAGGTAAGGGAGAATGAGTGGACAAGAGGAACCCACGTGTCACTCCCTCATTCTCCCCCCCCCCCCCCCCCCCCCATCACTCTCTCTCTCTCTCTTTCTTTTCCTCTCTCTTGTGGGAACCTATAAATACTCATGTATTTCCCACAAGAGAGAGGGGGTATTTTCTCTCTCTAGAATCTCACTCTAAGAACGTCGCCTTACTCCTCACGAGTAAGGTTCGTCAAGTGCATTTCACGGACTGACTTAGGCATCGGAGAGGGTTCCCTCGGACACCTCCGAGGCCCTGTGTGCAGGTGGCTGGCCATCTCCGCCGGGGCAGTCCATCGCTGGAGTGGGAAGATAGGGAGTCTTGAAAAGCAAGACAACATCATCATCTCAAGAGATCCGAATTCGTTTCGGGTCAATTGTTTCCGTATCGGAACAATTTGGCACTGTCTGTGGGGAAATAAATATGAGATTCCTCAAAAAGAACAAATCAGGGGTAGATCCAACGGAGTAACCGGTAACCCCCTGTATGGCATGCCCTTGTCAACAAAGGAGGTGACACCCGCTGCCACGCTCCAAGGAGTGGGGCGAGCTACCCTCTATGAAGTACCCAACAAGGAAGCTGTAGCTGCAGCTGGGCAGGGGGTTCACCAGGGACCTAGCCTTAGCCTCACCCCTGCTCAAGCTGCGCAGGCTGCTGCCTTTTTCTCGGCTATGCTAAATCAGGAAGTCGCACCTGAGGACATGGTAGGCAGGATCGCGACGACCCCCAGGCACCTACACTTCGAGAGTACTGAAAGGGCTGGGGGCACAAAGCGAACCGCAACAAGAAACGTCCAAAGGAAGGCGAAGAAGACTGCTCGTGGGTATGTGCAGGCTAAAAGGCGCATCGCAGTCGACGCCCAGGAGCCGCCTACTCAACAGCAAGAGGTGTCTATACACACCACTGAGTCCACAGCAGCCGCTGAAAAGAGATGTTTATCCCAAGAACTGCAAGAGCGGTTGAGGTCAGAGGAGCCTGTCACAAAACGCTTGGGAGCAAAGCAGGGTGGGGTCTTTACCAGACTAACACCTGCCGCAGAACCACAGAGAACTCCAGGGCTGTCCAAAAGCCTGCAGTCAAGGCTCAATCAAGGTCTGCCACTTGAATCAGGGCATCGTCAAGATGAAAACCTCGAGCCTCATCGGCCACCTTAGAGGAAGCGACCCTGACACCGCTCCCCTGCGAGAGAGGATGAGGCAGTGAGCAGACATGCACCCAGGCACCGCTCCCCCAATGCTGGAAAACCGACCCCTGGCAAATGAGACAACTACGGTTACCACTCTGCTGGGAGCCGGTCAAAGATAATGGGCAGGCCTACCAGAACTCCGCTTCACCCTGAAGTCCAGGAGTGTCCCATCCCAAAGATTAAAATGCCCACCGTGAAGTTCGACGGGACCACTGATCCAGAAGACCACCTGGCAGCCTACGAGAGTCACATGGGAATGTATGATGCTGATGACGTTATTTGGTGTAAGATCTTCCCAACAACCTTGGTGGGCCTGGCTCAGGGATGGTTCAGAGACTTGTCGCAGGGATCAATCTGCTATTTTATAGAACTGGCTGAAGCCTTCATGGACTAGTATACAGGAAATAAGAGGCGAAGGCTGACTCGCTTTGACCTGATGACCCTAAAGTAGAAGAAGGGAGAGACCATCAGGGAGTATCTAAAGAGATTTGACCTAGCCATCCAGCAGGTCAGGGAAATTGATGACCCGACAGCAGCTTATGTCCTGACCAACTCATTGCTCCTAGAAGAAATGAAAAACCAGATGATTAGAGCCCAACCAGAAACCTTGGTGTAGACACCCACATTTTGACCGCCAGGTGTCTATAATAGTTCCTGCCAAACACCCGATGATGATTGGACGTAAACGTGCTTTGACGGACTCGGATATGGGCTTGAAATCATGGACATTTGGTTTAGGCTTATTACGAAGTACAAATCTTACAAAACCAACCTCAAATCCAGGCCCAGTGGGTCGTTTCGAATCAAATGAGACTAATTTGGGTCGAATCCGGCACCAGGGGTAAAACCGTCTTTTAGCGACCGAGTCAAAACCCGGTCAAAGATATTTCCCGAGACTCACGGACCAACCGTGACACCTCACGTGTCCGGTTTGGACTCCAATACTACAAAAAAATCAGCTTCGAAAACATTAAACAATTCCGTTGAAGGTAGAATTTGATCTCAAGTAGAATTCTATCCGAAAAAACTAAAGCAATTACCGACCGAGTGTCAAACACTCGACCGAAATCAGCCAAACCAGCCGAGTTCTTTGCCTTCTTCACCAAGAAAGCGAGTTCTCGTTTTTTTCAACCTCTTACGTTTCCTATCCAAACCGGTGTTTCTTGTTGTCCAAGCAAGACACCTCTCCTAAACCTCTTCACCAATAAATAGGACCCTCCATTCAACACAAAACAGACAGAAAAATTCACACACACAACACGACACAAAAATCGTGACACACGGAAGTTCTCACAAATTATTCTCACATACCACCTCGTTATACCAAGCAATTCCCGATGACTCCAACCCGACGAAACCGACCCTCCAACCGGTCGAAACCCGTCCAACCACACGTCCAAAATAACACCTTAACTCATCCCGCATCATCTCGACGCTCCCAAGTTTAAGCCACTTTCCGACGAGCCTTATCCCGAGAAAACAAAGCATGTAGGTTGAGGGTGTAAATCAAACCCGATTCTTCTCTTCTTCTCTTCCTTTCTCCACATTTTTTTTCGTTCTTTTTCGAGTCGTGTCGTCGGTCGTTTTGTATTTTTAATACGGGTCGTTCGTCACATATTTTTCATTATTTCTAATAATCGATACTACAAAAACTATTTTTTCTTATAACGTTCTTAAAATACGATATCGATTCTTTAGTCGAATATCGTATCTAACAAGAACTAAATTAAGTAAAACTCGTTGATGCAAAAAATCGTTACATCTTTTTTTAAAATTCGACGATTTTATACGCGGAGAGAATTAACATCTTTTTCGTTCAAAATTCTTTTTTTTTCCTTTTCGTTCAAAACAAACTTTTTTCAAAACTTTTCTAAAAATCGTTCCGACTATTCGATATCGATTCTATAATCGAATATCGGATACGACGAATATCGAAAATATAAAGCGGGCATAAATTAATCCATATTCATGCGCGATTTATAAAAATTGACGATTTTCGACAAAATAAAAAAACCCGAACAGGCTGCCACGCGAGTCGCGCGCCTGTCAGGCGACTCGCGCAACAGCCTGGTCCGCCGGGTCCAATTTTTTCGTTTCCTCGCTTTTCTATTTTTTTATTCTTTTCGAACTTTACATAAAAAGCGACTTTCGCGACATACTTCGATAAATACTTTTTTCGACCTTGGTCAACACGTGCTAATCAATCACGTGTCATAAATCTTTTCCAAAATCATGCATATTATTTATTTACGTCTTTATTCAATTTATTCATCGTTACTAACTCGTTTTCTCGTGTTTGTGGCAATTTATTTATTTCTTTGTTTTATTAGACTAAAACGAACTTCACATGCTAAAATAACTTTGACGTTATTAGTTTATCATGCATTAAACGACTTACCAACCCATTTATTTTTCTCTCACATGTCTAGGGAAAATAATCTTCGCATATCATTCCACTATCGAACTAACACGTGTACACCAAAAACGAACGATATCCTAGTAAAGGCCGCTAAGTGCGGGCGGGGTTGGGTGTTCTTAGTGAACTTCCCAACACGTACCCTCACCCCTTACTCATAACCATGGTTTCCGGATGTCCGAATTCATTGGCAACGAGAGTCATTCAATACACGATATCCGATAATGTCGGTATCGGTATCAAATGCTAAGGGACGAACCCGATAAACTCTGACATCGGAAATGGGCCATATTTTGTATATGGCCCACTACGACATAGAGTGGGTTCGAATGGTTCCGAATAACCACAAAATTTGGCGACTCCTACTTCGATTTAAATTTCAATTTGACCATCTCATATGGAGATTCATTCGCCTCCTCAAACCCGCGCGTGGCCGCGTCGGGGTGGACCTATGTCATGTCCACACTTGGCAAAAGCTCGCAAGATGGCCGAACGCTTTATGCTGCAGGAAGAGTTCCACAGCCTGCCGGATACCCCCACAGGACCTTCCAGGCCACAGGGGGGACCGCAAGGTGGACGCAGCAGGAAGACAAAAAACCGAGGAGGGTGACTCCCCAAAAAGGGAGCGTGTGGCCTACCAGCCAAGGTTTGACAGTTATACAGCCCTTAACAAATCAAGAGTTGAGATATTTGAGCTGGAGAAGGAAACAACCAAATGGAATCGCCCGAATAAGCCACGCAGCCCAAAGGGTGACCCGAAAAAGTTTTGCACCTTCCATGACTGCATAGGGCGTACGACTGAAGAATGCCGCCACCTGAAGGATGAGATAGAGAAGCTCATCAGGAATTGCTGGCTAAGTAACTACGCTGCTAGAAACAAAAGTCAAAAAACTGCGACAGACAAGCCTGAAGGCTCAGTGCAAGACCGTATGATAATTCATGTGGTGTCAGGAGATGCGGAGGGCCAGATAAGCCGGAGGGGCCAGAAAGGCAGATCCTAGAGCTCCGAAATCAAATCTGCTATGCTGAAAGAGCAGGGAGCCCAACAGGCCTGACTCTGAGCATCACCCCCCCCCCCCCCCCCCCCCCGGATGCAGAGCAGGTAATCTACCCTCATAGTGATCCTCTGGTCTTGTCTCTTATTATCAGCAATCATATAGTGAGACGTTGCATGGTAGACACAGGCGCCTACACCAACTTGTTGTACAAAGAGGCATTTGACAAAATGAACTTGGAGAAAAGGCACCTCAAGCCTGCCCCTGGATCGTTGTACAGGTTCAGCGGTGCAGGAATCCTCCCAATGGGAGACATTGAGCTGCCAGTGACATTTGGAGAGGGGGCATCGGCCAGAAACATCTGAGCCTCGTTCGTAGTTGTGGATGCCAAATCCGCGTATAACGCTCTGATAGGCAGGGCCACCTTGGATGAGATTTAAGCTGTGATATCCATCAGGGCGTTGACCGTGGCCTACGTCACAGATTTTGGTATGGAAGGGAAGATACACGGGGACCAGAAGTCAGCCAGGCAATGCTACTCAGTGGCTCTGCGTGCTCATGAAACAGAGAGGAAAGGCAAGCGAAAGGCGGACAGTTCCCCCGGCGGGGAAGGGGAAATTCCGACTGGTCAGCAGACAGCGGACCACCCTGAACCTGGGGGAGAGAGATGCTGGTGGAACTAGAGCCAGGGAGGCCAGTCTTGATAGGAGCCGACATGGAAAATTCATACCGGGAGAAGTTGATTAAAGTCTTGCAGGACAACAGGGACGTCTTCGCCTACTCGGCGGACGGAATGTCGAGGGTCGATCCAACCCACATCGTTCACAAGCTGAACGTATGTCCAGAGGCCCGCCCTATGAAACAAAAGAAAAGGAACATGTCCGCAGAAAAAGATGAAGCCATCAAAGAAGAGGTTGAAAAGCTCCTGAAGGCCGACTTTATAGAAAGTTGCGATTATCTTGAGTGGCTGGCTAATGTGGTGATGGTGTAAAAATCCTCGGGAGCCTGGAGGATGTGTGTAGACTTCACCAACCTCAACAAGGCGTGCCCCAAAGATTGTTACCCCTTGCCACGGATCGACCAACTGGTGGACGCCACCAGCGGATACTCTATGCTCAGTTTACTGGATGCCTTTTCATGCTATGAGCAGGTGTATCTCTGGCAGCCCGACAGGGTCAAATGTGCATTCATCACAAGTGCAGGTACATATGTGTACAAAATGATGCCATTTGGCCTCAAGAACCCAGGGGCCACCTACCAGCGGCTAGTAGACAAGGTATTTGAGAGCCAGAAAGGCAGAAATCTAGAAGCGTATGTAGATGACGCCATAGTCAAAAGCAAGGGAGACGAAGAACATTTGAAGGACTTGCAGAAAACTTTCTCCTCCCTGCATGCCTATCAAATGAAGCTAAACCCAAAGAAATGCAACTTCGGAGTTCGCTCTGGGAAGTTCTTGGGATTCCTGGTCAGCGCCAGGGGGATTGACGCAAACCCGGAAAAGTGCAGGTAGTTTTGGACCTCCCAGCACCGAAAACAATTAGGGATATCCAGCGTCTAATTAACTGGCAGGATGGCTGCCCTGGCACGATTCATCGCCAGGTCAGCCGACAAGTCGACACCCTTCTTTAAAGTACTGAAAGGAAACAAGCACTTCAAGTGAGAGACGGAGCAGAAGGATGCCTTCGAACAATTAAAGGAACATCTAAAAAAGTTACCAACCCTGGCAAGGCCAGTGGCAGGAGAAAAGCTCTTTCTCTACATAGCTGTGACAAATGTGACTGTAAGCGCAGTAATCTTAAGGGAAGAAGCAGGCTCCCAGCAGCCAATTTACTTCGTAAGTCATGCTCTGGGGGCAGCAGAGAAAAAATAGCCGATCGTCGAGAAATCGGCCTACGCGGTAGTCATAGCAGCCCGGAAATTCAGACCATATTTCGACGCCCACCCTGTCGTCGTATTAACCGATCAGCCCTTGGAAAAAGTGCTGGAGAAATTTGAAAAATCTGGGAGGCTAATGAAATGGGCCATAGAGTTGAGCGGGCTAGGGATCTCCTACCAGTCCAGGACCGCCATCAAGGTGCAGGCCTTGGCGGACTTCCTGGCAGAATGTTCCCATCCAGAAGAAGACGATCCCCCTGTCGGCGAGTGGACGGTATGCACCAATGGATCATCCACGGCCAACGGTGCGAGAGCAGAGATCGTGCTTACCATCCCTGAGGGGAAAGACTTTGAGCAAGCGCTCAGATTCACCTTCCCAGCATCAAACAATGAAGCTGAGTATGAGGCTATACTGGCAGGCATCAACCTAGCCAAAGCTGCAGGAGCAGAAAGGCTTGTCCTAGCCACGGATTCCCAACTCATCGCAAATCAAATAAATGGGGAATACGAAGCCAGGGGCCAGGCCATGGCCTCATACCTGGAAAGGGTAAGACAAGAGCTATCTGGATTAAAGTCTTATGAAATCAGGCAAGTCCCCCGGTCACAAAACAACCGGGCAGATGCCCTGACTAAACTGGCCAGCTCCAGCCCGCAAGATATAAGGAGGTCGGTATGGGTGGATGTAATACAAGAAAAGTCTACGGCTCCCTGCCAACTGATCAATGTCATCAAAGGGGCAGAGGCTAAAAACTGGATGACCCCAATCATCCAGTTCAAGAAACATGGAACCCTTCCACAGGACCCAGCTCAGAAGAAAAGAATGTTTGCCAAAGCTGCATGGTTCATAATGGTTGGAGAGGAATTATACCGCAATCATTTTCCGCCCCATTACTCAAGTGCCTGGGAGCAGGAGAAGCTGCAGAAGTATTGGACGACATACACTCAGGTATCTGTGCTCACCACATTGGGGGACGAGCGCTGGCACACAAGGCCCTAAGGGCAGGGTACTATTGGCCAACCCTGCTCGCGGACGCTAGGGACCTCACTCGGAAGTGCAGGAAGTGTCAACTTTTCGCCCCCGCAATACACGCCCCGGCCCAAGACCTCAGGCCAATTTTGTCTCCCATCCTCTTCGCCCAATGGGGGATGGACATCCTAGGGCCGTTTCCCGTTGCGACTGAAGGCAGAAAGTTCTTGATAGTAGGGATTGACTACTTCACCAAATGGATTGAAGCTGAAGCTGTCCCGAATATAATAGAGTCGGTGGTCAGGAAGGTGATCTGGAGAAACATAATAACGAGGTATGGCCTTCCAAAAGTACTGGTCTTCGATCATGGCAGGCAGTTTGATAACGACCCCTGAGAGCTTGGCTGGAAGGCCACGGCATAGTTGTCGCCTACTCCGCCGTTTGCCACCCGCAGACCAACGGACAAGCTGAAGCAGCAAACAAACAAATATTGAATGGGCTGAAGAGGATGGTGGACGAGCTAAAAGGGAGATGGGCGGACGAGCTTCCAAGCGTATTGTGGTCAATCAGGACCACCAGAAAGGAGTCCACAGGGCAAACTCCTTTTGGCCTGGTCTACGGAGCCGAGGCCCTGCTACCTATAGAAGCGCGTATCCCCGCCCTCCGGTCTCAGCAATTCGACAGGGGAAGCAATGAGGCTGCAATGACCCAGGCTCTTGATCTGGTCAGTGAGGTGAGACAAGAGGCCTGCGTCAACATCGTCACCTATCAGCAGAGGATGAGGAAGGTTTACAACAAAAGAGTGAACATAAGAAACTTCAAGGTGGGAGACCTGGTCCTACGAAAGACTCAGGCGATAGGAAAGTTCGGGGAGCATGGCAAGCTGAGCGTGAATTGGGAAGGTCCGTATCAGGTCACCCAGATCATGGGGCCATAAACATATAGGATCGCCAACCCTGAAGGTCAGGAGCTAGCGGCACACTGGAATGCAGACACCATGAAGAAGTACTACGTCTAGATTAAAAGTCTAATTATTTTCCTTTCCCTAAGGACGTCGGCGGAGGACGGTCAAAACTAAAATGTCGACGGCTCCAACCAAAACGTCAAGTTCTTGCTTCAAGGAATAAAAAGATTCGCAAATTCATACTCGTTATCTGTTCAGATTAGCATTTCACACACAAACGAGCAGGGGGCAATAGGAGGGGCCCCCTTGTTGCAAAACCTAGGGAAAATAGACCCCCCCCCCCAACAAAAGTCCCCCACCTGCCTCTGGGCAGGCAAGGGGCAGGCCCTCTGACTCCAGATTAGGAGTCAGGGTCAGGCCGGGCCCCACGTGTCGAATGAACAAGGACTGAGCAACACTCAGCCTTGTATAAAAAACGCTAAGTCCCCTATCTGTCTCTGGGCAGGCAAGGGCTAGGCCCTCTGACTCCAGATCAGGAGTCACGGTCAGGCCGGACCCCACGTGCCGAATGAACAAGGACTGAGCAACACTCAACCTTGTATAAAAAACGCTTAGTCCCCCACCTGCCTCTGGGCAGGCAGGGGGCAGGCCCTCTGGACTTCGACCAGAAGCCAAGATCAGGCCAGGCCCCAAGTGCTTAAACGAACAAGGACTGAGCAACACTCAGCCTTGTATAAAAAACGCTAAGTCCCCCACCTGCCTCTGGGCAGGCAAGGGGCAAGCCCTCTAGACTTTGACCAGAAGCCAGGGTCAGGCCAGGCCGCACGTGTCGAAACGAACAAGGACTGAGCAACACTCAGCCTTGTATAAAAAATGCTAAGTCCTCCACCTGCCTCTAGGCAGGCAGGGGGCAGGCCCTCTGGACTTCGACCAAAAGCCAGGGTCAGGCCAGGCCCCACGTGCCGAAACGAACAAGGACTGAGCAACACTCAGCCTTGTATAAAAAATGTTAAGTCCCCCACCTGCCTCTGGGCAGGCGGGGAGCAAACCACCTGACTTCTGATCAGAAGTCGGGATCAAACAAAACCTCAAAAGACAAAGTAATAAGAATAACAAGCATGCAGGCAAGAAAGCATCCATCAAAGTCAAATAATAAGACAAGAAAAATGCTTGCAAAGCAAGCATTAAGAATCTGGGTACATAAAAATACAGATTACATAACCGGCAGCCGGCCACATCAGGGCCCAGCGCGCAAATAATTGTGAAATCAACGAGGAAGTAGAGGTGCAGGAGGGTAAGGACAAGAGCCCTCAGAAGACGACTGCCCTGCATATTATGCGGCGGGGGAATCCTAGTCAGAACCGGGGGCCTCCTCAGGCTACTTGTTGGCCCTGGCCTCGTTCTTGATTGCGTAAAGGGTGCTGAAGGCGTCCTCGTCAAAGTCAGGAAGCATCTCCCAGATGACCTTCATAATAAATTCAGAAGAAGAAGAGGCTCCTGAAGTAAAGGCCTTATCCACCTCCGAGTTAGCCTCTTGGATGATTTCCTCTTTCTCCTTGAACCACTTTTCGCCCTGAGTTTTCAGCTCATCCTGTGCCGCCTGAAGATCTGAATCCGCCTTGGTCAAACGGGTAGCATACTCCCCAAGGCGGTTCTCCAGCTCAGCAGCCTTCTTTTTAACCTGCTCCAGCTCGGCAGCCTCTTTTCTGGCCTGCCCCAGTTTAGCCTCCAAGTCCGCTGCCTCTTTTACAGCCTTTTCACCTTGGTCCTTCCAACGGGCGGCCTGGCCCCTGGCTTCCTCCAGTTCACCTTCACACTTGGACAGCTGAAGCCCTAACCATTGCTATCTCCTGAGTCGCAGCTACTCAGGTCCCAGTCTTCGCCAAATTTGGCCACCCTGGTGCCCTCAGGGGAGCCACAGTAATCCTTCGGTTTCTTCGATACAGGGGAAGAAGGGCTTGACTCAGGGGAAGAAGGGCCCAAATCAGGGCAGTCAGGGTCAAAATTCTCCGGTTGCAGCCAAGAGAAGCACCGCTGGCACCCTTTGAAGAAACAGCCTCCCACCTGGGTGCAGTACTTGGGCCTCGGCTTCGCAGGGGACAAAGATTTTCTAGGGCGTTTGATAGCCCTTAACGGGAACTTTGCCCTAGTAGCTCGCAAAGAGCGGGAGTATGTTCGCCTGCTACGACGAATAGCCGAGTGCACCTGCCTAGGGTACTTAAGCCTCCTACGTCCCGTGTAGCGGAGGGTGTTGACAAAAATCCCTCGACAAAGAATCTTATCTCTCACCCAAGACATTTTAGAGTAAAATGGTGAAAAAGGATGTTGAAGAAGTTTGCAAAAAAGAAAGTGGAGTGAACTTGGATTTTATACGCAAAGGATGAAGGCTGAACATTACATGATGCCCCAACCATCCCTACAAAAGATAGCCAATCATCAGCCGAGCACGGGGCTCGAAGGATCACTTTACGAAGAGCAATCATGAGAAAGGTTTCCAAACTCTTTACATGCCCAAAGTCATTTAAGACATTCCCCCTAGGGAACACGCGCGGCATTAAATGCAAAAGGAGGATTTAAAAAGTCAACCTCCCACCATCGTGATCGAAAGTAGTCTGCCGAGGGGGAACCCTGCTTCCCCCCTTGCCAACGAAGGCCAATTGATGGGGGTCGGTTGCCAGCCATGGGTCGCCCGCCGTGCTAGTCCCAGGGCAGCCCAGCTCAAATCATGAAAGGGGCCTGCCTGACAAGACAGTCAGCAGGACCTTGTCAACAGCCCCAAGGAACGTCCTGGGAGAGCCATGTCGGGCTCCAAGCAAGGAGTCGGCCCTCCCTGCCCGTCAGGGTCTGGCCACGAGCGATGTGATCAGAAGAGAAGAAGTCTACCCCCTGTTCGCCAGGCGTCAAGGTGTCCTCCCCTGACAGGCTCAAGGGCGGAGGATGGAGCCCCTACTGTTCATACCTAAGGTAAAGGAGAATAGGTGGACAAGAGGAACCCACGTGTCAGTCCCTCATTCTCTCCCTTCCCCCCCCCCCCTCCCTCTCTCTCTGTTGTGAGAACCTATAAATACTCATGTATTTCCCACAAGAGAAAGAGGGAATTTTCTCTTTCTAGAATCTCACTCTAAGAACGCCGCCTTACTCCTCACGAGTAAGGTTCGTCAAGTGCATTTCACGGACTGACTTAGGCATCGGAGAGGGTTCCCTCGGACACCTCCAAGGCCATGTGCGCTCCCTGTGTGCAGGTGGCTGGCCATCTCTGCCGGGGCAGTCCGATCGCTGGAGTGGGAAGATAGGGTGTCTTGAAAAGCAAGACAACATCATCATCTCAAGAGATCCGAATTCATTTTGGGTCAATTGTTTCTGTACCGGAACAGTAACCAATAATGGTTCATCTACAATATCGTGCTCATACTCGTCCCCTCCAACCTCGATTTTCAAATCAAAAGGTTCTTTATGTACCTCATCACGCAGATTATCACAAAATGGAACCAAGGCACTCGTGTCATAACTTTCGTCACAACCTATCTCATTGTCAAAACAAGGTCCCTTAAAGATAACCGCATTACTAGTCTCACTAACGGGTTCATCATTAGTCAAATAAAGTGAAAAACCGGGCTTCACACTTTCTTCAGCTAACCAGTCAAAGTACTCTATCACCTATTCATAAGACTTGCTTTCAAAATCCTTGTAAGTGAAATATATATATATATATATATATGCTTTCGTAGAGTCTGTCATACCTTTAATGACTGTAAGAACAAGTGTTTCATTAGTGAAACGAGCGGATTTGAGAGAGCTAAGCCAATCGCAAAACCTCTCCATATAAGCTCCAAAAGTCTCATCGGGTTCCTGTGAAAAGTCTATAATAATCCTCACGAAGATGGTGAGAACGATCTTAAGGAACTGGAGTTCCCTGAGACAAAAGATAAACTAAAATAACAAGCAGAAATACAGCGTCTCCCCGGCAACGGCGCTAAAATTTGATAAGCTAATCGTACACCTATCAAAGATAACCAACTTAGGTCTAACTAAAATATAGCTAGGAAAGACATGATCATATCCAAAGGGAGACAAATAAATTCTACTCGCAATTAAAGTCTATCTAAGTAACCAAATCGGGGGTTTGTAATTGGGTTAACTAAACTAAAGTTGTCAAGGAAAGAGAAGTAAAAGAGAAGAATAAAATAAAATAAATAAGATGAATTACGACGAATTTATATAGGAAGAAAAACTAGGATTGTCGGTTCACCATGAATTTTCTACGGTCACAGTCTAGGTCACAGGTCTATCACAGATATTGGTCTAAGGGGTAGTGAAAAGGTCCTTCCGGTCCGCCATTCACCCTAGAGTGCCTCTAACAGCTTCCTATCTTATTAGGGCAAACTGTTTTAGCAGGTCTGACTCTTACCAGGCTTTCAATCTTAGGTTCGAGTTCACCAATTCAATTAATCAATTACGTCAACTTAATCAATTAATCTCAATTAAATGCTACAATTAACAACTCAGACGCAATATGGTTGACAGATGTATAAACTAATTAGCAATCATATTCAATTCATGGATCCCCAAAATCCTAGCAAGGGAAATTAGCTACTCATGGAGAAATTTAAGTTAATATTAATAAAGATGATAACTAGATTAACCATACTAATAGATCTAAAGAGAAAAAAGCATAAACGAATTAATACGATTAAGAAAGAAAAAAAAGGATAAAAGAATAAAGGAAGAACAAAGAGATAATTAGATCACCAAGTTTAAAGGAAGAAAAGAAAAGAATTCAGAAATGTAGATCTAAAAGTTTGGGGTAAAGAGAAATCTAAAGATAATTAAAAGTATTAAGGAAGAAGTAGTGGTTTATAGTCTAATAGTTTCTTAAATACTAAGCTAAAACAAAAGCCCAAAAGTCTTATTAACACTAAACATCAAATTAGGGAAGTCTCGGTCTTCGTTTAGTCTCCGGAATAGTTAGTCGACTATGTTGAATAGTCGTTCGACTATGACTGACCTGTTTCCGTTCTCAGCACTGCACGCTCAACTTCAAACACTTGTCGTTTCTTTGTTACTTCTTCAAATCAGGCATGTAATATACCGTTGGAAAGATAAGATAAAGAGCTTTCCAAAACCACTAAAATCAGCTCAATTGAAGTTGTAGAACTCAAGATATTCACATTTTGACTTGACCCGTTCGGAAACGATCATTTTCTTTTCTTATTTCGCAAAAGATTTCATTTTTAAGCACGATTTTTGCCTTGTTTATGCGTCCATGAGTTCATTCCCTACATAAGATGCAATAAGACCACAAAGTATCAAATTCGAGGGAAAATAGTAGACAATGTTACTCGATATGCATGGAAATGCGTGCGTAAAAGACAGAATAATCATGTATAAATCGCACGCATCAAACCTCCCCAAACGAAACTCTTGCTTGTCCCAAGCAAACTTAAAATGAAGAAAAATATCCGAACGAGACGGTATAAAACTCAAAGCTAATCATGCTTCTGACTTGCCTAAACCATTCGATTAAAGCCAATGCACACAACCACATACAACAAGCCTAATTAATGACAACAGTACTGAACCTTCAACCTTGCAAGACTCTTCTATGTCGGACTCTCACGGGTTGCTCATCACTTAATTATGGGCGTTTTTTTAATATATGTAAAATCGGAAAGACAAAACACTCACCTAACACTGTGACCTACAAGAACATGCATGCAATCTAACATGAAACCAATCTCTAGCAACCATACATACGCATTCAATCGGATCAAAACACATGCCGAGGACTTATATATGGTATAAAGTGAGGCTAGTTGGATAAGAAGGGGCAAAGATATGGACATGAGGAGGTAAAAGTCAAGCTAGTATTCCTTACACCCATTAGTAATAAACATTTCCTTCTCACCAAACTCCAGTCGAAGAAATTAGGCATATCAACAAGCGCCTTATCAAAATCACTTCCCACTAATAACTATGAAATTAGAGAGATCAATTCTTTTCTCATAGCAAAATCATATTCTTCTTCTAGTGTCACTTCATTTTTTCCATTTCTTTTTTCAATTCTTTCCTTCTCATTTTTTTCTTCCCTTTTTTTCCTTTTTTTTCAAATAATTCATTTCTCTTTTTTTTCATTCCCTTCTCAATTGTCATGATACCAAAATCAACCTTAAAAAAAACAATTATGTCCAACTAATCTACTAGCTTGACTAGGGTAGGCATTATATGGCATGTACTTGATAAACAGGTCAATTTGGGTTTGTGAGGCTTATGGGAATTAGATAAAAGAAAGGATTTGCCTTTTTCGCACATGTCAAAATCCACGAGTCAAAAACGTACAGGTACTTAAGAGACGAATGTCATGCTTATGCAGTTTGATGTTACATGCCTCATAAGGAGTACTACTCTCAACCTAAATGAAACTGATCATGAATGTCATCAGTTTAAGGCTCTAACCCCTTACAAATCTGAGTAGTTTGCCAACAATGAGTCAAGTTTATTCGTTCACTAAATTTAACCAAAGATGTAAGAGTATCGCATGTTATTGCGGACAAAAACTCTAACCGCGCACGAGCATAAGCAACTAAATGAAGACATAGAAGCATTATCATTATCGCTACATAGCTTTCTGACTCAACTAAGACTCGACTAAATGCAAAAAAAGGTATTTTTGTGATTTTTTTTATGCATACGGAAATACAAGAAATATGCAGATGGATGAAAACAGACAGACGCATACCCTCCCCAAACCAAATCACACAATGCCCTCATTGTCTACAGCAAACAATAAGAGGCAACAAAAATACGGGGAAGAAATGCAAGACAATGGAAGTGCAAAAAGAAAATAGAGAAAATAAAAGAACTACTTACAAGATATGTATGAGTGGAGACATTCCCCAAACCGCTCCTAAGCATCAAAATATACCAACTTCGTCATTTTACTTAAAAAACACATCAACACCCTAAGTAGCATGTCATATTCCTGCGCATGTGAAATATGAAAGCAAATATAAGCACATGATAAGATATTAGTATCAAATCTCAAAAGTATGGAATGAAACATCTTATCACAGAGTGGAGGACCAATTTCCACACATGAAGTACTGCATTAATCTCCTCATCCGCAAGACATGGAGCATCAAAATTTAAATCAAAAAACAAAGTGTTAGTGGTCGTAATAAAATGGTCAAAAATTGGCAACAGGGGGGCCGATAAGCATAAAGGTGGAAAAGGAGTGGAACAGGGGAGAACTAAGCCCAAAACCTTAGAAGGAGAGAGGATAACGGGCAAAGTAACCAATAATGGTTCATCTACAATGTCGTGCTCATACTCGTCCCATCCAACCTCGATTTTCGAATCAAAAGGTTCTTTATGAACCTCATCACGCAGATTCTCACAAAATGGAACCAAGGCACTCGTGTCATAACTTTCGTCACAACCTATCTCATTGTCAAAACAAAATCTCTTAAAGATAACCGCATTACTAGTCTCACCAACGGGTTCATCATTAGTCAAATAAAGTGAAAAACCGGGCTTCACACTTTCTTCAGCTAACCAGTCAAAGTACTATATCACCTCTTCATAGGACTTGCTTTCAAAATCCTTATAAGTGGAAAATATATAGACTTTTATAGAGTCTGTCATACCTTTAATGACTGTAAGAACAAGTGTTTCATTAGTGAAACGAGCGGATTTGAGAGAGCTAAGCCAATCGCAAAACCTCTCCATATAAGCTCCAAAAGTCTCATCGGGTTCCTGTGGAAACTCTATAATAATCCTCATGGAAACGGTGAGAACGGTCTCAAGGAACTGGAGTTCCCAAACACAAAAGATAAACTAAAATAACAAGCAAAAATACACCGTCTCCCCGCCAACGGCGCCAAAATTTGATAAGTTAATCGTACACCTATCAAAGATAACCAACTTAGGTCTAATTAAAAATATAGCTAGGAAAGTCAGGATCGTATCCAAAGGGAGAAAAATAAATTCTACTCGCAATAAAGTCTATCTAAGTAACCAAATCGAGGGGTTTGTAATTGGCTTAACTAAACTAAAGTAGTAAAGGAAAGAGAAGTAAAAGAGAAAAATAAAATAAAATTACTAAGATGAATTAAGACGAATTTATATGGGAAGAAAAACTAGGATTGCCGGTTCACCATGAATTTTCTTCGGTCACAGTCTAGGTCACAGGTCTATCACAGATATTGGTCTAATGGGTAGTTAAAAGGTCCTTCCGGTCCACTATTCACCCTAGAGTGCTTTTAACGACTTCCGATCTTATTAGAGCAAACTAATGTGTTGTAGCAGGTCTAACTCTTTCCAGGCTTCCGATCTTAGATTCGAGTTCTTCAATTTAATTAATCAATTACGTCGACTTAATTAATTAATCTCAATTAAATGTTACAATTAACAACTCAGACGCAATATCGTTGACAGATGTATAAACTAATTATTAATCGTATTCAATTCATGGATCCCCTAAATCCTAGCAAGGGAAATTAGCTACTCATAGAGAAATTTATGATAATAATAATAATAAAGATGATAACTAGATTAAGCATACTAATAGATCTAAAGAGAAATAAGCATAAACGAATTAATACGATTAAGAAAGAAAGAATTAAGGATAAAGGAATAAAGGAAGAACAAAGAGACAATTAGATTACCGAGTTTAAAGGATGAGTGTAACACCCGCTATTTTCCTAGCATTTTTATATTTTCCGTTATGCCTTCGTCATAACTCTGTCACTGTCGGGCTTGTGTTTCATCATTTTTCCAACTTTAATTTCATTTTCGAGTTTAATGATATTTATTTTTATTTTTAAAAGATTTTAATTCTTTTAAATCTATTTATTTGATTTTCTTCGTAAACTATTTATTTTTCCGCGAGGAATTTTATTTCTCTACGAATTAACGTTTTTAAGCTCGGATTTAAGTTATTCCTCTTTCTACAAATGTTTAAACATATTTTTTTTAATATTTTCAACTAGTAAATATTTTTATTTACTAAAAATTAGCCATTAATGATTTTATTACGAAGTTTCGTAAATAAGTATCTTCTTACGCGAGGTTTACTCGAATTGCTTTGAAATACCTTTAACTATTTTACGATTCTTCTTTTTATCAACTTAAAAATTAATTGAGACATTTTCCCCATATTTTGGACCGACAAAGCTTCTTGTCAC
Organism: Agrostemma githago; assembly: GCA_958450325.1. Lineage (NCBI taxonomy): Eukaryota > Viridiplantae > Streptophyta > Magnoliopsida > Caryophyllales > Caryophyllaceae > Agrostemma > Agrostemma githago. Next base: position 70,080,489 of record OY288243.1, on the reverse strand, counting down.
AATGTTACTACATTTTATTAATACGTTTCATTTTATCACGTTAAACCGTAAACGTAAGATTATTTTCTTTTCATTGAATTGATGCATTATTATTACTCAAACTTTTCACACTCATCCTCTTATTTTTGGCTGGCACATAGTGACTATTTTCATATAGTTTTCATCACCCTCATTATTAGTTTCATTTAATCAAAAACCATACATTCTCCCTTCATTCATTCTTTTAAAAAAATATTTATTCATCACCATTTTCCTCTCCTTTGGCCTTGAGTTTCAGCAGATTTTCAAGCCTAGATTTGTCTCAGAATCGAGTCTTGATCGTCCCATTTTTCATCTCCAAACTAATCGTCTATCTTTTCCCTTCGTTAAGGTAATAATCGATGTTATTTCCGATCGTTATTTACCTTGATTCTTTTAGTTTTATCATGGTATTTTTGTACCATGTATGTCGTGTATTGAAGGATCCTTGGACGACCCCGAAGCCGATGAATTTATCGTAGACCCGGATTTGGATTTGAGGTAACGTCGATGTTACTCGGTATTGCATGATTTTATTTGTGTAATTGCATGTATATAATTATAATTTTATTTTGACAATATATGTATGTCATATAATCTGGAAATTTTTAAAATTTGAAAATTTGCATGTTTCGATATTTTTATCGCTTTTACGAGATTAACGATTAAATTGTTATTTTAATTTGTAAAATCGTAATATTCGGCCTAAACATGTAATATATGTTTATATTCTGTAAAAATGATGTTTTTTATGATTTTTAATAATTTAGTATTTTTCTGATATTTTAGTTATCGATTATTGAATTATTACCGTTTACGAACAAAAATGATTAAAAGTCGATTTTAGCTCTAGTACCTAAACATTTTATTTTAATCTGATTTTTGACGTGGTGAAACTTTCTGGTGAAAAAGAATTTTATAAATTTATTCATAATTTATCGGAATTTTTAAGTGAATGAATTAATCAATCACTTTAAATCATCGTTTATCGTTAAAACCGTGTTTGTCGTTTAAATTCTCGATTTCTGGTCTTTTTTGTAAATCTGGAAAAAAATATGATTCTGATGATTTCATAATAAAATTTAATTTTATGATTTTTAGTGCTTTACTAAAATGTTGGGAACGATAAGTTTTATTAATGGAATCGTTAATTGTGAAAACGGGTTTAAAAGACGGTTTTAGCGGGATTTATTAAATCTAGAATTTTTGGAAATCTGGAAAAAATAGTAGTTTCTGGAAAATCATGATTTTTATTTTTAGGTTTAATAATAATTTTTGGATATTAATAATTAAATCGTTTTGTAATTACTATTTTTATTAATCATTATTGTCGAGATTAGACGATTAATGAGAAAACGCTTTAAAAACCGAGTTTTAGGATTCTGAAAAATTTTATTTTCTGGACAGAATGTCCATAATATATTTTAACTATTTTGCGTAATTTCTTTACTATTTATTAAAGTCTATAATTAATAAGTACTGATTTTTGGACAAATTATGATTTATCGTTAAAATGCTTCGTCGTACATAAAAGAATTATTTTTCCAGCCATTTTGAAAATATTTGATTCTGAAACTTTAGGAGTTAAATCATCCCTTAACATATTCTAAATATATTCAATGGTTTAATTAAATAAAAGACGTTAAAAGATTTAATTTGACATTTGCCGTAAAATCCTATTTATGTTCGTATTGTCGAAACTATTAATAATTAGGGAATTTTAATTTTATAAACTTTGAAAACACCCTGATTAGTAGTATTAAAATGTTTAGGACATTTTTATTCACTTTATAAACACTTGGAAGATATTTTAATAATTTCATAAACTCAAATGTTCCCACTTTAACAATTAATATCGTTAAGGCCGAAAGTATTAGTTTTATAAATCTATATCGTTTACTAAAAATGTTGTATTAGTATAAACTAATATTTTCGCTATTTTGATATGATGCTATTTTTAGTAAAGTTTCCTAAAATAGAAAGTTTCCTCTTTTGGAAAGTGGTCCTTTTTCCTTTTGTTCTCTTATTATTTGTAATGATTATATCTTTTGAATATTGATAATGACTTTGTTTTAGAGTTATGGAATAAGGATAAGTGCGGGGTTAGATTAATACAGTCTAGGATGTGTGGACATGACATAGGTACACCCCGACGCGGCCACGCGCGGGTTTGGGTAGGCGAATGAATCTCCATATGAAACGGATCGAATTGAAATTTAGGTCTATGTGGAGTCGCCACCGAATTTTGTGGTTATTCGGAACCATTCGAGCCCACTCTATGTCGTAGTGGTCCGTATACAAAATACGGCCCATTTCCGATGTCAGAGTTTATTGGGCTCGTCCCTTTGCATTTGATACCAATACCGACATTATCGGATATTGTGCATTGAATGCCAACGGTTTCGGGCATCCGGAAACCGAGGTTCTGAGTAAGGGGTGAGGGTACGTGTTGGGAAGCCCACAAAGGACACCCAACCCCGCCCGCACATTAGCGGCCTCTACTAAGAATTTGAATGACTTTCCAATACGCGCGTTAATTGAACGGGAAAAAGATATGCAAAGATTATTTTCCCTAAACATGTGAATGGAATTGAAAAGGGTTTCTATGTCGATTTAATGCAATTAATTCTACGTCAAAGTGGAATTTTAGCATGTGAGTTCATTTTAGTAAAATAAACGAACAAAACTAAATTGACAAGAGAAACAAGCAAACGGTTAGTAACGGTAAATCGATATTAACGGTTTGTGCAAATATAGAATTGAATTGAATGATGTACGAGATGATGCATGGTTTTGAAAAGATAGTATACACATGATTAATTATGCACGTGTTGACCTAAGTCGTAAAATACTATCGGGTTTGAAAAATAGGATAATGTACGACTCGTGCTTGTAGTCGTTATGAGGTCACTCGATCGAGTGGTCAATAGACTCGATCGAGTAGACCCTGAAAAGGGGTTTCTATTCCGTGTTATGGACCGTACTCGGCCGAGTTATGGACCAACTCGGTCGAGTATTAGGCCACTCGACCGAGTCACTGTGAGACTCGATCGAGTAGGTGTCGTAACGGACATTCTGGTTCGGTTTTTGGGGTACCACTCAATCGAGTGGGCTAGGCACTCGGTCGAGTGCCCCCTGTGCGAATTGTAATTCGCTTGCAATTTTGACGTGGATTTTGAAATTGCTTTTGATTTTTGAGAGTTTGACGGTTTTACCGAATCGGACATAAATATTGCACAATTTACGCACGACTTGGTTTTTTATAAATCGCAAATTTTGTTGAACCGAGTATAAATATTGTTGAATTAATACTCGACTCTAACTTTGAATACTCGTTGCATCCCACATTCAATTATTTGAGTCGAACTGGAATATTAGAGCGAAATAGAAAATAGATAAATTGATTTTAGTCATTTTAAATTAATTATCGTGATATGAACAAATCACGCTAATTAACTCATATGACTCGATTTTGAGATGCCACTCGACCGAGTGGATCAGGCACTCGGTCGAGTGCCCTCTGTGCGATTAAAAAGTCGTGTAGGAAATAGTGTTGGTTTTGAAATCGTTTTTTAAATCGCTTTAAATGATTCGTCGAGATATGATTAAATCTTCTCCGCATCAATAATGTCATAATTCTGACGAATTGTTTTGACAATTATTTTAGCATCAACGAAAATCGCGCCTTGAATTGATTTAATGTGATTTAGAAAGGTCGATGTTTTAATTAAATAAATAATAAAAAAAGACTTGATTCCCTCGACTTCTCCGACATCGAATAAATCCCTAGGGATTGTGATATCGGGTCCGCGTCAACGGGTCTCGACCCATAAGAATAATTGCTTGAAAAAGATGAATGCGCGATACTAAAATGCAATAATAATAACGAGATAAATAATAATAATAATAACCGTAATAATAATAATAATCGTAATAATAATAATAATAATCGAAAAAAAACGGAAAAGAGAGGAAGATGAATGACGTGAGAAAGAAGAAGAAAAAAAAAGAAGAAGGAGGTTTGTCACCCTCAACCTACATGTTCTTGTCTCGGAATAAGGCTCGTAAACGCGGCTATAACACGGGAGTCTTCGAGGTGTATGGAGGCTAAGTTGTGGTGGCTCGGGTTGAATTCCTAAAACTAGGTTTAGGGTTTGCTAATGTCGATTTTCCTAGGGTTTGTAGAGGGTGTAGTGTAGAATTGCTCTATGATGTGTTAGGGTTGTAAAAGATTGATAAGATGTGTGTGTGATGGTTGCATGAGGGTTCCTTATATAGGAAAAGCTAGGGCACCCGAATTAGGGTTACTCGACCGAGTAGGAGGCCAACTCGGTCGAGTGGCCCGTGAAGCTTGCCGCCGGGCTCAAAACAAGCCCACTCGATCGAGTGGGTGGGTCACTCGATCGAGTGGCCCAGTCGGGTGCATGGGTCCATTGTTTTGGACCTTGACTTTGAGTGTTTGATGGGTTTTGTGTTTGACTTGGACTTTTGATGGTTGTATGGCTGTTTTTGTGTGTCTCGGAAACGATTTTGACCGGGGGTGACCCCATCGCAAAAAGTCGGTTTTAATTCCGGTGTCGGTTTTGGCCCAAATTAGCCTTATTTGATTGGAAACGGCCCGCTGGGCCTGGATTTGAGGTTGATTTTGTGAGATTTGTACTCTGTAAGTGTGTTAGCCAGCGATTAATGGATTTGAGCCCGTATCCGAGCGCATAGAAGCACGTTAGCGTCCGATCATTATCGGGTGTTTTTTGGGAAACTACCATAGACACCTGGCAGTCAAAATGCGGGTGTCTACAGAGCCCCCACTCTGACTGAGGCTTGGACAGGGCGAAAGTCAGAGTATCCACCAGGCCAATCGAGGATTGCAACCTGGCGGACTTCCGGCCGGGTCGTTTATAGTCCATTAGACTTGCGTGAAGGGCTCGCCAGCCGCAAGCTAGAAGTCATACCTGAGCCGATAACTCCGTGGGGAATTGGACTTGTCTCGTAAGTCCTGGGTGTGCCTGTATGTAGACTCATCCCTTGAAATGCCGTCGTTGGCTTCCGCTGGGGAATTATCGTGGGTTGCACATTCCTATTTGAGTCGTACCTGTATGAGTCACATAAAATGCATGCAACACGTAGGCAGTAAAATGACTCGCGCTGGGGAGAAATGATTTTTTGCAAAATTTGAATTTTTGAAATCTTGAAAATTTGAGATTTTTTACTCCTAACAAAGATTAGGAAAGTAATTTGCAGTTTAAATAGACCGAAATTTGACCTTGTCGAAAAGGATCTTTTTTCGAATGGCTAGATTTGCAAATTTCAAAATGAGAATTTGGAGAGAGACATACCGACAGACTCGACTCTGGACACGGCAGGACGAGTTGACTGACACGGACTGGACTCTCTAAGGGTTGGACCGAGACTCGGCAGGGGGTGGGCCACCTAACAAGGCTCTCAAGTTGCGCTATCCCATAGCCTAGGCGAGTGGCAACACGGTCGCACGTCGAAACGGGATAGATATGCTATGGGGGGGATTGCAGTAGCCTGTAATGAGACTGTTTTAGTCTGGTGCCCCTCTGGATTTCTGATTTTTGGGTACATTTCCAAAGTGGGTATTGCCTCGAGTCCTGACAGATTCTTGTCTTCGACTGAGCCGAGTACTAGGACACACTATAGAAAGGAGGCTAGATTTTGGAAGTATTTGGATTATGTGAGTGGAAGGAGAACTTCTGTCTAATAGAAGCCCCCAGGACGACAAAGCTAGCTACTGAGAACATGACAGTGTCGTGACCGGAGTGATGGCGCTTTTTGAATGTGTGTCAATGTGAGTGGTTGTGCCTCTGTTGAAAGGCTGCCTACGTATTCACGTGTGGTGAAATCAAACCATGCCGTAGTTCAGTGGACTGGAAGATGTATTATGGCGCCTAGTTTATTAGGGCTTTGTGTGTAACTAGCCAGAGCGATGGTGAAGGCTAGGTGCATTCCCAATGATGTCTTCATCAAAGGGCTAGAATTGTTAGGATGTTAATCCTGTGACTGTGAGCGTTCTCCGGGGTAGCCCCCAGAGGTGGTGTGAACTATTTGGGCATGTTCTATGCCGACTGCAAGTTGAGTTCCCGTGTTTGGAGTTGGTAACTGGTTTGGATGGAATTTTAACGAGTTTTGTTCTCGGGATTTTTAACGAGTTCTGCTCTCGGGGAATTTTAACGAGTTTTGTTCTCGGGATTTTTAACGAGTTCTGCTCTCGGGGAATTTGATGTTTTTGGAAATGTGGTGCTAGGAAGTAAATGGCTTTGATGACTCGAAATCTGGAGCTCGGTTCTGTGGAGCTAAGGCTTCGAGGGCTGGTTTGATAATGTGGGATCTGGTTTTGATGACTCGAAATCTGGAGCTCGGTTCTGTGGAGCTAAGGCTTCGAGGGCTGGTTTGATAATGTGGGATCTGGTTTTGATGTCTGGCCCTAATTGTTAGGGGTATCCTATGGAGCTTGAATCCTCAAAATTCCGGGCTGTCTCTGGCCTGGGTCTCGGGAAGGTCTTGAGGGTTGTAATGTGGGAAGGCTGAGTGTGGTGTTAGCTGACCAGCTTGATTGTTACTCCCCTATTGGATGGCATGGATAATTTTGAATTTGACCGTACCACGGTCAAAGGATTTTCACTTGAGTTGACCGTTGACCACGGTCATGGGTATTTGATTTTTGATTGACCTCTTAGCGTGGTCATGGGTTTTGATAATTTTGACCGTACCCTGGTCGTGGGGCTTTCCCTTGAATTGACCGTAGACCACGGTCATGGGTATTCTGAATTTTTTTGATGATGACCTGCTTTTTTTTTGGCCTTTTGCTTTTTTTCCTCATGGACTTTCGATTTTTTTTTTGTGTCCAGTTTTCTTTTTTTTTTGATGGTCTTCTTTTTGTTTTGGCCCTTTCTTTTTTTTTTGATGGCCTTCTTTTGTTTTTTTTTTTTACTTTTGATTTTTTTTTGCCCAGTGTTTATTTTTTTGCCGGTCAGACTAACACCTAAGGTAGGGATTGGTCAGTCTTATTGGAGGGGTATTTTATGGTGGGAAATGGGCTTGCCTCCCGTCTTGAACCCAAACTAGGAGATTACCTAGATTTGTCATAGGATTCGGTACCGCTCCTGCTACGGGTAGTTATGTGGTTTTTCTATACCAGACACGGAATAGGTAAAAAAGAAAACACGGGCTCGGTTTCCTGCAGTCATTATAGATGTGCCCATAATAGTCACGTGCGTGTGCTCACAGTGTATGATGGTGTTCATCATGTTCTCGGAAACACATAAGGAATATATATGAGAAAGAATATTGAAAGCTGATTTTATTGAATTTTGAAAAAGAGGACAGAATACAACTGACTCTGACTCTGATTTTGACTTTGACTTCGACTTTGAAGGGAATAGTACATCCTAGACTCGGACTCAGACTCTGACTCAAATCGGATCCGGACTCTCGGATAATGTTGTCATTAGTCGTCGGCTTCTAAGGACTCGAGTTGATGTCCAGTATAGCCCTTAGTATCAACTTCACCCAGATCTTCATTATGTCGAAGATCGTCTTCAATCCTAATGCCCATTTCGGTAAGTACGACAAAGTTTGAAATGCCGGCATACCTAAGATGGACGCGGTAAGAAGGCAGGAGGTTGTTGACGAAGGCCTCCACTAGCGTCTTCTCGTTGGGCTTGTTTACCAACTTTACACTCTCGGTCCTCCATCTTTGAAGATATTTAGTGAACCCTTCTTTGGGCTCTTGGGCCATGACTTCCAGAGTACGCATTGTAGTCTGGATCTCGATATTATCGGCGTAGTTCCGAGCGAACTCTGTTGCCACATCATCCCAAGTCGGGTATTTCTTGGAATCGAGCCTGTAGTACCAGGCTTTGGGGTGCTTCTGGAGGGAGGAAGGGAATAAGTGCTTAAACATGGTGGACTTTACCCCTTTGACTGCCATGAAGTCTTTGAAGGCCCGGATATGATGGACCGGGTCTTCGGTACCCTCAAACATAGGAATTCCCGTCAAGTTGAGGTTGGCCGGTAGCTCGTTACTCAAAGGTGAATAAATGCGAGCATTTTCGGAGTGGATTGAGTTGCTTGTTGATAAGTGAACTTGCTCCTCGAGCCTGCGAACAACACTGACCAATTCGGCTATGGGCCCAGTGGACTCAGCTCCTTCAACTGGGACCGTCTTCTCTACAGTGCTCAGGCGAGTGTCCAAAGTTGCTTGGTTAGCAAGGATGGAGGTCAGTTGAGTCTCGATTTTGGTTAGGGCATCTTTCAATTCTTCCATCTTGCGTTGATGTCGGGTTGCGGGTGGCCTGTCTGTAAGAGCACCACGTAATCAGAGAGGTTGCTTCGGAACTCAAACTCACCAAGGCATGGGAAATAGCGTAAGAGGAGGGACGACCCCAGTTTGACTCGGGTTAGACTCCCCTAAGACAAATGTGTAGGGTACGATTCTCGAAGTGACTGTGATTAGTCATTCCGTCGGAGAATACCCCCCAAGTGAGGCTAGGGACTCAGATGGTGTGGCATCTAAGTGACTCGAAAGTGGGTTATGTGAGACACGTGTAAGACATGACCCTTAGAGCAATCGTGATTGATCGCCCTGCTAAGGGGTAGCCCCCAAGTGGGATTGAAGATTTTGTTAATACTCGAGTGTTGGACGAGTGACCCTTAGACGTAAGGACCACAAACCTTTTGCCATAGGGCTATGCCTTGTAAAAGGTTGACTCAGAAAAGACACCTAGACGGGTGACTTGCGAAATGTGGGCCTTCCTTAGGATTTGGCTATGTGGGCCGAGTCCCGTCCAAAGGATGGTCCACGTGAGACATCCCCAAACTTTTAGACTCGAGTGTGTAGACGGGCCTTCCTTTGTAGGAGTATGTCCTACGTAGGTGGGCCTTGCCTTAGTCTGATAAGGCGGACTGGGATAGGGAAGAAACTCATGATGTAAGATCGACGGAGTTTCGACGCTAAAGACCTTGACAACTTAAGACTCGACCCGACACTGCTAAATACGGGAAGTTCTAGAAGTGGAAGGTTTTGAAAATTGATGATTTTTGAAAAAGGACCGAGTGGACTCGGTGAATGGCCCAAATTTCCGAAAAAGAGGACGAAAAGTCATTGGGCCACGAGTTTTGAAAGTTCAAGTTTTGATTCGGGCGGCATACCGGCTAGAAAATAGGCTATTTTGAGTAAAATCATAAGTCCTAAATTCGGTATGTCCCGGGTTTTGAAAATTGAATATCTTGAAAAGGAGGATGTAATTTTTGAAAAGTTGATATTTTTGAAAACGACTCGGAAACCAAGTAGCACGTAGTCCCACAAGCATTATAACGACGCCATGTATGCTCTACACTAAGTCTCGGTCGGTCTGAAAGGGTCTATACCAGTGTACATAGTCTAGACGTTGATCGGGACGGACTCTCTAAGTCGAGTTGAGCTTAGAACATGCCGCGAAACCCACTCGAATCGACTATGGACACCTTTTGACATATCCATGTTGGAGTACATCAACGGTATAGTGGGACGTCGGTCACCAGTACCGGCCCAGGAAAATATGGGTTATGCATGAACCGTAGAACTAACACGCGTATAGTATTTGTCAAACGATTTCTATTCGAGTCTCACCCTGAGGATGCCGATGGTAAGTCACGCATCAGTTAATCCCCAGCGGAGTCGCCAAATTGTGGACATGACATAGGTCCACCCCGACGCGGCCACGCGCGGGTTTGGGTAGGCGAATGAATCTCCATATGAAACGGATCGAATTGAAATTTAGGTCTATGTGGAGTCGCCACCGAATTTTGTGGTTATTCGGAACCATTCGAGCCCACTCTATGTCGTAGTGGTCCGTATACAAAATACGGCCCATTTCCGATGTCAGAGTTTATTGGGCTCGTCCCTTTGCATTTGATACCAATACCGACATTATCGGATATTGTGCATTGAATGACTCTCGTGCGCCAACGGTTTCGGGCATCCGGAAACCGAGGTTCTGAGTAAGGGGTGAGGGTACGTGTTGGGAAGCCCACAAAGGACACCCAACCCCGCCCGCACATTAGCGGCCTCTACTAAGAATTCGAATGACTTTCCAATACGCGCGTTAATTGAACGGGAAAAAGATATGCAAAGATTATTTTCCCTAAACATGTGAATGGAATTGAAAAGGGTTTCTATGTCGATTTAATGCAATTAATTCTACGTCAAAGTGGAATTTTAGCATGTGAGTTCATTTTAGTAAAATAAACGAACAAAACTAAATTGACAAAAGAAACAAGCAAACGGTTAGTAACGGTAAATCGATATTAACGGTTTGTGCAAATATAGAATTGAATTGAATGATGTACGAGATGATGCATGGTTTTGAAAAGATAGTATACACATGATTAATTATGCACGTGTTGACCTAAGTCGTAAAATACTATCGGGTTTGAAAAATAGGATAATGTACGACTCGTGCTTGTAGTCGTTATGAGGTCACTCGATCGAGTGGTCAATAGACTCGATCGAGTAGACCCTGAAAAGGGGTTTCTGTTCCGTGTTATGGACCGTACTCGGCCGAGTTATGGACCAACTCGGTCGAGTATTAGGCCACTCGACCGAGTCACTGTGAGACTCGATCGAGTAGGTGTCGTAACGGACATTCTGGTTCGGTTTTTGGGGTACCACTCGATCGAGTGGGCTAGGCACTCGGTCGAGTGCCCCCTGTGCGAATTGTAATTCGCTTGCAATTTTGACGTGGATTTTGAAATTGCTTTTGATTTTTGAGAGTTTGACGGTTTTACCGAATCGGACATAAATATTGCACAATTTACGCATGACTTGGTTTTTTATAAATCGCAAATTTTGTTGAACCGAGTATAAATATTGTTGAATTTATACTCGACTCTAACTTTGAATACTCGTTGCATCCCACATTCAATTATTTGAGTCGAACTGGAATATTAGAGCGAAATAGAAAATAGATAAATTGATTTTAGTCATTTTAAATTAATTATCGTGATATGAACAAATCACGCTAATTAACTCATATGACTCGATTTTGAGATGCCACTCGACCGAGTGGATCAGGCACTCGGTCGAGTGCCCTCCGTGCGATTAAAAAGTCGTGTAGGAAATAGTGTTGGTTTTGAAATCGTTTTTTAAATCGCTTTAAATGATTCGTCGAGATATGATTAAATCTTCTCCGCATCAATAATGTCATAATTCTGACGAATTGTTTTGACAATTATTTTAGCATCAACGAAAATCGCGCCTTGAATTGATTTAATGTGATTTAGAAAGGTCGATGTTTTAATTAAATAAATAATAAAAAAAGACTTGATTCCCTCGACTTCTCCGACATCGAATAAATCCCTAGGGATTGTGATATCGGGTCCGCGTCAACGGGTCTCGACCCATAAGAATAATTGCTTGAAAAAGATGAATGCGCGATACTAAAATGCAATAATAATAATGAGATAAATAATAATAATAATAATAATAATAATAATAATAATAACCGTAATAATAATAATAATCGTAATAATAATAATAATAATCGAAAAAAAAACGGAAAAGAGAGGAAGATGAATGACGTGAGAAAGAAGAAGAAAAAAAAAAGAAGGAGGTTTGTCACCCTCAACCTACATGTTCTTGTCTCGGAATAAGGCTCGTAAACGCGGCTATAACACGGGAGTCTTCGAGGTGTATGGAGGCTAAGTTGTGGTGGCTCGGGTTGAATTCCTAAAACTAGGTTTAGGGTTTGCTAATGTCGATTTTCCTAGGGTTTGTAGAGGGTGTAGTGTAGAATTGCTCTATGATGTGTTAGGGTTGTAAAAGATTGATAAGATGTGTGTGTGATGGTTGCATGAGGGTTCCTTATATAGGAAAAGCTAGGGCACCCGAATTAGGGTTACTCGACCGAGTAGGAGGCCAACTCGGTCGAGTGGCCCGTGAAGCTTGCCGCCGGGCTCAAAACAAGCCCACTCGATCGAGTGGGTGGGTCACTCGATCGAGTGGCCCAGTCGGGTGCACGGGTCCATTGTTTTGGACCTTGACTTTGAGTGTTTGATGGGTTTTGTGTTTGACTTGGACTTTTGATGGTTGTATGGCTGTTTTTGTGTGTCTCGGAAACGATTTTGACCGGGGTTGACCCCATCGCAAAAAGTCGGTTTTAATTCCGGTGTCGGTTTTGGCCCAAATTAGCCTTATTTGATTGGAAACGGCCCGCTGGGCCTGGATTTGAGGTTGATTTTGTGAGATTTGTACTCTGTAAGTGTGTTAGCCAGCGATTAATGGATTTGAGCCCGTATCCGAGCGCATAGAAGCACGTTAGCGTCCGATCATCATCGGGTGTTTTTTGGGAAACTACCATAGACACCTGGCAGTCAAAATGCGGGTGTCTACAGGATGTACTGTTTTGCCATCAACTATAAGGCTGGTGTATCCATTTGGATGCATTGGTTGTTGAACTGGATACATTTGGTGTCCAGGAGTATATGTGCATTGTGCCCTTACGCTAGATATCGCATCGTGTTAGTCGTCTTCAGTTGAACTGGATACATTTGGTATCCAGGAGGGATGTATATTACTTAAGCTAGGACCTCGCATGATAAGTCGACGTCCTATTATGGTTGAGTTGCCTAGTTAGAGACCTTGGATCTTTGCTGCGTGTGAAGTTGGTGTCTGAGTTCTCGAAGCTAGTTTTTAGTATATCCCTAGTGAAAGTTTAGCCTTGTGCACACTAATCGAATATCCATAACGCCATTTTGACTATTTTATTATTATCGATATAATTTGGTTGCAAGTTGGCAAATGTTTTATATTTTCTTTGGAAAACTCATTTTTATTATATTCTTTCGATATGTGAAGTTTTTCACTGAAAACTTATTTTCATTATAATGTTTTACTGTTTTTCGTTTTTTTACTATTTTTCTATAATAGTAATTACAGTTTTAAAATCCTGTTATACGGCTGGGAGAACGTTGACGTTGCTCCCCACTGATTGTGGCTGTTATGTTTTTAACATGGCAGGTATATGTGTTTCCCTTCGATTGGGCTAGCGAGCAGTTATGGATCCTGCTTGTTTTAATAAAATCATTGTATTATGGATTGTTAAAACCCTATTTATGGATTCTATTTTATTTTATTTTTATTTTGTAGCCATTTTTATTTTATGGCTTATGTAATTGACCTATCATTCTTATTTAATTAAGGCATAGCTACAATGTGTTATAATCCCACCTCTACAGTGTTTCCGCCACTGTATCGCGTTAGATTTTCTAGGGGATTACAATGAGAAGAAAAAAATTCAGAAATCTAGATCTAAAAGTTGAGGGTAGAGAAAAATCTAAAGATTAATCAAAAGAGAATTAAAAGTATTAAGGAAGAAGTAGTGGTTTAAAGTCTAATAGTTTCTTAAATACTAAGTTAAAACAAAAGCCCAAAAGTCTTATTAACACTAAACATCAAATTAGGGAAGTCTCGGTCTTTGTTCTGTCTCGAGAATAGTCGGTCGACTATGATTGACCTGTTTCCGTTCTCAGCACTGCGCGCTCAACTTCAAACGCTTGTCATTTCTTTGTTACTTCTTCAAATCAGGCGTGTAATATACCGTTGGAAACTTAAGAGAAAGAGCTTTATAACACAACTAGAATCAGATCAATTAAAGTTGTAGAACTTAAGATATTCACGTTTTGGTTTGACCCGTTCGGAAACGATCATTCTCTTTTCTTATTTCGCAAAAGATTTCATCTTTAAGCACGATTTTTGCCTTGTTTATGCGTCCATGAGTTCATTCCCTACATAAGATGCAATAAGACCACAAAGTATCAAATTCGGAGGGAAATAGTAGACGATGCTACTCGATATGCATGGCAATGCGTGCGTAAAAGACGGAATAATCATATATAAATCGCACGCATCATCGACTAAACTTCCTAGCAAAGTTGTGGACACCCGCATTTTGCCTGCTAGTGTCTATAGCAGCTTCCAACAAACACCCGATGATGATCGGACGCAAATGTGCTTTAACGCGCTCGGATATGGGCTCAAAATCGTTAGTATTTGCCTTGGGCTTTTTACGGAGTACAAATCTCACAAAACCAACCTCAAATTCAGGCCCAACGGGCCGTTTCCAATCAAATAAGACTAATTTGGGTCAAAACCGACACCGGAAATAAAACCGTCTTTTGGCGACCGGGTCAAATCCCGGTCAAAGGCAAAACCGACACAAATATATCAGCTGCGTCGCTTCTAGAAGAGAACCCAAGCGATTAAACCTCTTCGATTAGAGATAAAACTTTTTCCCTAAAAACCCTATCCTCCGCCTAGACCCACTCGATCGAGTGGTTCAGCCCACTCGATCGAGTAGGTTCGCAAAAAACGGCCGAACCGGCGTCAGACCGGGCACTCAATCGAGTGGCCTTTTTCTATCCTAAACCGAGTACTTTTCTTATAAATACCCCACCCCCTCAACACAACCTACAACCTTTTCATTGATCACAACCTTCTTCCACCCTTCTTCTACCTCGAAAACCTCCATATTCCAACCCTTGAATCACCATTATCTCGACATCCTTACATATACAGACCCGAGATCAAAACTCGTCAAAGACCCGAGATCAAAACTCGTCAAAGACCCGAGAGCAAAACTCGTCAAATCCCTTCCCAATTATACACACCATAACTCTCATATATACATCTCGACGCTCCCGTACCTAAGCCACTACTATACGAGCCGATCTTCGAGACAAAAGCATGTAGGTTGAAGGTGTAAAACTCAATCCTGACTTCTTCTTTCCTCTTTTCTCTTCTCTCCGTCTTTTCCATTTTCTTCTTTGTTTTTTGTCGTTTTTATTTTCTTTTCTTCTTTCGTTTCTAATATCGTTATTATTACTACTATCGTATTAACATTAAAACATCGCGCATACATCAATTTACAAAACAATCTCGACTCGAATACGTTTAAGGATGAATTTCATATAAGACCCTTCTAATCCCTTTACGAGTTGTAACAGTGGTGGAGCCCTTTCGAGGAGCCCTGCCCTAAACACTCAAGGGCATGATGGGATTGCGAATATTTCTCCTTAAACATATTCGATTCCTTTCTCTAAAAGGTTAGAACGAAACCTGTTGATGCAAATCGAACATCACATAATCCGCAAGGATTATTAACGATGTCGTGACGCGGAGGGAATCGACTTTCGCTCTAATCAAACAAGTAAAAATGTCTATTCTAAGGATGCGATACCGACTCCGTAGTCGAATATCATGTCTAAGAGAATTAATCGGTAAACCGTATTAGCACGAACTCGTTGACGCCGAATTAACTGTCACACGATCCGAAAGGATTGATTACGACATTATAACGCGGAGGGAATTATTTCATCCTGATTCAGTTCAAAACGATTTATAACATCTTTTCTAAATTTTTCGATAATCGATCTCGTAATAATAGCATACATATTGCGAGTATCGAAAATTAAGTCGAGTATAAATTAAACCATATTTTTACGCGGCTTAATAAATTATTGATTTAAAACTAAAGCAATTTGAGATTGACGCCATCCAAAACGAACTGTTGTTCGCACAGGGGGCACTCGATCGAGTGCCTCAGCCCACTCGATCGAGTGGCACCCCAAAATCGAGGCAGGGGGTTTTTTCGAGAGGCACTCGATCGAGTCCCTCCATGACTCGATCGAGTGGCCTCTCTCACGGCAAGCCATGAGCCCTCCACATACTTTAAGCCTCGATAAACTTTCTTTAATGACTTCGGTCAACACGTGTCAAGTCCATCATGTGTCTTACTCTTTTCAAAACCGTGCATCATGTCTTCTTATATCATTCAATCTATTTACATTCCGTTGTTGTTGCAGTTGTTATATATTTTGTTCGTCGTATTGTATTTCCAGGTTGTATTCCGCCCGCGCATTTGTAATCTTTTGTTTTGAGTTTTATTTTCGTTGTTTGTTTTATTGTACTAAAACGAACCTCACATGCTAAAACAAATTCGACATAATTCAAAGATGCATTAAACGACGTAGATCAAACATATTTCACATGTTTAGTCAAAAAACGTTGTTTGCATAACATTTCAACCGAATCACTAGCACGCGTATTAAAACATCGAAAGGTATCTTAGTAGAGGTCTCTATAGTGCGGGCGGGGTTGGGTGTCCTTTGTGGGCTTCCCAACACGTACCTTCACCCCTTACTCAGAACCTCGGTTTCCGGATGTCCAAAACCGTTGGCGCACGAGAGTCATTCGATATATGGTACCCAATAATTTCGGTATCGGTATCGTAATGCAGAAGGACGAACCCCACAAGCTCTAGTATCGAAGTAAGCCGTACTTTGTGCACAGTCCACCCAAAATATAGAGTGGGTTCGAATGGGCCCGAACTCTCACAAAGTTCGGTGGCGACTCCAATTCGATTTAAATTTCAACCCGAGAACCATCTCACATGAGATTCATTCGCCTCCCCAAACCTGCGCGTGGCCACGTCGGGTGGACCTATGTCATGTTCACAAAAGTATTCAATGTTAAAGTGAAATAGAAGAGTCGATGATCAATTCACTAACTTGAAAGGCTTCAACTATTTGTTCCTAGAATAAGAAATTAGCCCTATATACAGAAGAACTACTTGTAAAATAAACTAGAAAATATGATACAAACTATGTGTTTTTGACAATTAAAAAATGATGATTGATGTGTGTTGGATGATGAGTGATGTCTTCTTCCCTTTATATAACCATTAATGGAGCATCCTCCTCAATGGCTCATAAAGCCACATAAAAATGCTCCATAACTATGGTCATCATGAAGGAGATGATTAAAGAGAAAAAGAATCTATTGCGAAAAAGAATCCAAGAAGAAATTTTATGCATAAACTTCTGCCTTTGGCAGCGGATTTTAGAAATCTCCCACTTCTTTTTTTTACTTAGTCTTTGGTTTCCAGTTTAGCTTTGGGCTTGATTTGTCTTCATTTCCAAAAGATTGTAGTCATTTTGAACCCAAATAAACATTTCAATTACAATCCATATTTCTTTTCACCCTTTAATCCACATAATTACATACTAGCCCATCAATTAGGACATATGCACTATAATCCTTCAAAACACACTAAAAACCACGGAGTACAAAATAGTAAACTAAATGACTCTTATTAATCCCTACTAAACTAGACTAATCAAGTATAGATGACCGGTTACCGGTAGAACCCGTTCACCTTATTTTTTCGCCTTTAATTTATTTTTATATATATATATATATTACTTCACTCCTTTTCATTTACTCAATGTACGGAGTACTAAACGTCATTAATGTTCTCCGCCTTTCTCTTCCTTCAACCTCACCAAATATAGCTAACAACACAATTCTACACCAAAATCAACACAATAATCTAAATGAAACGTATAGAAGAAAAACTGAAGAAGGATGAAGGGTGATAGAGAGAGGAGGATGAAGGAGAACTAAAGAAGAGTAGACGTGACAAAACTGACCCGACCCGAATAAGTCAAACTGAACCCAACTTGACTCCCGAATTGAAGACCAGATTTGGCCCATTAACTAACCTGAAACCGACCCGACTATTATTATTTTAAACTACTCTGGTTTAACTGCTCCAATAATACGTATTATTATCAAATTTATTGAAATTGATATTATTTTGGAAAAATGTCCTATAGTTGATATTATTATTGTCGTTAAATAACCCTAGAATTATGGATTGATTAGAGATAAGGATGGAGTCTTACAATGCAAGAGATGTGTTACATAAGAAACTATTATAGATCTCACACATTAATGCACGGTACATTTAAAATTTTATATTTAGTGATTACTTGTAAATATGTATCGGTAACCTATTAGGTTTTCACTTTTTTAATCCTTACCTTTTGATTTGAGAAAATAATTTAAATTTCCAATGATAATCAAGATAATCGAGTAATCTCATTTATGTATATTTTAATGAACACGTTTTTTTACGAATCAAAATACAGCCCCTTATATATTTATATCAGTTATAATTTTTGTTAACAAATTAGAAGATAAAGTAATATTTCAATTATTATTAGATAAAAAAAGTATCTATATATTAAAATCAAAATTTGAAAGTATTTTATGGAGTTTTTCCCATCATCCAATATTTTATACTCCGTATTTACTTGCATCAAAACTTAGACTTCGATAGTTATTGACGCTTATATTTTGTTACAAAAAAAACTGTATCATAAATGTCTATTTTTTCAATAGCTCATAAATAGTAAGTTTATTTTTTGAACAATTTACGTAAATATTTATTTGGCTTGAATTTGGATATTATAATTATGAGTTTAATGATTTATTTATTTTCATATTTTCTTTAGGATATTAGTTTCCTTATTTAAGGAATACTCGTAGTATTTTGGAGGGGAAATACTGTAAGAGAGTGTTGTAATGGAGGCGTTCCGTTACCAACGGTTTGTTAAATATGTGAGAAAAACAAAACAAATAGCAAACAATAATAAACTGACACACAGATTTACGTGGTTCACCAGCAAAATCACTGGCTACGTCCACACCGACAAGGAGACCAAATTCACTATTGTGGAGATAATAGTACAACAGTAGACCGTAATACACGCGCTTAATAGCTCACAGCTAAAGCCAAAAGTACTACCAATTCTACCAACCAGATAGTAATCTCAAACTGGAAAGAGACAACCCAGACTGAGTCGACCTGCGACGAACTCACCGACGAGACGAAGGACAAACGATCTTGCGGCCAACCAAGATCCGAACAAACTCCAACGGTCTCCAACGAAGACGAGATCAATAGAACCACCAAATAATAGAGACTCGGAACAAACTGAGTTTTCCCCTCAAGAAAACCCTCACAAATCAGCCCTCTATATTGTGTTCTCAAATCATCTCTCTGTCCTAATTAACCTAGAAACTAGTCAGGTCTTTATATAGTATTATTCCACCTAAACTAGTTACCTAAACTAATTAAGAAATCAAGGCTAATCTTTCCTAAAACCAAACAATCTTATGTTACCAAAAAAAGAAGATCAACTTTAGGAAAGATATCAGGAACAAATCAATTCAAGGTCCAAAAGGACAATTGTTAGGCACTTATTTCCTAACAATCTCCACCTTGACTAGAATTGTTCAACCCGAACCAATCTTCAAAGTGCAGCTTCGAACAGTCGATTCTCAAGTCACTACTTGTCACAATAGTCTCCACCTTGACTTGAACGATCGCATCTTTCAACGGTCTTCAGTCAATAGTAATTTTTCTCCTTTCCGATTGTCTTTTTCACCCAAGACACGGGTCTTGCCTTTTTCACCCAAGGCACGGGTCTTGCCTTTTTCACCCAAGGCACGGGTCCTGCCTTTTTCACCCAAGGCACGGGTCCTGCCTTTTTAACCCAAGGCACGGGTCCTGCCTTTTTAACCCAAGGCACGGGTTCTGCCTTTTTTCACCCAAGGCACGGGCTTTACCTTTTTAACCCAAGGCACGGGTCTTGCCTTTTTTCACCCAAGGCACGGGTAGGCTCCACCTAGGAGCCCGCCTCATGGAGAAGCGGAAACAACGGTCGATAGCTTGTCTTCAGAATTGCGTAGTTCGACCCGTACAGATGAAAACTCCACCATACCGCCAACACTACCATCTTCACCCAAGCCTATCAACCCAAAACTATTACTCCCCGTGAATTTATCAATCTTTAAAATTGTTGCCCCAGACATCTTCTCACCAAAAATTCAACAAACCCAAATAACGCCTAACTCAGCGGAAGCCGAACCTGAAAATCAGAAGCGGAAGCGGAACAACCTGAAGCTCTGATACCAGTTTGTTGTAACGGAAGAGAAAGACAAACAAATAAGAACGTAAAATCGAGAGACAGACAGATTTACGTGGTTCACTAACAACCTGTTAGCTACATCCACAGGCAGAAGGAGGGGATAGTTTTATTAATTTGAGGAGAGGTTACAGATTTCAGACTGATATCATAATTCTTAAGGTAGATGTATGAGAGTTTATATAATACTCTCAACCTAAACAGAAACCCTAAACAGATTAGGAAACCTATACAATAGGAAAACCTAGGTCAAATACTCAGATATTGATTAGGAAACTCTAATCAATCAGATATTAATTAGGAAACTTTCCTAATTAAACATATTCAGGTCGGAAACCAATTCGAGCCCCGAAAAGACAATTGCTAGGCACTTATTTCCTAACAATCTCCACCTTGACTCGAATTGTCTCTCAATCAGATCAGACAGATGCATTCCAACGAATGTCAGATCAGATTACCAGATGCACTCCAAAGAATGCCAGATCAGATGTACCAGAAATCTCCTCAACAGATGTACCAGATGCACTCCAACGAATGCCAGATGTACCAGAAATAAAACTCCTCCCCCTCTACTGCCTCAGATATTGCCCAACAAAGGGCAATCAGATATTTCCAGAATTTAGCAAGTCCAGACCGTGTTGGACCTTGCTATTCGGAACCAGATCAGACAGACCCACCTCATCTTCATTACCATACCTGTTCGGAAACTTGATTGACTGCTCACGACCCAATCTCTACTGCTTCTGAACTGGCAATGAAGAACCTGATGGTTCAGATTCAGACTGTAGTGGTTGATCTTCAGACTTTGCTTCACTCTCATCAAGAGTTACTTGCTGCTCCACCTGTTTATCAGTACTACCACTACTACTTCTATCTTTCTCCGATTTCAGTGATGATATCATCAGACAAACTGTACTCTCCTCCAGAACGGCCATCTCAGCGGTGACTGTGTCGTCTTTCTTCCCGAATGGCGCCCACCGTCTCTGTTGCTTTAACAACGCCCGCATCTTGATCTGCCACAGACTAAAACTATTCCTCCCATCAAAACTCTCAATTTTAACGCTCATCCCAGACATCTTTCTTACAGATAAGAAAACCAAAGCTCTGATACCAGTTTGTTATAACGGAGGCGTCCCGTTACCAACGGTTTGTTAATTATGTGAGAAAAACAAAACAAATAGCAAACAATAATAAACTGACACACAGATTTGCGTGGTTCACCATCAAAATCACTGGCTACGTCCACACCGACAAGGAGACCAAATTCACTATTGTGGAGATAATAGTACAACAGTAGACCGTAATACACGCGCTTAATAGCTCACAGCTAAAGCCAAGAGTACTACCAATTCTACCAACCAGATAGTAATCTCAAACTGGAAAGAGACAACTCAGACTGAGTCGACCTGCGACGAACTCACCGACGAGACGAAGGACAAACGATCTTGCGGCCAACCAAGATCCGAACAAACTCCAACGGTCTCCAACGAAGACGAGATCAATAGAACCACCAAATAATAGAGACTCGGAACAAACTGAGTTTTCCCCTCAAGAAAACCCTCACAAATCAGCCCTCTATATTGTGCTCTCAAATCATCTCTCTGTCCTAATTAACCTAGAAACTAGTCAGGTCTTTATATAGTATTATTCCACCTAAACTAGTTACCTAAACTAATTAGGAAACCAAGGCTAATCTTTCCTAAAACCAAACAATCTTATGTTACCAAAAAAAGAAGATCAACTTTAGGAAAGATATCAGGAACAAATCAATTCAAGGTCCAAAAGGACAATTGTTAGGCACTTATTTCCTAACAATCTCCACCTTGACTAGAATTGTTCAACCCGAACCAATCTTCAAAGTGCAGCTTCGAACAGTCGATTCTCAAGTCACTACTTGTCACAATAGTCTCCACCTTGACTTGAACGATCGCATCTTTCAACGGTCTTCAGTCAATAGTAATTTTTCTCCTTTCCGATTGTCTTTTTCACCCAAGACACGGGTCTTGCCTTTTTCACCCAAGGCACGGGTCTTGCCTTTTTCACCCAAGGCACGGGTCCTGCCTTTTTCACCCAAGACACGGGTCCTGCCTTTTTAACCCAAGGCACGGGTCCTGCCTTTTTAACCCAAGGCACGGGTTCTGCCTTTTTTTCACCCAAGGCACGGGCTTTACCTTTTTAACCCAAGGCACGGGTCTTGCCTTTTTTCACCCAAGGCACGGGTATGCTCCACCTAGGAGCCCGCCTCATGGAGAAGCGGAAACAACGGTCGATAGCTTGTCTTCAGAATTGCGTAGTTCGACCCGTACAGATGAAAACTCCACCTTACCGCCAACACTACCATCTTCACCCAAGCCTATCAACCCAAAACTATTACTCCCCGTGAATTTATCAATCTTTAATATTGTTGCCCCAGACATCTTCTCACCAAAAATTCAACAAACCCAAATAACGCCTAACTCAGCGGAAGCCGAACCTGAAAATCAGAAGGGGAAGCGGAACAACCTGAAGCTCTGATACCAGTTTGTTGTAACGGAAGAGAAAGACAAACAAATAAGAACGTAAAATCGAGAGACAGACAGATTTACGTGGTTCACTAACAACCTGTTAGCTACATCCACAGGCAGAAGGAGGGGATAGTTTTATTAATTTGAAGAGAGATTACAGATTTCAGACTGATATCATAATTCTTAAGGTAGAGGTATGAGAGTTTATATAATACTCTCAACCTAAACAGAAACCCTAAACAGATTAGGAAACCTATACAATAGGAAAACCTAGATCAGATACTCAGATATTGATTAGGAAACTCTAATCAATCAGATATTAATTAGGAAACTTTCCTAATTAAACAGATTCAGGTCGGAAACCAATTCGAGACCCGAAAAGACAATTGCTAGGCACTTATTTCCTAACAATCTCCACCTTGACTCGAATTGTCTCTCAATCAGATCAGACAGATGCATTCCAACGAATGCCAGATCAGATTACCAGATGCACTCCAAAGAATGCCAGATCAGATGTACCAGAAATCTCCTCAACAGATGTACCAGATGCACTCCAACGAATGCCAGATGTACCAGAAATAAAACTCCTCCCCCTCTACTGCCTCAGATATTGCCCAACAAAGGGCAATCAGATATTTCCAGAATTTAGCAAGTCCAGACCGTGTTGGACCTTGCTATTCGGAACCAGATCAGACAGACCCACCTCATCTTCATTACCATACCTGTTCGGAAACTTGATTGACTGCTCACGACCCAATCTCTACTGCTTCTGAACTGGCAATGAAGAACCTGATGGTTCAGATTCAGACTGTAGTGGTTGATCTTCAGACTTTGCTTCACTCTCATCAAGAGTTACTTGTTGCTCCACCTGTTTATCAGTACTACCACTACTACTTCTATCTTCCTCCGATTTCAGTGATGATATCATCAGACAAACTGTACTCTCCTCCAGAACGGCCATCTCAGCGGTGACTGTGTCGTCTTTCTTCCCGAATGGCGCCCACCGTCTCTGTTGCTTTAACAACGCCCGCATCTTGATCTGCCACAGACTAAAACTATTCCTCCCATCAAAACTCTCAATTTTAACGCTCATCCCAGACATCTTTCTTACAGATAAGAAAACCAAAGCTCTGATACCAGTTTGTTATAACGGAGGCGTCCCGTTACCAACGATTTGTTAATTATGTGAGAAAAACAAAACAAATAGCAAACAATAATAAACTGACACACAGATTTGCGTGGTTCACCAGCAAAATCACTGGCTACGTCCACACCGACAAGGAGACCAAATTCACTATTGTGGAGATAATAGTACAACAGTAGACCGTAATACACGCGCTTAATAGCTCACAGCTAAAGCCAAAAGTACTACCAATTCTACCAACCAGATAGTAATCTCAAACTGGAAAGAGACAACCCAGATTGAGTCGACCTGCGACGAACTCACCGACGAGACGAAGGACAAACGATCTTGCGGCCAACCAAGATCCGAACAAACTCCAACGCTCTCCAACGAAGACGAGATCAATAGAACTACCAAATAATAGAGACTCGGAACAAACTGAGTTTTCCCCTCAAGAAAACCCTCACAAATCAGCCCTCTATATTGTGCTCTCAAATCATCTCTCTGTCCTAATTAACCTAGAAACTAGTCAGGTCTTTATATAGTATTATTCCACCTAAACTAGTTACCTAAACTAATTAGGAAACAAAGGCTAATCTTTCCTAAAACCAAACAATCTTATGTTACCAAAATAAGAAGATCAACTTTAGGAAAGATATCAGGAACAAATCAATTCAAGGTCCAAAAGGACAATTGCTAGGTACTTATTTCCTAACAGAGAGTTTTGACACCTCAACATTTGTTATCCACTTATTAATAAGAGGATTACACCAAGAGAGATTAGACCATGGTTATCAATGGATGCAATTTCTCTCCACAGAGGACCCCACTTCTTCCACCTTACTTTTTCTACCTCATTTTCTCTCTCTTATAAAATACTTCTATATTAATGGATTCATTTTTCTCTCCATAGAGGGTCCACTCATCTCACAACATTTATCATGCCTTATCCATTTAATTTTTACTCATTTTTTTTATATTTCATTTTATAAATTACGATTATATTATAATCCATAAGTTTTGATCATTTTTTTCAATAAAAGCGACAATTTATAAAACGAGTATTTGACCTTTTTTTTCGTACTTTAAATATCTTTTTATTTTTTTATAAATCTAATTTAATACATTTTAACTAACGAAGAATTAGCGGCGTTATATAGATTTCGAATATAATTCAAAACTAAAAAAACGAGAAGAGTTTTATAAATTAGAAAATATGAATGAGTAATAGAAGTTTAATGGTACAAGTTTAATTTTATTAAGATGAGATGAATAAATAAAAATTGGTAGAAGAAATGTATTTATAACAATTGTAAGAAATAGGCGTTGAACTCAATTATTACACATAACACATTTAAGGCAACTTAATCACTAATTGCTTAATCTTTCCTCTTTTGTTCAATCCGTCAAAGTGGATAATTTTTCTCAATCCTCCTCCAAGGATTGAGGATCCATTGATGTATCATCATTTTCAATCCATCCACCCTATGGATTGAGTCCAAATTCATTGCTAATCTTGCTCTTAGTTCTCCATTAGATAGATAATCACCCAAAACTTCTGGTTAAAACCTTACTAAATGTTTGAATAAAGATGTCCAAAATTCAGGAAATTTGAACAGTTTATTTCCTAGGCAATTTGTCATGTGATTTGGTATTGCATTTGACCCGTCTTATGGTTCACGGCATGTAATGGCAGGCCAAATAACCGGATTGGTAAAAAAGTGAAGGGTTGGTGACATATTGGTAAAAAAACTATTCAAGATGGCAAATGGGTAAAAAAACATCATTGTTGTGATAAATACACCAGAAAAGTTTGAAGAATATTTTGGGTCACTAATATTTGTCGTCGGGATTTTTTTCGTATAAGGATTTTTTCGCATCGTCAACTCGTCGGGATTTTACTTCATGCCATTGGAATACTATGTGAATTACCTAAAATATCCTCCATATTTTTATTTCCTCACCTACTCAAAAAACTGGAAGAAGTGTCGCTAATTAATCGTTATCACACTGAAAAAAGTATAGATTTCACTGCTTCACTGTAAAGAACAGTAATTTCACTAAAAAAGAGTATCACTAATGTTACACACTACTTATACTGTAATAAACCGTAAACCGTAGTATTTGATCAATATAATCAATCGTAATCAATTGATCAATCTTCACTGGACCTGTCAAATGGGTTGTGTCACAGGTTGGGTCAGAATACGGCTCAAGTTATACGGGCCACGGGTCGGACTAGGGTCGGATTTCGATCCCAAATTAACGGGTCAAACGGATTGCTAGTCGAAAAAAAGGGTTCATGACCCTAAAAAAATCATGACTCTAAGTATTTAAAATATTTTACAAAGCAGTACGACTGTACGACTAGTATTTATGTCCTCGCCCAAGTCCGAACATGAATGGATGAGCCATGTCCCCGACATGGAGCATATCCTTCTGAGTTTTTTATTTCAATTTTTTAGCGATCATATACTTCTGAGTTTTTTATTTCAATTTTTTAATGAACTCAATTAAGAAAAATAAAAGGTGCATATAGTTTTAAAATAATTATTTAAAATCAGAGTTTTTCGGAATAAAATATCGTTATTATCTTTTTGTTATTAATTGGAAAACGTAATTACTTTGCAGCATTAGCAATGACTATCTTTTTGAAATCATTTTTTCTTGTGCGCAGTCGATACATTTTTTCTATATTTATGCAATTAGTTTGCAACGATTAATGAGGTAGTTTACATAAAATCTCGAAAATGCAAATTAAAATCTCGACGATAAATATCCAATGTCATCAACCCTACTTTTTTGGTGTATTTGTCCCAACAATGAGGTTTTTTTACCCATTTGTCATCTTTGATAATTTTTTTACCAATATGTCGTCAACCCTCAATTTTTTTTACCAATCCGTTTATTTGACTTGTAATGGCGTTACAAACAAGTACTCCCTCCGAGTTCCTATTATTTTCTCACTTTTCTTTTTGAGCTGAGTTTAATTTTTGTCCCACTTTTCTTTTTAGACCATCAATATGTGGTTCACAATTACTCTCTCATTTCTCTCTCTTCCTCTTTTTTTCAACCACTCATTTCCCTTCCTTATTTTTCACCCCAAAACCTTTTGGGACAATAATAGGAACTCGGAGGGAGTACTAGTTTTTGACATTCAAAAAGTAGGTTTCATGTATCTCATTTTCATGCAATTAAAAACAAGTACTCGTATATGGAGTACATTAAACAAACATTTCGTACATCTATACCCTCCATTGTCCTTGCCCATCACAAATTCACAATTTACACGTAATGCGGCTAATTGCGTTCTTCGTTGAACAAAAAAATCACAATTCACAACCAATCTTGATTAGAATATTAACATAAAACTAACAAAAACTGGTTCATTAAGTACTGATCTCCACAAAATATCAACAGAAAAAGCTTGGAACCCTGGAAACCCCCATCAATAGAACCCTAGATCAACCGGCAATACTATCAAAGACTATTACATTGTTACATCTTCTCTTAAACTCCTTAGAAACAAAACAAGGATTCGATGAGGAGCTTGTTGAAAAGCAAATAACTCTATTGAAATTGATTGATCAACGCTATTGAGAGAAGTTCTCTAAGACTCCTAGTGGCCTTTATTTTACTCCTTAAGAGAAGCTCTCCAAAACTCCCAAGTCCTAAAACACTTGGGATGAACACGAGTAAGCGACCATGAGGATGAATTGAAAAATTAGCAGACTGCTTACAAAATGATGCGGAGTTCTGCACATCAAATCTTAAGCACATGATACTGTTTAATCAGGCTCCAAGGTCCAACATGGATGATAATAAACGGAAACCCGGAAACATACACTTTGTTAACATCTTTCAAAGATTTTGTATAGTTTCTCCAAGGAGGCTACCTGTATATCAAGACCAGAGATAATTCATTGAGTTTTCTCAGCCATGGCAGTAGCAAGTAAGCCTATCGTCTGAAACAACAGGAATAGATGCCCCCATGCAAATACTTCTCATGTGCATGAAAAAACATGATCTTAACTGTAATACCTGTAGAAAAGTCCCATCACTGGCCATTGAATTAGGAGTTTTTAGGAAAAGTCTCATAGCCGGAATCAGGACATGCTGGACACACCATTCGCGTTGTGCCCACACGTTTTCGGCCTCAGCCAGCAACTCGTGTTCAGCCTCATTCTGTTCAACATCTTTGCCATCTGTAGACAATACACTTTACTCAGGAGAATGAATTCAAGAGCAACCAACAACAAAGCCCAACTCTCTTCTTTTCGTGCAGACCTTCACATGGGTCTCTTGAAGTTTTTTTTTTAATAAGTTTGGTCTTTTTACTTAATAGGGTATGAATATTTGAGATCTGGGTATTGCTTTTAGCTATATTGTGGTCACTTTCACCTAAATAAACTTATCCCTATAGAAAAGCCTAAGTCCCCAGAATAATAATGGATGGCTCCCATGATCAAGCATAAAACAACATTACCCCAATACGCTGATGGATCTTCTCTCTAGCACGTAACGAAGAGTTGGATGTGCACAGCTAGCGGTGTAAACGAGCCGATCTGGGCTCGAGTTTGGGTGGGCGCGGGCTCGGCTCGTAATTTTAAGCTTGAGCTCAGGCTCGGCTCGAAGCTTGTCAAGCTGAAAAAATTGAAGCTCGAGCTCAACTCGAAAAAACCTCGAGCTTGTACCAAGCTCGTTTACAATTATATTTTTTTCGTATCTTCATACATATAAATATAACCTTTTTAAATGACAAAAAAAATTGTTACAAAATTTTAAAGTATAATAATTATAAGGGAAAATCGATATCTTATACCTTGCATAATTTTTTTTCAAAATTTATACCTACTTATCTAATTTATTTCAGAAGAGATACTTTAATCCAAATTCCGACAAAAAAACTAAACGGATTATTATTAAGGGAGTGTATTACCCTTTCAAAAACTACTTTTAACTTAAGTAAATAAAAAATTACACTAACTCAAAAATTAAACTAGATGATTTAACAACAACAACAAAAAAAATCCCCAAATCAACAAACATTAAACCCTAGATTGATTTTTCTATTTTAATCAATCTACTCGAGCAACTACTCACATCTAAAATCCTCTTTCCGATTATATATCAGTACTCGATTGAAAACTTTTCCCTCAACTTAGTTTCGTTTGTTGAAAATCAACCTAATTATAAAGCTTCTACTCATCTTATCAATCTACTCCGTAATTAGCTTTCAACGCCTCAAAACATTCCAAATTAATTAAATCAAGGGATTCATCGTCCCATGTCAGCATCAATTACTTACTCATTTACTTGATGCATTTCCCAGAAAAGAGGGTATTTTAAGCTAATTAGCAACACTTGTAGCAACCAATTAAAATGAACTCGTAGAGTGGCAAATCATGAACTCCTCCAGTGGTGGTGGTGCTCTGGTAGTGGGCGAAAATGACTTGGGCGACGCGTCGTGGTGGGCCTGGTGGCTGAATGAAGAAGTCGACGTGTCGGGGTGGCTGAAGGTGTTCGTTGATGAGTTCGACGCGTCGGGGTTTAATTAAATGACTTGGGATAATTTGCTTATACGGAGTATTAATTAATTAAACACAAGGAACCGAAACTGATGAATGAAACGTCAGTTAAAGAAGGGTATAATTGGAAACAAATAAACAAACTTTACGACTTAAACCTAATGTATGACGGAATTCGACGGAATGTAGATTAAGGTATAGATTATGAGATAAATTGGGTAAGTAGGTATAAGTTTTGAAAAAAAATTATGTAAGGTATAAAATTTGAAAATGAAGGTTACATGAGGTATAAGTTATCAATTTTCTCTAATTATAAATATCAAATAAACATGTATTTACAATTATTAGAATTTAAAAACCAAACGAGCTTCCGAGCCGAGCCTTACTGAGCTCGGGTTCGGCTCGGATTTGAACAAGCTCGACTCAAGCTCGTTTTGAGTGAGCTTGATCCGAGCTTTGACCGAGCCAATTCCGCGGGCTCTATAGGTCGGCTCTGATCATTGACACCCTTATTCACACCATTACTTGTGTATTGTACAATGTGTTGACACTCCACTACTTTACGATAGAAGGAATGTATAACGTCTAGTTAGTCAAAGAACACAATGGAGGGCAACCATCTTAAATTATCAAACATTTTGACTGAACCCTAACCTTTCACAAATCCACGAAACGACATTGGTCGTGGCGTTGGTAAAAACATACTTCCTCCAAGGCTTATATATCATACCATATTCCTAAAACGGCTTGATGCATGAGCATCCCAAGAAGATAATGGCAATGAAAATGAACATGTTCAAGCTCAATTGGAGAAAGCTAGCACTCGCTACAAGGAAAAGGTTAACAAAAAATCGAAAACCTACTACTTTTAAGGTTGGAGATGTTGTTTGGTTACACTTAAGGAAAGAGAGATTTCCATCTAAATGGAAAAACAAGTTGATGCCAAGAGCCGACGGTCGATTCAAAGTGTTAGAAAGCTACGAGAGTACGGACTAATGCCTACAAGTTAGAATCGTCAAACGAATATGGTGGGGTTAGTGCTACTTTCAACGTATAAGACTTATCATCATACTTAAAAGATGAAGATTGAGGGCAAATCCTCAAAAGGAGAGAATAATGCAGGAGCATCCCGAGAAGACAATGGCACTAGAGTCTTATTTCTCAGAATATTTCTAATATTCAAGAAGGATTCAAGATAGGATCAAAACAAGTGACTAAACCGACTTGAGATGAGATCGAAGGAGGCTAAACCAAGCCACAATGGCACGCCACCCTAGGAGTAATGACCAAGACAACAAAACCGTGTTTGGGACAAACACACGGTTACGATTCTGAGTGGCATTCCTAACAAGCTTCTAAGTTAGTTATTTTCCTAGTTTGTTACTAGTTAGTTATCCCTAGTTTGGTACTAGTTCATTATCTTAACTTGTTAGGGACTAGTTATCCTTTATTCTGATATTAGTTGACCAATGTTATTACAAAAGAGTTAGGGTTCCCCAGTGGATTAAAGAGATTTGTTCCTAATCATAATCTAACTATATAGCCGTGTGTGTAGCATAATAGACGGCTGTTATTTCGAGTCTTTTTTACGTATTCCTAATCTAAGTCGAGTCTAGCTTAGAATACTATAAATAGTCTTGTAATTTGTATTATTCATTCAAATCAATAAAGTTTATACTTATTGTGTGCATATTTCTTTCTTGTGAGACAGATAAACCGTGAGAGTTTTTCTTCCTTACGAGGCTGAGTGACCAAAAAACCATAGTCTTGCGAGACTATACTGCATCCGTCCTAGCCCCTCAAATCAGCCTGTTCATGTCACAACCGAATCAAGAACGCAACTTCTTGATTCATAGTTCACCGCTACTTCAAGATACTTAGTTACTTTCAAGATTGTATTCTTTAATTCAAGAACGTCGTTCTTGATTCAAGATTGTTGTTCTTTGACTAAAGAACCGTGTTTTTAGTTCAAGATTGTTGTGTCTTTGTTCAAGATGGTTGTTTTTAGTTTCAAGATTAATCGACTAAGTCTTTTTATTTCCGCTATTAGATTTGTTAAGTCGTTTATACATCACGGCTCATTTATTAAATTCATACCATTTCCTAAAAAGGCCTTCACATACCATACACATTTCTTTCTCCTCTCACACCCATAAAGAGTAAGGTTGTAACTATCTACATGCGGCCCACTTTCTTCATATTTGTCCAAAATCAAATACTGTGATCTATATGAATAGGAGGGAGTATCAAATAATAAAAACAAGCAGAGAAGTTTAACTAAGACAAATTGACTGGCGTCACGTTACATTAACACTAGATAGCACACGACTGATCATGTAACTTCAAGAATAGCATCAATACCTGGTTTACTTGAGGAACTTTCTCCACCAAGAGATTCTTTGGATGATTTCCTCTTATAAAATTCTAAGGCCTCGCCTGATGGGTTTGGCAAAATAGGAGGATGAAAGGCGTAGAAATTTGCAAGAGCAGCTGATATTGTTTGAAAGCAACTTTTCTCATCCTCCCAGTCAACCTATGAAAGTGTGTCCACAAATGAGCAAGGTGAAGCATGTACATCAGGAACCAAGTTAACAGAACAGCCATTAAAGCGGATTTAAATAAGCACGGTATTTACGTCATTGCCAACACAAAGAAGAAATTCAGGTACTCGATCCATGTCAGGCATGTACTGGTCAAGTATGACAGGAAGCCTGGACAAATTTCCTTGTGGATCTATGTAAATGCCGAAATACTCCTCCAGCATTGCAGCCTTTTGCTTTAATAGCTCTGTATTCATCTGAAAAAACAAAAGGACAGTTGGAAGCAAAAAAGGATAAGGTACAAAGTTTTATGTCAAAGAGTACATGAATTCAATCATGATAAAATTCCAATTTTCAGCATTTAACCATGCCAGTCAGTACAAAAGACTACCAGCACTACAGCAGTACCTATGACATAGGACACAGGACACTGGAAATAAAATAAAATATAATAAACATGCCAACTAGTGGCTGGATACTCTAAAATATTGCAGCAACAAATCCAGATCTTTAGAGAAGCTGGATTTGGGAGGCCAGGTAGGACAAACCTGTAGATGGTTACCGTTTAAGAAGTGCTACTCCCACCAAAGCCACTACCTCACCTTTGGCCAAAAAAGGGCTGCCAATAGGCCCTCCTACCTACATCAAAGGGAATAAGGAATATAGGGAATAGATGTAACCTCAGCAATTTTTTCCTTCAGAACATCATCCTCAGTACAATCTGCATCCAAGTCCTCCTCTTTTAGTGCCAGTATAATCAAATCCCTTAGTGGAGCAGGGCCACTTAATTGTATTGCATTAAAATGAGCAAACCGATGAAGAACCTGCTGATACATGAGTTCTTTGCTGGACAAGGTAAGAAAATCAATAATAAGACAAATGTACAGCAAGCAACGAAACATAGATCCCTCTTGATGATACATTATGCTTATAAATGCATGCGAGTACACCAAACAACCAAAAGAAGACGTGAGGTGCGTCGTACAGTCTTTTTAAACAATTTGTGGCAAATGGTTGAAAGCCCAGATGCCATGATTAAAACTCTAATGTTATTCTAATACATTTAATTATTAAATGACCGCATACAACATTTATGAACCTTACTAATACAAAACAGAGTTAAAGGTTCAAGGTTTTGGTCCTTTTGTTCAAGGTTTCGGTCCCTTACGTTGTTAAGGGGCTTAGTTTTATTCTTATTGACAAGGGTAGTTTGTTGATGGTTCGTCGCACGTCTATTCAATGTCTACAAGTAATTTGTCAACGATCTTTAAGACAATAGAAGGTAAGTTTTATAGTTCTGAATCAAACGAATGATCCCCTCAACAAAAGCTGCAAGAAGATAGCGATACGAGGTCATGCCGAATTGTCGGATCATGTCTTGAGATCCTTAGTTTATAAGAGAAATTACTTTCTTTGGTTTTTTATTAGATTTGATTGCGATTATAAATATTCTTTGTAAGTGCCGTTTGACGTTCTATTAATGAATTATTCTTCCCGTTAAAAAAACAGAGTTAAAAGGAAAGAATGGAGCCGAAACCAGCATCTTATTTTTTGCGGGTTACGAAAGGCAAAAGAATATTGCTGAATCAAGGACATAATGTCACTGTCATACCTCAAGTTCACCACATTTGCAAGATAAAGATGAGTCTTATACTGTAATAATGCAAAAACATCATCTGCCATTCCAACATATGTGCAGTCTTTGACAATGTCTAGCAGGCCTACACAAGTACAAATAGTTACTTACTGGCTTAAGGCCTCAAACATGAAGTGAAACAAAGATTTGTCAATGTGAGAAAAAAAAATATGGAAAGAGCCTGTACCAAAATGACAATTATTATCAATTTCATCGATAAGCTCCTGAACGCTGGTAAGATCTGCACTCTCCCTTGGATTCCTCCTCTGCCTCCTTGAAGACCTAGAATATTTTGTTTACCATCTTTAAAGATTAAGCTCATCAACAAAAAAGGAAGTGAACAAGAACCCTTAAGCTGTACTTATAACAAATGCTATTACCGGAGAAAGAAGGGGAGTCTAAACAGTAAGCAGGTACAGTAGCACCAATGTTTAATTCTGAATTACAAGCATAGTGTTGCGGTCATGGTTACCGGATACGTGATTCGCTCGATTCGAATTCGCGATTCCCTAATAGTAGAGTATAATTCGTAATAATTGTAACCAAACATCATAATTCACTCTAATACGGAGTCGAAATTCGATCGAATTGATTCGCGATACGTAGGGTGATAGACCGAATTCGGTAACCTTTGTTGCGGCACATGGCATAGTATGAGTATGCGGCAATAACGTGACTTCACAAACTATTACACGAAATATCTACTCTGCTGAATAATTACATGATACAGACGTGCAAGCAGATACTCAACATTAGAGAATAAAGAAAGCCTGGTATAAAAAGCACCCTGTGGTGCTTCTTAATACATAGGGTATGGAACTTTCACTGAAAGTATCAAAATTTATACCCATGTGATCTTCAATAAATGATACCCAACTACAGTGTAACCTCAAAGACTCTTATCTACAGTGAAGTAAGGGGTTAGATCTCAGCCCAAAATCCTAAATCTGTGTTTAAAATACCGAGCAACTGTTTTTGAATGACCCGTGATGAAAATGATGTAACAATTGCATCAACCTACTGCTACTTAACTGGTACAAGTGGTAAAAAAAATTGTCAATATTTAATTCTACAATATTCCGAAGCTAAAGAAAGTGGCGCAACTGGAAATAGAAACAAACAAGAGGTAATCGGTAATTAAAGTAGCATCGTGTGTTTCAGCACAAGATAAGGTTGGGTTCATACTCCCCGCCTTACATTACCAGCACAAGAGTGTCAGATACTCTCCAGGGGTAATGTTAAAACAAAATATACACCAAGAGCATTTTTTTGTGGTGAAAAAATCAATGTGGATACAAGGATTCAATGATGAGCAGTGAAAAAAAAATGGTTGATGCAATATCAGTATCAACGATATTAGATGCATGTTATTTTGATTTCATATCTAACATACGCCCTCTCATCCAATCCATGCTTGACATAAAGTATTTCACCAATATTAAGAAAGTAAGTAAAAAGTAAGGGTATTATTGGTAAATCAAATGGTTTTATGGATCTACCTAAATTAAAGTGGGTAAAAAGTAGTGGCGTTTTGTGTAAATAGATGAAGGATATGAGGATTGTATGGTAAAGTTTTTTGCCATAAAAGGAATGTAAAGCTTGGATTGGATGATCCATTTATACACTATAAAGCTTGGATTGGATGGGAGGGAGTAGAAGTTTTATGCTTATGGGAGACTCTCAAGGGATGGTCGTCCACATGTTTTCACTATTCTCTCAGAATAGGTTATTATCCACATTAAAGTTATTCACGCTTCTGTAACCAAATTAACTGCTACGGACAGAAACAGCAGGAAAAATGTGATAAACCAGTTTAAAATTTAAAATTTAAAAATGAATCAATAATAAGAAAGTAAATCAATAAGTTAATATTTCTGCAATTATTATTGTGTATTTTTCGGTACGCAAAATTTATTGGAATAGTTCACCATTCACTTTGTTACTATGAAAGAGATAGTATTCACACATTAATCTCCCTCCTAATAAAAGACATTAAAAAAATTGTATGGAAATACAATCTACTTTATAGGAACTCACAAAAATTTTATAGGACATGCAATCTACCTTATGGAATTGAGGTTGACGTGTGTTTCAAGCTGCGTGCATGGTTTAACTTGCATATATGCATGCAGCCTCCCAGCAGGATCTTGTGAATCAGTTCTGACCATTTTATGCACGGGAACTTTTTCTGATTTTGAGGCTGAGCCGGTGGCCCCTGGGACAGAACATCAAAATTGTCATGACGATTTTCAGACGAGACCTTAGCTACTTGATCCACTCAGTAAAGACTATCAATGAAGTTTTTGTCATACAGGGTGTCAAGCGCCACAACTGCTAACCAGTAGGGTTTGCACTTGCACGAGTAGCTCTGATAAAAAAGCAATAGAGAAAAAATTCAAATTGGCAGAGCAAACTAAATCTTAAAATTCAAAGAATTTACCAGTGTGGATGAACAAGTACATTTATTGGCTGTCATTCAACATTTACTAGCCTTTTTACCCGTGTATCACACGGGTGGTTTTAAAATTATATTGAAAGTAAAAATGCATAAAATATTTATTTTGTTCATAGATACTTTCTTCGTTTCGATCGTTTATTTATCTTGATGGATATGTTAACTAAAGGTAAATATATGACTATGAATCACATATATGACGATTACATACATACATACATACATACATATATATATATATAGAATTAGGATCTCGTCCGAACCACAAGTTCGGAACGAACCGTCCGAACCTCACTTACACTTCTTTAAAGCTCCACTTGCACTTTTAGGGGGCTCCACTTACACTTTAAAAAAGGCAAAAAAAATTAAAAAATGGGATGTTCATCCGGCCTGTCTGAGGCAGGGGGTCGGTGCACAAGCCTTGTTCGCACCGAATCCCGCCCCTATATATATATATATATATATATATATAGACACACACATAGAGGTAGGGTCACCAACTTTTTTAAGTCTATATTAAAGTTACAGATGACATACGATAAAGTTGCATTTGTTCAAAATTGATAGTATGTAATTATAACATTCAGCACTTTTATCACTTCAAGTGATAAAGTGCAACTTTATCACTCATCTCGTGTAACTTTAAACACTTTTTGTGTTTTAACACTGGAACTTAGGAACTTAAAAAAGTTGTTGACCTTATTTGAAGGTACCTCTATATATTAATATGAAACTCTATATTATAAATAAGAAATAAGAGTACTCAATTATATAACAAATGATGAAATTCTATTATACAAATAAATTAATCATTCCTCCAAATTATGATGAGGTGATGGAATTCTTTATTATAAATAAGAGCAATCATTTGTCCTTAAATATCAACCAAAAAAAATTGTAATCTTAAAAAAAGTTCTTAATAAGACTACAAAGTTAAATAAAATTATCACATCGAAAAATTATAATATATGGTTACACAGACTTTGAAATACGGCTCGGGTATATTTCGAGTTTGGGAAATAAAGGTTTTTAACGGGTCGGGTTTATTCGAGTTTCTGATCGCCTTTCGCAAACGTCTATTTTCTTTATTTTTGATTATAAATAAAAATTTATTCTTAATTATCGTAATTAACTAATTTAATACTATGTATATAATATTAGTACAAATAAACATGTTTTATTTAATCTATATATATATATATATATATATATATAAAGGAGGAAGTTTTCGAGCGATATGATTGGTCTGTTGCATCAAAACTCAATTTAGGAAAGTATCATTAATAATAATAAAAAAATCAAGTAGAGAATCTTTTAATTATTATAATAATATATGTAATCTATCATTTTAATGTGATGTTTTATGATTTTCATCTTAAAACCTTTAAATTTTGTTTAACAAAAAATTATCGTAAAAAAAATTATAAAAATGAAATAGTTAGATTCTTGGTAGAAAATGTTTTCATTTGAGTATAAATTTCATATAATTTGTTTAAAATCATTTACTCGAAAAAGTGATGAATTTATTACATATAAAATTGTAAAGTTATCTCACATCGACAAATTAAAATAAGGTGATGAAATTTTATATTATAAATAAGAGTAATCATTCATCCTTAGATATATATCCACCAAAAATCTTTTGAGTCTGGAAGAACTCTTAAGATTAAAATTATAAACCTTAATTAATTATCTCACATCGAAAAATTGCGATGAGGTTATGGAATTTTATACTATAAATAAGAGTAATCATTGTTTTTAAATATCGACCAAAAAACTTTTGAGTCTCAAAAAACTCTTAATAAGACTATAAACTTAAAATTAACACACATCGAAAAAAATTAAAATAAGATGATGTTCTATATTATAAATAAGAGTAATCGTGTGTTCTTTTGGGTCTTAAAAAAATCTCTTTAAATAGTAAATTATCTCACATCAAAAAAAATTATGATAATAGAATTCTATATTATAAATAAGAATAATCATTCGGTCTTAAATATCACTAATAAAAACTTTTGAGTCTTGAAAAGTTTCTTACTAAGATTGCAAACTTAAGTAAAAATAATCTCACATCAAAAAATTATAACAAGGTGTGATGAAAGTCTATATTATAAATATAAAATAAGAGTACTCAATTATATAATAAGACAATGAAATTCTATTACACAGATAAAAGTAATCATTCCTCCAAATTATGATGAGGTGATGAAATTCTTATTATAAATAAGAGTAATCATTCGTCCTTAAATATCAACAAAAAAAACTTTTTAATCTTAAAAAAAGCTCTCAATAAGACTACAAAGTTAAATAAAATTATCACACATCGAAAAATTATACTGAGGTGATAGAATTCTATTATATAAAGTAATCATTCGTTCCTAGATATTAAACCAACAATCTTTTAAGGCTTAAAAAAATCTTCTAAGACTATAAAGTCAAGTAAAATTATTCCACATAAAAAAATTATGATGAGGTGATGAAATTCTATTATATTACGGAGTATAAATAAGATTAATAATTCGTTCTTAGATTTGAACCAATAATCTTTTGAGTCTTAAAAAAAGCTCAGAAAACTATAAACTTATGTAAAATTATCCCACATCGAAAAATTATGATGAGGTACGAAAAATTATGATGAGGTGATGAAATTCTATACAATATTATAAATAAGAGTGATCATTCGTCCTTAGATATCAACCAAAAATCTTTTGAAATCTACTTAAATAAAAACTTTTTAAAACTATAAACTTATGTATAAAATTATTCCACATCGAAAAGTTATGATTTGGTGATATAATTTTATATTATAAATAAGAAATAAGATTAATCATTCGCTCTTATAAATCAAAAAAGTCTTTTGAGTCCTTAAAAAGTACTTAAGACAATAAACTTAGGTAAGATTATCCCACATCAAAAATTACATAAATGAGAGTAATCATTTGTCCAAAGACTAAAATAAGGTCCGAATTTTATTGTATATATAAGAGTAATCTCCTGTCCTTATTTTAGATATAAAAACAAACTCTTTTGAGTCTTAAAAAGAACTTTTAAAACCATAAACTTAATTAAGTAAAACTATCCCACATCAAAAAATTATAATAAGTTTATTATATAAAAAATAAAGGCAATAATTCGTCATAATTA
The DNA here is from genome assembly GCA_958450325.1 of Agrostemma githago. Classification (NCBI taxonomy): domain Eukaryota; kingdom Viridiplantae; phylum Streptophyta; class Magnoliopsida; order Caryophyllales; family Caryophyllaceae; genus Agrostemma; species Agrostemma githago. The sequence continues at coordinate 70,041,708 of OY288243.1, read as the reverse complement.
TGATAAAGTGATGGAATTTCATCGAGAAATTATAATAAGAGATTTTCTACCTGGTACCCGTGTTTTTACCTTTTCTATATGGTACTCCTACACTTTTATAATCACACATGGTACCCTCACTTTTAGTGACGGAAACGTCATTAAGGGTATAGAGACATAATACGTTAAAAATGAGGGGTACCATATGTGATTATAAAAGTGCCAGAAAAGCTAAAAACATAGGAACACCAAGTAGAAAATCCCTTATAATAAAGTGGTGGAATTATCCCACATCGAAAATTTATGATGCGATAATGAAATTCTCTATTATAAATAAGAGTAGTCATTCGTCAAATTATGACGTGATGAAATTCTATATTATAAATAAGATTTCATATTATTTTCTCGAAAAAAAAGAGGTGATGAATTTAACATATATATATATATATTGGAGTATATATAATAGTATAAAAGAGATATTTTTTCAAAGAATTTTTAAGACTACAAATCTAAGTATAATTATCACCTATCGAAAAAATTATGTTGAGATGATGAAATTGTATATCACAAATGAAAGACATCATTCATTTTTAGATATTAACCAAAAAAAATTTAGTTTTATAAAAGTTGTTATAACTATAAATTTAAGTAAAATTATCTCACGTCATAAATTATAATAAGGTGATAACATTCTACTATATAAATAAAAGTAATCGTTCGTCTATAGATATCAACGAGAAATCTTATGAATCCTAAAAAAAATTCTTAAGACCATAATTAAATTCATGTAGAATTATCCTACATCGGAAAATTATAAGTTGATTGAATTCTATTATATAATTAAGAGCAATCATTCGTTGTCAATCTGGAATCTTTTGAGTCCTAAAAGAGCTTTTAAGATTGTAAACTTAAGTAGAATTATCCACATCGAAAAATTATGATGGAGGTGATGAAATTCTACATCATCAATCAGAGAAATTATTCGTTTTTAGATACTAATAAAAAAAATTGAGTCTTATAATAACTCTTAAGGCTATAAATTGAATTAAAATTATCTCACATCGAAAAACTGCATTAAGATGATGAAATTTTATTATATAAATAAAAATAATCATCGTCTTTAGATATCAATCAGAAATCTTTTTAGTCCTAAAAAGACTTCTTAAATCTATAAATTTGAGTAGAATTATCACACATAGAAAAATTATGATGAGCTGATGAAATTTTATACTATATCATAATAGAAGAAATCATTCATTTTAGATATTAACCAGAAAAATCTTTTGAGTCTTATAACAAGACTTAAGGCTATAAATTTAAGTAAAATTATCCCACATCGAGAAATTATAATAAGACAATGAAATTCTATTACTTTGTATATAGATAAAAGTCCGTCAACCAGTAATTTCACCAATTAAAATCGGCCCGTGCGTGCATCGCACGGACTTTCCAACTAGTATTATATAATATGTGTGTGTATGTATATGTATATGTATATGTATGTATATAACTGGGTTGGGAAGATGTAGATGTGCCACGTGGCATAAGCCTTAATTAAAATCATTAATGAAAACATAATCATTAATTACATACATTAACATATCATAAATATGAACAATTTAATAAAAGATACATACTCCAGTACTTATTAAATTACACTAAACAATTACGGTGATAAATTTTGATATATACTCCGTATATAGATTACGTAAGTGGGTATCTCACAATGTTATACATTCAAGTAACAATATTTTGAGAAGATAATGAAAGTTTGACTATTAGATCCGCCACAAAGAGTATATTTGTAATCATTGTATTAACTAAAAAATCATAGATATTACTAAAAGATACTCCCTCCATTCCAATCAATTCTATACAATTAATTACTCTCTCCCATCAGGTAACATGGACAAAAAGCGGGTCCATGTTACCTTTGGTTTGGATGGGAGGGAGTAAAATACAACTCAAATGTATGCCACGAATGTATATAAGTGATTGGAATGTAAGGACTATTTTTTTGTGATGTGAGAGTGAGCAATTTATATTAAGATTTACATACATCCAAGAGCAAAATACACTAAGATTTTGAATGAGTTTAAATAGTGTGACAATGAATCTGTATCGATATGAATATTCATAACAAAAGTAATGATTATTAAATAGAAAGAATTGTGTTATCAGGACATAGAATCACAGAAAACCTATTACATTTACTATTATATTTTTCAATTAAATATGTATACATCATAGTAAAACATTAATTATCCCTAATTAGCTATTCAAGTTTTGATGAAAAAGTAAACATATTTTATTTTAAAACCTTTGAAGTTAAACTTTAAAAAAAAAATTGAGACTATTTAATCTAATTTATTTGTAAATAAAATCTTACATCATTATAAATTTACATTTTATTTTGGAATTACAATAACAAAATATACAAACAGGTCATGCAAGCACGGGATACTACCTAGTATTGCATATCCTATTGATAAGTTATTACTTGAAACATGTTAAACGTATACAACAAACTTAAGTACATTTATTTAATCCGATGATTTTCAATATTCATGTAACAAAAATATGCTTCAAAATAAATATAAGCACTTTTTTTCTTGAAAAGTTTAAAATAAATAATTGCTTCATAATGTTACTATGTATTTTGAGAAATTTTAAATTATAATAATAATACTAGCTCTGTACCACTAAGATTGTCCTGTTTCATTAAAATACTCTTCACATATAATAAGGAAATGTACCGAAGATGTCTTGGCCCAGTGGTTAAGGCTAGGTGCTCTGGGACAGTAGGTCTCAGGTTCGAATCCCCCTCCCCTTATATTGTAATGCGACTAAGTGCGTTCTTCATTGAACCAAAATATATATATATATATATATATATATATATATATATATATAATAAGGAAATGTAACGATCCTTTAGGGACGGAGGGAATAATATTTTACAATTTTTTTTGTTTAAAACTCTTTAGTTAAGATAATGACCAAGTTTAGATTGTTTTCATCATTTTTATAATATTTGTAAATGCTATAAATGAGCAAATTTACCTATTTTCGGGTCGGGTAACGAGTTGGGCGGGGTCTGACCCTAAATATTCAGGTTAATATCGGGTCAAGTCATTTTTAGGTGGTTAATTTTGGGTTTTCTAGGTGGGTTTCTGGCAGTTTTTTGGGCCGGGTCAATTTTTGACAGGTGTAGGTACAAACAAGCCTCACTCATATTACTACTAAATTAAGAATCCAAATATACCTTCTCATTTAAGGAACTTAAATGAACATATAACACCTCACTCTATGCTGTTGTGTCATACTCCACGCCATACCTCCCTCAAGACTTTCCGATATTTATAAGGACTAGCCTCAACCACGGAACTTCATACTATACATGTGCGTACCTCTCTTTTATTGCAGGCATGTACTCATTAATGGACCCAACACCATACGAATGAAACTGCGAAAGCTTAATTCATCCTGCTTTCATGTTCCATTATGGTTCATACGTTTACCATATACACTAAATGGATCATATCAAAATTTATCTCACTTTGCTTCTAAGTTTTAGGTGCACATACTATCTTTCGTGCCGCCAAAACAATTGTTCCAACAGATCTCCACTTCCGAGCAAGTTGGAGAATTCATTAATTTATTCAAAATTTATAAATATTATTGAGGTATATGTTCAAGGGTTGAAAATTTCAAATCATATCACAATAGATTCAAATTCTTATGAACAAGAAAACATCTTCACTTTTTACAGATACCTTGTGAAAGAGTTACAACTTGATAGGTTAAGAGAAATATTATTAAGTTTCTAAAAAAAAAGGCAGATGAGAGGGTCTAACACTTTTGAAAAGAGCAGTGAAAACGAAGTTTTAATAACTTCTGGGGATTTCATGACAATACAAAGAGATGACAACAGAAGACTCAATAGTCTTGCAAAGATAGGAAAGTAATCTGTACCTTGAGTCGAAGCACTGGCATTAGAATCTTTGCTTGTTCGAGGAGGAATAGATGGGGAGGGAATCATGATCTGCTTCAAAAAAATAGTAAGGGGGGTAAAATAACTACTCAGGGACAGAAAGTAAAGACTATTGCAACAGAGAGTACTAGAAACTTCATGCACCCCTAACCCATACGACCACATTGCTACTGGGAAGGCAGAACATCAGGAGCAAGATGCCTTATATAACTAACCTAAGAGATCACCAAAAGACACTAACATGATATGAAGTCAGATCATGGAAAAAATTCATATGATCACAACATAGAATTAAAACTAGCTTCAGAAGATATTGCACTAAATTAATAGATTCTCCTTACTAGCTACATTAATGATCACCTGCTCTTGGAATGTTCTGGTCTCATTAGAGTTCATTAATTGCAATTCCACTTCTGATTGTATCTTCTCTATGATAAATTCCTGATTCAGAAGGCTCACCTGTCATCAAGTAATGACACCAAAATACTGATTACACATTTATACAAACAGAAGTATAGATAACAGTAGAACAGTAAGATAAATAAAGGACATGCATCATGAAGGTCATCAGATAAAATCCAATCATTATAAATATAGAAACTGCTATCAATCATAAACCACACCAGGATAATACACGACCCCATAAGGAGACACCCATATCTTTCATTAGGAGCACATGGTACTCAATTTTATACTTTTTGATAAACAAGAAGATATGAAATTGTAAAATGAGATATAGAATATGGATATTGTATCTGCCTAGAAGTAGAAGCTTCTGTGTATCACCCACCAATAGTACGTAACTATGTATGCATGTGAGGATGTGAGATAAATGCATCTACCTAGAAAAACCAAAAGGGTAAGTAAACAGCCATAGAAAACAAAAAAATATTACCTCTCGTTTAGTGGGATGTATGTTCACATCAACATGCTCCGATGGCAATTCAATGGACATGTATATAAAGGGCTTTGAAGCTTTAGGCAGGGTTGCAGCATAAACAATTTCGATAGCCCTTTTCAATGCAGAGCACTCAACCAATCTATCTGGACGATACAGCAAATAGTTAACAATTTTACAAAGAAAATGCTTAAGAACAGAATATTCCATCATCAATTATGTTAATTCTTAATTGAAATAGGTTTACGCAAATGTGTCGACGATCATCACTTCTTTCCATGAAAAGAGCAAAGAAGAGATAGTAGTGCATCTTTGACCACCGGCATAATAGCTATATGTTTATAGACATCTTAAGAAAGAGATGTTCATACTTACCATTGATAAACAGAACCATGGTAATTTTTTTTGCCACGTAATTAGAATTAGAAATGAAACCCTTCATGTCAAACACTGAGCTAGAAGTATCATTATCTGAAGCTTCTATCTTTATGAGATTATTGGCGACAGATGCACCATATACAGATCGGATAGCATCAAGCTGGGAAGAAGTGGCTACAGTGTGAATATCAGCTCTTGCACCCCCATGCTAGAAGAAAAAACGATAAAAGATAAACAAGTGGAGGCATGAGTTAAATTAAGTAATGAGCATAACTTTCAATACCGGAAGACCAAGAAAACATATGGGCTAACCTTTCTACAAGAAAAGCCAACATTTATGTGATGAACAGAAAACCGGCTTAGCAAGTCAACAATCTTCGAATAATCATCGGCAGAGTTCAAAAGAGTTTTCCTCCGTGCTGTCATGTTGTAGAAAAGATTTTCTATCTACATTCACGAGGGAAAAACCTTTACTTTAGGCAAACTGGTACAAAACATCAAAGTCCAGCAACTCTTAACTAGTTTCCACCTTTCTGAAATTGAGCAAATGTGGATAAATGAAAGCGGTAAGCCAGCTAAACCCATACTAGAGCTTTGGCAATTCCAACTAAAATGCCAAAACAATACGATGCCACATCACACCCTATAAATGCCAATATACAGAGCAACAGCCGATTATGTTTTCCATATTAAGCAATAAAAATATTAACCTATTACCTATGCCACGATGATAAGATTCACCATGTATTCTATGACAATCTGCTTGTGCATTATCTAAGGGGTTGAACTGTGACGTGTTTGTACCCCTAAGCTTAGTAAACAGACTTAATCATATAGCAAGACAAGAAACCACAACAATCACGATGAGAAAACCACATAGCCACCATGTCGGGGAAAGGGGATTCAGGCATTCAGCTGTTCGCATCGGAACCATAATTATAGGAAAACAAACTACCTTAAAGCACAACAAGAACTCATCAAGTGGTGGTTTAGTAAACTCTCACCGTTATCTGAGTTCCTTTTACAGCCGCACACGGCTTGGGCTCGTGTTCCATCACACCATCTCTATAAGAAACCCTAAAACAACAAATCAGAACATACAATCAAACCTCAAGAGCACATGTTTTAGTCATTTATCACAAAATCTGTGAGCAGCAAAAAAAAAAGCAGTCCCACATTTCAACCTATAACCATTCAATTGTCCGGGAGTAATCGTCATAACACTAACATGCGCCACGTAAGTCATGCTCGCCAATGCCTCCCCTCTAAACCCCATCGACTTGATCGTCTGTAAATCCTCAAACTTCGACAATTTCGACGTTGTATGTCTTTCACAAAGTATTGGCAAATCCTCACACTGACAACAAACAAACAAGCATTTAACGGTGCTCATTCAGGCAAATCCCCTCCAGGATATGAAGTAGAACATTAAATAATAAAGCCGTGATAGTAAATTATTTAATGTTTGATTCTTTGTGACCTTAATCAAAGGTAAACAAATGAGTGACACTAAGTTTAGTTCACTAAAGGACGTTTCTTATTTGGCAATTAAGCCATGGCAATTAAACAAATGAGTGACACTAAAGCAATTAGAGGATTATACAACCAGTTGTAAATAGCTGCTTTTAAGATTTTGAGTTCGAGATTTGTTGTAAACTTTCTGAACTTTAGTGTAAAGTTGTCGAGTTAAATCACATTTTATAAGCTCGATAAATATACACGAAAAAAACTCAACAACTTTGTCTGGTTGTATGATCCTATTTTCCACACTAAAGGGAGTACAATTCTGGACACACTGTTAACTTTAGGTCATTCAAAAACCCTCTCTATCTCCACACTGTTAGTACAGTTATCGGCCTACATACATTCCACCCTATAACCGCTGCCACTAAATCGAATTAACTACGTTTCTCCAAGTGCATATCAAAATATTCCCTCCGGCCCAGTGAATTACCAAAACTTCTATTCTTAATAAGGAGTATTGTATTTCAACGGAAATTCAACAGATGATTGAAACAGAGGAAGTATTAGATGACAAACTCTAATTCCATGGCCGTCATCGGAAACTTGAATGAGCTTCAAGCCGCTATCTTTTAGGAAGACAGTGACAATGGAGGCCCCAGCATCAAGACTGTTTTCGACGAGCTCCTTGACGGCGTTAACGGGGCGTTGGATAACCTCACCGGCAGCGATTCGATTGATCACCGATTCTTCTAAGCGGTGGATTTGCGGAGGTTCTTTACGCGCATTGTCAATGTTCTCATCATCTAGCACCACAATTCCTTCTACTTCTACTACCTCTTCCATGGCGGATTTTTCTTCCCCTAGGGTTTTCTCCATTGATTGAACTGTGTTCGCTGGCTGCGTGGGGACTTGGGAGTGCTGTTTCCCGCCAAAATACGGGCACTTTTTGTCGGGGGTGAGACAGATCGACTTATGGTCGATTCAAACTACAAAATCTTGCAATCGGTTGTCTCAATCTAGTTCAAGAGCAATCACGGTGGACAAAATTTAGGATCTGCTCGGGAATCTTTATATTTTGTAAAATCGGTTGATAGTTTAATCTCACCGTATTCGATTTTAGTCGGACATCCAAAACTGACGTCCAATAAGCCCATATGCGAAATTATGGAAAATTGTAATTACCAAGGCTTGAACTCACAACCTCTCAAACACAAATGTGCCTTTTTACCACTAACCCAATCGACATTGTTGATGAACTTTACTAAAATATTATCTATATTTGATTCTAAAACCCCCTAAAATCGCCTATTAGTACAATTTTAATATTATTTATAATACTAGTGTTGTTGTGGGTGGGGGAGGATATATAATATAACATAATCCGTAACATAATAAAATGACGGTTTTCAAAAAATAAACTGTTTCATTATCGAGTTTCATTAACACGATTAAACTTTTTAATTTCATTAACAAAGTTAGTGAATGTAATTAGGGAAGGGCGTTGTTGTCTTTTCACATTAAAAAACGCCGACGACCTAGTTTCTAGAAAAGTCGGGTTTCTCTGAATAAAAGACGATTTTTTTAAGTGAGAGAAAATAAAATTAAACATGGTGAGTGGAGTTTGAGTGGATATATAATAAGTACGAGATAATAACGTAATAACGGAATGGTTTGAAAAACTGAAAACCGCTTCATTAACGAGTTTAATTAACATAATTTCATTTCTAAAATTATATTAAATTAGTTAACTGATGTAATTAAGGGAAGGGCAAGATCATCTTTTATATTAAAAAGCGCCGACGACCTGGCTGAAATGCCGACGACCAAAAATAGCACTCATTTTTTCCTAATGAGTTTTTACTCAATTCTAACGATGTTTTGCCATCATTTCATCACATCAAAAATTTATTTTCATGATATTCTCTCTAGGAATTCTCAAACTCCAATCACCCATAAACTCACTAATGAACCACGATGGGGCTGGGTGGCTGGGGCGGTGGGTGGTGACTGGTGGGAAGGTGGGGGTCGGGATGGGGCTGGGTGGCTGAAACAGTGAGTGTTGCGTGTCGGGTGGGTGGTGGTTGAGTGGTGGGTGGTGATGATGTAGTTGCAGGAGCTTACGACAAGGGTGGAGAAGTGAAGCTCGAGTTCTACGATCGCGCGCTTAAAACAGACGAGAGAAAGAGAGATATTTGTGGAGAATGTAAAGTATTTTTTTGAGCGAATAGATCATTTCATTAATAAAGAGTCATACGACATCTACAACTTATATCGTAATTGAACGGATACTATAAAATTTGAGAGAAATAAATTCTCATCTAAACAAAGATCTCTCACTAAGATGTTGATCTCCGCTTATGCACATCCTCTTTCAACATATTGTTGTTTAATGATACAACTTTTCACAATCTCTTTCAACATATCGCTGTTTAATGATACAACTTTTCACAAGAGGGTCTTTGGATCTTCCAAGGTTTGAAGAGAATCGATTCCATCTAACCTAATAGATTGTAGCCGACAATTAGACATGAATTGAGATACCATATGATGAACAATTGTGAGACTAATCTTCCGCGTCATCTCCGCTATCATAAAATCAAGCATCTCTCCTAAAAGAGAGAGCAAAACTCATCAATTGATGGGGGTGAAACTCTCCAATAGGAGAGGACAATTATTATACGTATAAAACTAATAATCAATATATATATATATATATATATATATATATATATATATATATTAGGCTTTTTTCGAGCGATCTCATTGGTCCGTTCAATCAGACCTCAAATTAGGAAAGTATCATAACTAATAAAAAAATCAATTAGAGAATCTTTTGATTATTACAATATATATTTAATTTATTATATTAATGTGATATTTTACAATTCTGACGTGAAAACCTTTAGAGTTCATTTTTTTAAAACATTATCATAAAATAAATTATAAAAATGAAATAATTAGATTCATGTTAAAAAATGCTTTCATTAGAGTATAAATTTCATATAGATTGTTTCACATTATGTGATGAATTTATAACATATAACAGTTTTAAAATTATCCCACATCGACAAATTACAATATGATAATGAAATTCTATATTATAAATAAAGAGTAATAATTCGTTCTTCGATATCTACCGAAAGTCTTTTGAATCTCAAAAAGAGTTTCTAAGACTATAAACTTAAGTAATTATCCACATCAAGATGATGAAATTTTATATTATAAATAAGAGTAATCATTCGTTTTAAATACCGATCAATAAAAACTTTTAAATTATCCCACATCGAAAAATTATGATGGGGTGATGAAATTCTATATTATAAATATTAATAATCATTTGGTTTTAAATATCGACTAAAAAACTTTTGATATATAAGACTACAAATTTAAAATCATCCCATATTTACAAAATTACAGTGAGTTGATAAAATTCTATATTATCCACACATCGAAAAATATGATAAGTTGATGAATTCTATATTATAAATAAGACTAATCATTCGTTATTAAATATCAATCAAAAAAACGTTTAAGTCTTAAAAAGTCTCTTAATAAGACTACAAATTTAAGTAAAAATAATCTCACATCAAAAAATTATAATAAAGTGATGAAACTTTATATTATAAATATTATAAATAATACTCCGTAGTAACCATGTGCTCTTAGATATTAACCAAAAATATTTTGAGTCTTAAAATATATATTAAGACTATCTCACATTTGAAAAATTATAAAGTTTCATCAAACATAAATCTTTTGAGTCTTAAAAAAGTTGTCAAAGACTATACACTTAAATCTTTTGAGTCTTAAAAGTTGTCAAGATTATAATAAGGTGATGAAAATCTATATTATAAATAAAACTAAAAAAATTCTTTAGACCTCAACGAAGTTAAGTAATTCTTCCACATCGAAAAATTATGATGAGCTTATGAATTTGTACTAAAGAAGAGTAATCATCGTTTTTAAATATCAACCAACAATTTTTTTTTTTAAACTATGATGGAATTCTATGTCATTGTTTTTTAAATTAGGATGAATTCATGAATTTGTAGTCTTGAGTTTATAAAGGGTCTTAATAAGACTACAAACTTAAAATTATCCTACATCGAAACAATTAAAATAAGTTACGGTAATGATTCTATATTATAAATAAGACTACAAATTTTGGTTAAATTTATCCCACATCGACAAATTATAATAAGGTGATGGATTTTTATATTATAAATAAGACTAATTATTTGCTCTTAGATTCTCAGATATCCATCAAAATCTTTTGAGTTTTAAAGAAACTATTAAGACTATAAACTTAAGTAAATTATCCTACATCAAAAAATTATACCCTATAAACTTAAGTAAATTATATCCCACATCAAAAAATTATATCCCTTCGGTAAGTACCCCTCACAAATATTAAGGTCCCTCACAAATCTCATTATGACGAGGTGATTAAATTCTATATTATAAATAAGATTAATCATTCATCCTAAAAAAAGTTCTTAACGAGGTGATAGAATTCTATGTAATCTTTCGTTCTTAGATATTAACCAACAATCTTAAAAAAAAGTTCTCGCATCGAAAAATGAGGATGGATTGATGAAATTTTATATATTATAAATAAGTGTAATCATTCGTCTATGGATAAAAGTTCTTAATTAGACTATATCTAAACTTAAATAAATTTAAGTATATCCCACATCGAAAAATTATAATAAGATGAATTTTTATTATTATATAAATAAGAGTAATCATTCATCCAAAATATATAATAAGATAATCCATATGTTTATACTAAAAGTGCGTGGAATATTTTAAATGCTTAAATACAACCCTATGAGTTAAATACCGACAAAAAAACTTTTGAATCTTAAAAAAGCTTTTAATATACAAGACTACAAACTTAAAATATCCCACATTGAAAATTGCGATGAAATTTTATACTTCGTATTATAACTAGGTTCTGGCCTGTGCAAAATTGCACGGCTGTATTAAAAATGATATTTATATTAAAATGAAAAAAAATAAGTTGATGAGAATACATGCTATGATAAAAATCAATTGACATAAGAATCATAATCTGTGAATTTAATAAATAGGAGGGAGTAAATCAACATTAAAGTGTAAAACTAACATATAAATAGATTAAAAATAGGAGTAATAGATACTTGTTTAAACTAACATATACATTAAAATGTAAGGCTGAAAATAATAAGAACATACAACTATACAAATCTACGCGAGCATACAAATCTGATTACAAATATTGGAAAACTTCTTGATACCCCACATTAGTGGTAGTGTTAGAAGTCTGATGATTGCCATCGAAAATAAGGATTTTCAATCCTTTTTTGTTGGTGACCCTCGATAAAGCAACGTATAATTGACCATGTGTAAACACGGGCTTAGGAAGATATAGACCAACGTGCGACAACGATTGCCCTTGACTTTTGTTGATTGTCATGGCAAAGCATATGGAAACAGGAAACTGTCGCCGAGTAAACCGAACAGGAAACTTAGCTGAGTCAGATGGCGAAAGGGTCAAACGCGGAATATAAACTATATCATCTGCATGGCTACCCGTTAGTACCTTGCATCGAATAACTCGTTTTGCCAAGTGAGTCACAATTAAGCGCGTACCATTACACAATCCACGAAATTGATCAATATTCCGGATAAGCATAACCATAGCACCAACCTTCAATCGTAACTCATGGTTAGGAATCCCGGAGCACTTAATGCTGTTCAAGAACTCAGTGGAGTGCAAATCAGGCTGGCCCGGAACTATCTCGTCCATACATACCTCATCAAAGCTTAAATAGACCTGCTCTACACCGTCAAGAAGAGATAATACGTAGTCGTTAATCAATTCAACAAATTCATGGGTAGGGGCCAAAATCGCTCTTTCCTGCAAATAATCAGCAGTCTACAATCGATTCAGTAGATTGGGATATGTACTGGACACAATTGATGCAATAGGATCGATGACATTATGGATAAGAATGTCATCCGGAAATTTAACGTCAACCTCGCCATCATTGCGCCCACCTTCCAAACCATCACCAATTATGAGGATCCAATCTGAGAATTCTCGTACCTCTTGTGCATTATAAGGAGAGGCACCGATTTGAAGACGCATGTTCTGCGTAAGTCTGAGTACCTTTATAAATACAGGGTGGAAAAAGGAAAGGATTCATATAGGAAGAATATGGACAAACTAAAATGTAGATGACACGACAAACAACGAAAGTGTTCACACAAAAGGAAAGAAAAAGTACCTTGCATGATGACCATAAGTAAGATGAAAATAAAGATGCATGCACAATGTCAGACCTACTTCCTTTGGGAACAACTGGAAGTATTTGTCGGAAGTCACCTCCAAATACGACAATTTTACCCCCAAAAGGAAGGTTCGCATTACGTGGGCTCACAACGCGCATAACATCTTTCAAGCTACGATCAAGAGCTTCAAAGGCATGCCTATGGATCATGGGTGCCTCATCCCAAATAATGAGACTTGCCTCCATTATTAGCTCAGTTAAATCCGACCCTGGCTTAATGTTGGAGCAAGTTGAAGTCTCAACAACATTAATCGGAATGCCGAATCTGGAATGGGCTGTCCTACCTCCGGGAAGTAGAGTGGCCACAATTCCACTGGACGCAACAGGAAGAACAATCAGCCCCTTACTGCGCAAATCAGCACATAACGTGCGCCATATAAATGTCTTTCCTGTACCCCCGAAGCCATACACAAAGAAAACGGCACTTCGTTGCGATGTTACGGCAGTATTAATTTCGTCGTATATAGACCGCTGGTCGGTATTTAACATAGGCAGGGCAACTTCAAATTCCTGACGCAAAGCATCCCTATCATACGATAATTCATCTCGAATCAAAGTGTTACGGAAGTTAGGAAAAACCGATGAATCAGGAATGGGCATGTCTTCAAACATAGATAAACTACTGCCATTACTCTGTAGCAAAGCCTCAATATCGAGCAAGGCTAAGTTATGAATCTCTTCCTCAGTCAACTCCAAATCTAAGACAAAAAATAACCAAAATGAACATGAATTCTAAATAATATTTAGAAAGAATACAGAAGGAACAACTAAACTTACCGGGATTTGACAAAACCCTCCGTTGCCTGAAGAGGATGTCATCAGATAACAATTCCCAAGTTTCCTCCCACACAGTATGAGGCATCGACATAGAACCGATTAACAGCAACGACGCAAACAGATGCCTAAGATAAGTAGTCGACTCCCAGTAGTGTGCTTCCGTAATTGCATCAACATACTCAGTGTCGTCACCGATCAAGCCAAGAGCAAAACATGCTTCTCTAAAAGTCCGATAACAGGTACCGTTCACAGTTCGGATGTCATCATAACACATTGCTCCCCTAGAATGGTTCAACATCGTTCTCATATAGTAAAGTTCACCACATTTTGGGGGAACGTGGTGCAATCTACCAATTGCGAAAAACTTTTGCCTACGCTTCCACTGCTTCTTAGTCCTATCCCATACGTATTTTTGAGGAATCTCAGATAAAAGAAGATCACGTGCATCAGGGTCCCTAGCGTTCAACGCGAACCAATCGACAAATTTTGACATAGCAATGCTTGGGTTCTCAAGAACCTCATCAATTGGGTCATCATCTTCAAAGATAACAGATTGCTCACCCGGGAGATGGAATTGAAGTTTCTCAACACCAGGAGTCCTATAATGGATGTCAAAGGAAAAAATCCTCCAAACAGCTTCACAGGCAGACAAATATCGACAATCATACAACTTCTGAATCTGGTCGAGGTTATTTTGGTTATTGCGCCGAATATGGGACGACTCCATTGTAACACGATCAGGCCCTTTATTAATGTACTTGAACAGATATTTAATCGACCTAGCTTGGTTGCACCACTTCACATTTATATGAGCATGATATTTATTCATAAGGTAGGGATTGTAGGGAACAACATACCGATTATCAATGGGCACACCATTCTTGAGAATTGTACGACCATTATCCCTTCTCTGGTAAATAGGAAAACCATTCTTGTCAACTGTGGTCCTGGGGTTGAATCGCTTTGGAAACTTCCGAATGCATGCACCATCTAACATGCAAGGTGATTGAGGATTTGCTGCACCGCAAGGACCATGGATCGTTAGCTCTGATACTGCGGCGAACAATATGGGATCCTGGCTTTCGTTGGGAATCTCGGCCGAAATAATTGTATCTACGTTTGCCACCTCCGGGAACTTGTCATCTCGATGGAGGAAGAGCAAGATGTGTGCATGGGGGAGTCCTCTCTTCTGGAATTCAACTGTGTACACAACTGTAAATGATTTAAACTTAGTCAATAAATACAAAAGAAAGCAAATGGAAAAAACCACAAATTAAGGTTGAATTGAAAAAAATAAAAAACATAAATGCATACCTGCTCTAGTCCTCCCAAAGATTTCACGAACTTTCAAGTCCTGAATCAACTCATACAGCTTCACTTGAAAAATTCGCGACAAAATATCTGGACGGTCTTCAGGGCGAAGACCCCTTCTACTTACAAAGCGTGTAACCTCTGGCCATTTAGGATTACAGGTAAAGGTAATGAACAAATCTGGGTATCCACACCACCTACAAATAGCCATAGTGTCCAGGTACTTTGACCTCATATAAGCATCGCCAGATGTGTAAGAGGACGGTACAATATAGCGACTACCAGTTGACGATGGATCAACATTACCTCCTTCAACTGCATCAACAACATTCTTGTACTTATCAACCCTCAATAAATCTTGGTTGAATCGTAAGAATGACAATCTCTGAGACTCAACCATCATGTATCCGTCGACGCAAATTTGTTGGAATAAGTTGCAAGATTGTGACCACGTAGGGAACTCAATTTCCATTGGCCTATCTTGAAATCGAAAGGCAAAGAACTCACGTAAGGTGAGCTCCTCGTGCGGCTTAAGGCTATTGCTTATACCAAGGAATGATTCACTGTGAGGAATATGTAGGCGGAATCCATCCTCACCATATGGGAGCAAAATAGGATATTGTAGGGCAAGATATGATGGGTGCAACTCGGAAATACGTTGTAATTGTCCGCATGATTTTTGTACAATAATGTCCCGATGTTCCATGTCGGGACCTATGTCACCTTCAACCACAGCGGCAACTTCTGAAGCAGTTGGACGATTATAGGTTCTCCCATCAGTGCATCTTCGGGCAATCAATCTGATACTGACATCACCTTCTATATCTGATGACAATCTGTCCCTGGCCATCCGGAAGGTCTTTGCAAGAGGGTTGTGTTCGTCGATCATCTCCTTCAATAGCAACATAAGTTCCTCAATTGAATCTACTACGCCCACCACCACTGCTTAAATTAAAATTAAATGTACAAATCAAGTAAACTTCATAAATCGGTGAATATGAAAAATCAAATCCAAAAAATAGGCATACAGAAGGTACTTACGCTACGACAGTTATTCGGTTATTAACCTCTTCCTCCATATCATAGATATACAACTGGCAAAACTTTGGAATAGATCCATCAGCAGGTAACAAACTGCCAATTCGATGAACATTCTGCCCTCCCATCCTAAATGTATATGGACCTCGGCCAACATTGACTGTTCTATCAATAATGCCACCAGTGGACGACCAAGCATACCCACAATTATAGCCACGGATATTGCTAATAAATGTAGAACTTAGACGGTGTTGCTTTGTCAAAAGTGATTTTAATAATTCAGGTGGTTGGCTTAGATATGGCAAAACTACCTTCCCATCTGAGCAGCATAGAGAGAATCTTGGATTTGTCGTGCCCTTTCCTTTACCAATCCTTTCCTCATACCACATTTGGGCTTTGCACATTTGACATTCATATTCAGGGTCACCAATATCCTAATAAATTGAACCTACAACAATAGTTCATAAAATAATTATAACAGTAATCAAATATAGAACATTTAGGTAAATATGATCTAATAATTTTATAGAAACAGGTAGTCCAACAAAAGGGGTAATGGAAACCTGCACCAATGTCTACAACTCCACCGGTGGCATTGTTGGGCAATCCTTCTTCAAATTGGTGTTGTTGGGAATCGTTTTCAATGAACATACCATCAAAAGGAAGGTTAATATGTGGAGTTGATGAGGTACTGTCCTCATTGAACTCACAGCACAAACTCGGTGTTGGGTCAGTAGTAAGGGAGTCGTTCAAATCGTCACAATCTGCAAGAGGTGAACATATTGTGTATATACTTATAACTGTAGCGAACCATTCTTTTAAACACAAAATAAAACCTTGAGAATGACAACTAATATAGTGCACCATACAAAATGAAAGTGTCGTTGTAGTGCAAATTAAAAGTGTTGAAAAAAATACATGTAAATCACCTGGTTGAGGACAGAGAACCGAGGAAGTAAACCTTCTCCTTTTTTCTGCATTAAGTTGTTTTCTGCGGGTCCTTTTAAGTTTCGCCGCTTGTTGCGCCGGTGAAAGAGTGACAGGTTCAAATGAAATAGCAGAAGAAGAAGTTGCACCAAAAGAAGCAGGAGTTGAAGGACAATGGGGAGAGGCACGACGACGACGTGGGGCAACTCGTCGTGTAGGTCGATGGACCTGAGCGCCTAGTAAAAACATGAAACATTAAAATGAATTGAAAAATAATGGGTCTAAAAACTGAAAATTAAATGCCTATGTATACACACACATATACAAACACAGACACGTAGAGACACACACATGTAAGTGTGAGTATGGATAAAGGAAGGCGAAAAAGAGGTACCATTGGTAATATCACTTAGGGGAGTACAAATAGCTAGCACAGGCTGCTGAGTTGAGCCAGTATTTTCATTAACAAAGTTGCTGCTTTCAGCACCTGAATAATAATACCAATTTCACGTGGAGTTTAGATGCAGAGGTATGTAGAAATGCACATGAATATATCTGTGTAAGAAGCAAGTAAGAAGTACGTTGGTAATATCTCTCAAAGGATTTAAGATTCCCATAACATGTTGATGACTTGGTTCGGCATTTTCATTTGCGGATCTACTGCTCTCCCCACCTTAACAATAATATCAAATTCATAAAGTGAACATCACTCAATACAATACATTAGCAAACCAAAAAATGTTTATTCAAATATAGTCAGATAGACTTTAAAATTTCGATATTAATGACAGAAATTAGTAAATGTACAATGTATGGACATATTGTGAGTTATATATGCATAGTAGTAGTAGTATGTCTCAGCACTAACAATAACAACAGTAATAGTAATAGTAATAATAATACCATTTTTAACTAATTCATTAATACTCCACATTACTTATTATTATTATTACGATTATTACTAATCTCGTATATACAAAACAGGCTAGAAGAGTGGATAAGAAACCCGACCCTATCTGACCCAAATCTGCACACACTAACAAAGCTGGATAAAAAACCGACCCCATTAAAAATGGTAAAAATCTAAAAACAATAGCAAATTTGGTAACAATATCCGAAGTGGACAAAATATAATACGACGACTAAACTGAGCTGAAAGTCGGAGAGGACTATCAAAACCGAAAACGACAACCAAACCCGACCCAAATGACAGACCAAACCCTCCCCAAAAAAACAGATACCCAACAATTAGAAGCCCACCCTAAATCAGGCCCAAACCTAATCTCACCCTAATAACCACACCCATTTATATACCCCCCTTCCCTGACTGACCCCCCTTCCCAAACCCTAATCCCACCCGACGCTCTACCTGACAGTAACCCTAACCCTAATCCCAAATCATCTCTCAGTCACACTCTCCACTCCCTCTCCCTCTCTCTCTCTCACTCTCAGTGACTTTCTAATCTACCCCAAAATTTTCGTTTCATGTTCATCACTTAACCTCTAAGCAACCATTTCTTGAAAAATTCATTGTCCGAGAATGCGAAGATTGTTTGTAAATCGAATTGCTAATCTCTTTACAGATTCATCGCCATTCTGCTGCTTAATTTGAAGGTCGATCTAAATTAATCAACCAAATTCCAGATGTGCGGTGCTTTGAACGAAAAACGGTATGCGTTTGTGTTCTTCTTTTAGGTTTTTGAATTTTGAAATCTTAATTATGTGACTTTGTTTAATCAATTTTTGCTCATCATTTTTTTTTGTTCCTGTGTTCTACCATGTTTGCATGTATTTTTCCTGACTAAAATCGAAACCCAGATTGAATTTGATATACACGAAAAAATGGTGAGTCTTTATTCGATTTTTTGTTTTTTTATTTCAAAATCGATATTATGTCCAAATTTCGTCACCAGTAATCATTTTCTTCTGTCTGTCTTGTTACTTTCTTGCATGTATGATCTTTCCTGCCTTCTACATCCCTTGCATGCATATTTTCTATCCGGATAAAGTGAGTTCTTCCCTTTCTCTCTCCCTCTTCCTGCTTTTTTAATTGCTGGAATCTTTATTTTGTAAATATCTTCCCATGACTGATCTTTTTATTTTTTTGTATTGCACATTTTCTGCATGCATATATCTCATCGGAAACCGAGCTCCAGACATAATATTTTGTATATGAAAAATGGTGAGTCTCCCCCCACCTCTTTTTCCTTCTTTTTTTCTTATTAGATTTCAAGCTCTCAAGAATTTTTAAATCTTCTAAACCACTGATATTTTGTCCCTGTCTTGTGCAGATCATTGTCGAATATTGTCCAAGTAAGTAAAGAATATATGGGGATGCACAAAGATTTGGGGTTTAGGGAACTGGATCTACTATTACTAACATGCTTTTTAAAAAATGATGAAACATCAGCTCATTCTGAGAATGAAGGTATAATCTTCACTTTTCAATTCCTTACATTTCTAATATTAATATTTATTTTAAATTGCATGCACAGTAAAAAAGAACAAAATTTCTTAGTTTTCTAATATTCTGGATCTTTTCACATATTTACTGCTATATTGTGTGTGTATTTACATGTCTGACTTACAGAAATCGAGTTAAAATTTTAAGTTGTACTATGTCTTTCCTTAGATCTGACCATTTTTTTGATGTATAAATCTGTGACTTGAAATGTTACATGTTGGAGATCCGTAGATTACATGATATAGGCTTTAAATTATTAGGCAGACTGCATTGTTTTTTTTCTACCAAATCTGAGTTAAAAACAGAGCTGAAAGAGAAAATGTGTTTTAAAAAAGACAAACCAATAATTACAAATTATCATGTAAGCTGATATTGTTCAGCAACTCAAGTTTCTTAACAAAAAAAACAATTTCTATAGTACATTTAAAAAACTCCTATTTTTTGGTGGATTTTAACGAATTTTTTTTTGGTAATTTTAACCTAATGGATATTGCTTAACTCTAAAAGAATCATTGAGTGAATTTAAGGTTGAAGCATTAGCATTTTTTGAGTCAGATTTAAAAAATTAGTAATTTACAATTATTGCGTCCCAGGTAAAATCAAAACAGTGTTAAAATGTTGTTCACAGAAGACAAATTTTTGTAAAAGTTTTATTTTACATCCAATTAGTAATATATGTAATTATATAAAATGTATCCAATTAGTAATATATTCAATTAGTAATTAGTAATCACTTAATAAAATTATTTCAAACACTGAAATGATAAACATGTACAGAATACAAAGACTCAGTTACCTTTTCCATGTTTTTGTGTCCAATACTTTAGATTTGCAGATTATAATTCTCATATACTCTAGATATTGCAGTATATTTCTCACAAAATAATAGAGAACAAAAATACATGTTTTCTCAAATATAAGATGAAAATAATATGAATTAGAGTAAGGCATACGTTCTGGCCTGCAGTGATCTGTACCATCCCTTGTGCTTCTGCTCCTATTTCTTGCTGAACTTAGATTATCCATTAAATTTTTCAGAATAGCACGATATACGAATATTTCCTTTGTTTAATTGAAGAAGCTCTTAGTATCAATTAATTGAGATTATGGTGGTTTGAATACATTGAATGATCTGTAATGTTATTGCCTTGAGCAATGATTTAATAATGAATTTAAAAAGGTTTTTGCTAACTTACTCTTACCACAACATTTCAACTGCTGTTAGTGGGGAGATATTTTGAGAAATTGAGTCAGTTTAACCCAAATCATTAAATCTCTTAAATAAAATTAAACTTCTCCTTTATCTAGATGTTTGACCATATTTAAAGTACGTGCTAAAACTTATATAAAACTCTATCTAGAACTAATACCAATTATGTGGGATTATTTTTTAGTTATTGATCATTCAGTCTATTTTATATTCTATGTATATTAGAATTGTATTCGTATTAGAATTCTCTACAAACAAAAAACAGCTCAGGACACTTAAATAATTGCAACTGTAGATTGAAGATAGTAGATGAAATTCTATCAAATAAGACATAGTAAACTTGTTGAAGCTGTCCTACTTATACAAAACTTTATCTATACAGACAAAAAAGAGATGAGTGCACAAAGTGAGCGTAATTAGTAAAGTCTTTTGGCATATCCATAAATCAACAGCGGGTCAAGAATACATGCTACATATCCATGGAGATTCTGGATTGCATATGTATGCTCTTAGAATAAATAGACACAATATAGTACCTCCCGTTCTCTTGACCCCACCTATATGTTGTATATGCATGAATTGCATATGCACAAATAGTTGGGGTCCAAGAGTGGGAGGTGCAATAGTGTATCCACCTAATTGTAGTGATAACTCTATAACTTTTAGTTTAGGAGTAATTCACTCTTAGAGTGGACAGACTAATAAGTTGTCCATCTATCTAATTGAAGCGTCGTATGTATATGCTCTGAATCTTCGTGCTGCGTGCGCATGGACTCATAACTCATGTTGGTTGGATCACAATAGTGCTCAAAGTAAATACAACAACGATAAGCAACAACCGTAAATAAACAGTGAGTAATTAATACACTCTACATATCCATAGACATTCTGAACTGCATAAGCATGCTCTTAGAATAAGTGGACACAATATATTACCTCCCATTCTCTTGACACCAACTATATGTTCTATATACATGAACTGTATATGAACAAATAGTTGGTGTAGGAGAATGGGAGGTGCAATAGTTTATCCACCTAATTGTAGTGATAACTCTATAACTATCAGTTTAGGAGTAATTCACTCTTAGGATTGGACAGGCTAAAATGTTGTCCATCTATCTAATTGAAGCGTCTTATGTGTACACTCTGAATCTCCGTGGTGCGTAGGCATGACCCCATAACTCATGCTGAAAATTGGTTGGCCAAGGAGCACCACCCACCCAAACAATGATGATATTCAATATTTGAATAAATTGAGTCAGTTAAACCCAAACGATAAAGCAATGAAAAACCTGAATGTCATTGAAATAGTTGATTAGAACATCATAACCACATAATCATATCAAGAAATAGTATCTTGATTGGATCGCAACAGTAGTCAAAGTAAATACAGTAACAATAAGCAACAACAGCAAAACAACAATGAGTCAATAATAATATAGCCCACATATCCACAGATATTCTGAAGTCCATAAGCATGCTCTTAGAATAAAGAAGCACAATATATTACCACCCATTCTCTTGACACCAACTATTTCCTCTACATACATGAATTGTATGTGAACAAATAGTTGGTATCAGAGAACGGGTGGTGCAATAGTCTGTCTACCTAATTGTAGAGATAACTCTATAAATTTTAGTTTAGGAGTAATTCAGTCTTAGAATTGGACAGACTAATATGTTGTCCACCTGTCTAATTGAAATGTCTTATGTGTATCTTCAAAAAATCACCCAAACAATACAGCAGAAATTTGCCCTACTTATAATATAATAATATACTCTACCAACTGCATATTCATTTCACTGACTATCTACAATGCAGTCATTAAGTTGCTGCAACCAAAGCTTCTCTTATGCTTTCAGGCTCTTCTTATCCTGCATATACATTATATACACACACACTTCCCAGCACAATGTGTCGTTCGCAAAAGTAAAAATAACCAATTTAAATGCAACATTAGATAATTAGAATTAGTTCAGCACAAAGAATAAACCAAAAAAAAAACAGATACGAATAAATTTGGTCTTTCACAGCATCAATTAACTCAAAAATTAACATGCACAACATCTTCTTCTTTATATTTCAAGGACTTCAACATCTTCATTGGCAGTGTCATCAGTAAATTCTGCCCTTGTCCTTTTTCTGCCAATGTTCCTGACTCCACTATTCTGCACATCAACCATCTTCCAATTTGCAGCCATAATATCCCTAATAAAAACCCTGTGATCTGCATTTCTGTGTTAAAATACATTCATCAGCATCTTTCTGCCATAAAATAAATAAAATTTTCCCATTGTTTATTTGATTTGGCTGACCTTGAAATGAATTCATTCACTTGTGGTATGTCTGGCATGATATGTATTTTTGTTGCTTCAGTTGATGATACCCTCATCTCTCCTATTACACATGATGAGTAGTTAGATGTTTTTAGAGTCTGATTCAAATATGCACAAATATTATATAAATCATACCTAAGTATGGGGCTCTCTGCAGACACTGGAGTACAATTATGGGCTTCTGTACTAAGAATCTGTCATCAGTTGCAATTGACCTGAGTTGATTTCCAATTTCTCCCCATATCCATACTGACAAAGTTCTTCCCCTATGGTTATTCAAATACAATTAGCCAATCTTTTGAATTGCTATTCAGAAGTTGAAAATGCTAAACATCATAAGAAAATTACCTCAAATCTTGTAGTTCAAGAGTCGTACAATCGAAAATCCTATTTTCAAGGAGAACACTGTACTTTTCCACCTGTCCAATCACATCTGCATACATGTCTTTGTTAATAATAATATGAAATAGATTCTCAAGTTACAACTTCTTCTAAAAGCACTAAATTTACCTATCAAGGATCTCCCCTTTAGGTTGTTGTCATTTACATCTTCAAAATCCACAAAATTGAAACCAAATGTTGGCATGGTTGCAATTTCTATTTCTTCAATAATAGTAGATGAGATAAATCTTATACGCCAATCTTTATTGGTAGCAGCCTCACATGTAAAATTGTTTTCAAAGTGAAATTTACTTATTCTGTAGATCTGCCCTTCCTTTACCTTTCCACCAAATTCTGATTTCAAGTTATGCACTATTCTTGCTTGCATTGTATCACCCTAAATATAACCATTTAGCACACTGTTGAGATAATAATATTAAAGAAAAAGATTCTAATTGAATAACTGATGCAGAGTACTTACTTTTATGTCTACCATTAAGACCTCAATTGAGTTGTTAACTTGATTGAACCTATCAAATAGATCTTCTTCTGCTTTCCAAACACGCACAACTCTAGCCTCAAAGTAAAATTCACTTTGAGATGGCTGCAACTTATCAAAAGTAGAGAACTTTGGCTTGCTGATTACTGATTCTGCCATTTTTCCTGTCCACTATAATTATTCTTCAAGTATGGTACAGTACATAGAGACTATTGTATTTCTGATGTATTTATAGTGCTGAAGCATTAACAGAAGTCCACACCATCATGCTAGTTGTGGGTAGTTTCATAGGAGAAGTTATACTTGGTTAAGAAGATAGTGGATATTGGAGAGAGAAAACAACTAATAACTTTCTTGATAGGCCTGAATTTTTAAATTTTAGTAGAAGTCTAGAAGGAGTGGGTTACTAACCTATCTTCACGGAGATGTGATTTGTCATAATAAACTACTTTGATATACTATTTTGACAAAAAAACTGACAGTGTTAATGTGCATTGTTGATAATCAAGCTAATAAAATCTCTTGTATATATATTGGGACATCTGATCTTCACATAAACATGTTGAGGCAAATTACCTTGATCTTAAAGTGCAAACACATGTAAAAACCTCAATGATGAGCAACTATAACTCAAGTATAAAGCATGAACATTGTCTATTCACCTACTGAGCTTCTGGATTGCAGATTTACACTCTTAGAACAAATGGGCATAATACACTCCCCCCATTCTTTTAATCCCTACTATTGTTCAATGTATGTGAGACATATGTTTATCAAATAGCAGGGCTAAAAGAATAGGAGAAGCAGTAGTTTGTCGACCTAATTGTAGTGATAACTCCTTAACTTATACTTTGTGAGTAATTCACTCTTAGGATCGGACAGACTTTGATTATTTACCCATCTATCTAATTGAAGTGTCTTCTGTATATGTTTGAATCTTAGGGGTGTTTATGCATTGAACAAAGTATCATGCAGAAAATTAGTCGCCTGAGGGTCACCATTCGAAGAATGGTGATTGTTTTTACATGCTAATTTCAGATATTATATCAAATGAACTACAACTGTGGTAAATGTCATGGTGTTAATGTCCAAAAGTTTTAAAACAGTGACTTATCTAATTTGGGTGGTGGAGGGTACATGTTAACAGTTGACAAATCAGTTCAGTAAGCCAATCAGTTTGCAAAGATATTTATGGAGTAAGATGTATTGAATAATTGTATTGGACAGTTGTGGAACCGGTATCAGATTATGTGGTCAGGTCTTCAGTGCCTAAAATCTGAATATGTAAAATATATGCATGACAGTTAAGAAACTCACTGAATCAGGGAATAGGAATTCTTAAATAAAAAGGAAATACCATAAAATTGTTGAACTAATTGAAAAAACAGGAGGAAATTAACTAAACAGACATTGAGTACTTCAATTGAAATTAAGAAATGAAATAAGACATTAGCAAAATAATTATTGCAATCCATCTTCACTTCTTCTGTTTTTTGAGCCCTCCCTTGTCTGTGGATTCCTCATCTGATGATTCTGATCCTGACACACTTGCTTCACACATGGACGAAAATAGTCTTTTGCGTGGCAGCTTGCTCATGGGTGTCTTCTCATCAATTCTTTCAGACTTAGAATCAAACACCTCGGACAATGTAGTAAGTGAACTTGAGTCCTGGTATACATGAAAGGCTCAACATTACAACATATTTAAAACACAGTTTTATTATTTTAATGAGTTATTTTCTTATTCTTATACCTGCATTGGCCACAAATAAGCCTTCCTTCTGTGTATAACGTCTGTGTTGGAACATAGATCAATCACCGAGTAGCATCGTGTATCAATCACAACATTAAAGTAGCGACACACTTCCAAATCTATGATAAATTCTTTGCCTAGTAGTGTCCTTATTGTGATTGGGATTTCCTTTGAATCAATCTGTCATTAAGAATGTTAAAGATAAATTATTAAATACACTACATAAGGAACTCATCATAGTGCTAAGTATCTGTACTGAAATTTTTTTGGATCATTGTACCTGTTGACACATTTCCATGGACTCAGATGCAGTGTATCCTGTTTCATCTTCCATTTGTGCATTGTTGGTAGTGATGTTAATTTTGTCACCATTCTGATCCTCAACTAAAAAAGTAACATCATATCTGTAATAAAAAAAAATTGATAAATGCTCATTTAAAATCTTATCTTGGAAAAATGGAAACCGCCTTTGCCACCCACATTATATCTCGTTCCTCAACACCAATGTCAAGCTTTGGGCAAATGTCATTTATACAATGCCATAAATTGTCTTGCTTCATTCCAATTGTATCTGCACAGCTCTTGCATTTGTTGCAGTACCATTTTTTTGTAGTGTCAACGTCCTTTAGTGTTGCTAGAATGGAATACTTGCCAGCCTGAAGATTAATAATTTCATTAGGAGAATATAGAATGAAGAAAAAACACCAGAAGATAGGATCAATGCCTTACCTTGTGAAGTGCTACTAATTCAGAAATGTTGTTCAATATGAAAGGGCGTTGATTAAATGAACTCAAAGATTTTTGATCTGTTAGTGAAGACATTGAATTTGTTTCCTTTTCAGATGGGTAGAATATTCTGTAATTTCTGTTTTGCCCTGATTGTTTTTAGATACTAACATCTCTTATATATATATGTATATATATTTTATGGCATGGGGAGTTGCAATGGACATGAGAGATAGGGTGGTTGAAACTAAACTGCTCTGACACACGAAGAAAGTGGGGAGTTGAAAATATGATAGGTTTATGCAGTTAAAAGATAAGTAAACTCCTACTCTTTTCTATCTCTTATATAATTATGCTCTACTTTTCTGCTTATTGTTGATTGTTGATTTTATGCTCTAAATTTATGTACTTTTGTGCTGTGTAATTGTGCTGTAATATAGATACTACCATCAATAGCTTCATAAATACCATTACTTATTAGATTATTAGACAAATTTTAAAATCTGGGTATAACTGTGCCGTGATTTTGTCCTAACTGTTGATTTATGTTGTTGATAAACTTACATTCTGCAACTCAACTATAATATACAAACCATTAGCTTAAAGAATACCATTATCGTCCCTAGCTACTGTTGTTAAAATGAGTATGTGCTCTAAATGGCTATAAACTGATTCCCCTGCATTCTACAACTGAACTATAATGTAAAAAATGACAGCTTCAAGAATACCATTAACTTCATGTTTTATTTGCTTATATCCTATTTCACATTGTTCTCAAAATAACTACGTGAAGATCAATAGCCAAAAAAATGAACTAACATACTGCTCTTTGTTAAATACCAAAACATACAATTGAAGTACGCAACGTAAAATAAAATGTCATGTGAATACGTTATAATTATATTCTGCTACTAATAATAAAATTTAAATAATTGGATCAATAAATAAGTGTACACCAACTTCAAACTGTTTAGATAAAGTAACACACAATTGGAACACGCATCGTAAAATAAAATATTCATATGTCTATGTTATAATTACGTTCCAATACTGATAATAAAATTTTAAAAATTGGGTCCATGCATAAGTGCACAGTAACTTTAACATATTTAAATACTGGTAATCGTATACATAACATTAATTAATGAAACAAAAGCTAAAAGTACAAATAAATGACTGAAATGAAAGGGCAGCATAAACAAAAAGGTACAAATAAATGAAATGAAAAACAACATAGTCCGGAATAAAGAAAAAGATTAACTAAAATAGGATTTAAAGAAACTTAAAACATAAGTCAAAACACTACGAAATCTCCATTGTGCACGAATTCGTTAATCCCATTTTGCATGAATCACTTTCCTTAATCCTCTGGAACGCCGGTAGTCTGCAACTTCAGAGATCATTGGCTGTATATACAATTTAGTTGCTTTCGTGGACTCAAGCCTTACAAAATCTGCAATATCATATAAATAAAAACATTAAAACTTCTATTTAAATTTAACAGCAACGATATTATGTCAACCCAAACTTTTCTTACCTTGACACTTAACCTTTAGACATTGAAAAACAACTAATGGTTTTTTCGAAATATAAGTCTCGGCTGTACAAAGTGCTGAAAGGTGGCAGCCAATATCTTCCCATATGTGCACCATAATCTTGTGGCCACTGTGAAGTTTTACTCCAACAAAAAAAATCAGCATATATTTTGAGAAGATTAAATGAAGTCACACAAATGAACACATACTTGTTGTCCACCAATTGTAAGCGTATGCATTGCAATACAGTGTCCGGATAGAGAACCTTGTACTCGTCCACCTCAGCAATTAAATCTGAGTATAATAAAAAATCAATTAGAGGACAAAATAAATTGTATCAGACTATGAAAGTTGTGTATTAATCTGGACAAATCACCTATAAGAGTTCGATCTCCATTAATCAGTTGCGGTATTTCAGCAATTGGTACAAAGTTAAAACCATATAACGGTATTGGCACTATCAGTTGACGGTCGATAACAGTTGCTGAAGTGAACACAATTCTGATTGGGTGAGGTGTTGCAACATCCCACCCCTTGTTCAACCCACAATCAAATTGGGTTATCTTACATGTAGTGCCCTCCATTAAGAAACCTTCAAATTTTGCCATGAAGGGACGTGGGATAGAACATTGGATAACCAATCCCTATATAAACCAAGAGAGGTCAGCAAGTGAAAAGTAAGTAGCAAGAAATTGTTTTGTGGGGTACACTGTTGCAGAAAATGATAAAAAGCCAAAAAAATTACCGTTTCATTGACCAATAACATCTCCAGAGAAAGTGTCTCTTGCACCTGTGGGCGGAAAAGTGGTGCTTTGCCATGCCAAACTACTAAAATACGTCCCTCTATGTGCTTGTTTTTGGAGATATTGTTCAGAATCTGATTTGGTTCCATTATAAAATCAATTGTAGAATTTGAAAGCAATATAAAAATTCAGTTAAGTTTGATGGTGTTAGCAAACAGTGTTGGTGTATATAAATAGTAAATAATGGTGGGAAGTTATGAGGAGGAAGTGGGAATGAAGAAGTGGGTAGAGTGGTGTTTTACTTGCTACATAAAATATGCTTGTAGAAATATGTAAGCCCTAGGGTATTACCTAATTTCTGGTTCACCATTTAAGTACCATCCCACTAACCAACAACACAGATTAACACTACAAATTCATTCTGTGGTGTTTATTGTTCAATATGTGTTTCCTCTGAGTTGACAGTTTCATACACTTTATTCCGAACACTTTCGAGTGGTTGAATACTTCATATATATACCATATAATACATACCCAACGATTATATAGCTCATTCTCATGTGTAAATTGGGATATACAGGTTTGACTCAACTGCTTGTTTGGAATAATGACATAAAATGCATATCACATTATGCGGGAATTTGACAAAACGACCCTTGATCATAGATGAAACCCAGCCAAGTAATTGGTAGAAATACCTCACAGCACTGGTTCGTTACTGTCCTGGGATATTAAGGGTGGTGCTTTTTCATAGGTGTGTATTACTCATTTGTACTTGAAAATTACATAATTGTCCTCCCCATTTCCTCCTCCCTCATCATTGCATTATAGAGAGTTTTGAAAGAAATCTCAAAAATTCTCAACGTTACAAATTCCATCCACCTCCACCACCTCACTACTCCGGCTGCCGCCACTCCGGCCACCACTTTTTTTCTTTTCTTTTTCCTTTTCGATTTTTTTTTTCATTTTGAAAAAAAAATATTAATGTTATTATTGCCAAGTTTTTTTCTCGAAAAAAATGATCAACACTCAAATTTATTTGTAATTTGGGGAAAATTATACATGCGAGAATTAAAATACAAGAATTACAATCGCACAAATCAAAATTAATTCGAATAAAATTCGAAATAATTAACACAAAAATCTAATTACAAAATACTATTTTCAAAATCTAATAAATAAACCTCAAATAAAAAAATAAATAAAAACAAAGTACAGGTCGCCGGCGCCGGTGCCGCCCCTCCGCCGTCACTAACTCGCTGCCCTCCACAAATCCTCCGGCCACCGCCATCTATACCGCCAATCTCCGGCGTCCCAAACCCTAAACCCTAAAATTCTAAAAACAATTAAACATACTTATCAATTAAATCATAATTTGCAAATAAAATTAAAATATTGATTACCGATTTGTAATCCATAGCGAATTCCAAACTAGCGATCGATCGATTGTCAAATTTGATGAGATTTAAGAAAGAAATTTTGATTAAAGGTGGCTTAGAAAAGAAATAAAGAAGTAGGTTTGAATAAGCATGAAAAATTATGGGAAGGGCAATATAGGAATAATTAGGAAATTTTAGTGATGATTGAGTAACACGCACCTATGAAAAAGTAATTCCGGATATTAATAGTAGTAGCTTGTCTGATGTTCTGTTTTTGTTGCCAATTAGCTGTACACCTACTGTGTCTCGACTCACTAATAGGGCAGTCTAAACGATAGAGCGCAACGGTGAAGTGAAATCTCAATGATGAGCAGTAATTGTAAATAAATTGTGACGTAATGAGTGCAGCCTATGCCTCCACAAAACTTGCTGTTTAAGAGGAAGATGCTCTTAGATATGAGAAGAAAACAATAGGCTACCCTTCTGGTTGAAGTGTTAACTCTGTCACTAAATCCGAGTGAATGAGTAATATGCTCCCAGAGTGAATGGGTAGACTACAACAGCTTCTCGGTCTAATTGAAGCGACACCTCTGTCAGTAAACTGTAATGGAGCTTCTAAGCGAGCATTCAGATGTCACATTGAAAACAATTGCTTGAGAGATGAGCCAATTGCTATTAGGTCTCTGTGATGTGCACTAATGATAAATCAACTGTGACGTCATGAATGTGGCATATTTCTCTTCTAATGTTCCTGACTAAGAGGAAGATGCTCTTAGATATATAAGAAGAAAACGGAAGTCTGTCCGTCTGGTCAAAGTATTAACTCTATCACTAAAATCTTAGTGAATGAGTAATATATGCCTAAAGTAAATGGGTAGACTGGAGTGAATTCTTAATCTAATTGAAGCGACACCTCTGTCGGTGAACTATAGTGGAGTGATTGCACAGACATTCAGACGTGATGTTGAAATGATTGCCTGAGAGAATAACTATCCATGTAACCACAACAAATAAGTCACCCAATACTAAACAATAATTGTCCATATAGAATCTGAAGTGAACACAACAGCAAACAAAATAAAATTCTTGTACAGATAAGTCAATAAGCTAATTAAATCCGTGAACAGATAACATAAACCAAAATCTGAAGATAGGCAACACTCAGATTATGTCGAAAACAATTTCCTGAGTGTTTATATGGTTGCATGGTCGGAAAAAGTAAAACACCTAAGTTCTGTTAAAAGCATCCCAATTAAAAGCAAAACTAAAGCGCACAAAAACAAATTATAATCCTCCAAACAAACCAACACATGAAATAGTGTGTTATAAGGGCACAGTCTGAGCATGAAATAGGAGCTGTCTTGAGTTAATACTTAGTTCCCATGTGAACGCTTCCTTGACCCTGACTTGATAGTTTCTGATGGCTCCCCGGTCATCGAACTATCACTTGGAGGAGCCTGTGTTAAATAGCATCATGAAACACATCAGTTGTCACCCAATTGAAAAGAACTGAAAGTCTAAATTAAATTGAAACTGTAAATTAGTACACAGAATATAAACCTGAGTAGCTGCATCTTCCCCTAAGATATTCTCAGCTGTAATTGATTCTGTGCCCTGTGTAGAGAATGTGGTTAGAAAATATAAGGGCATACCAGTTTGTTGGTAGGTGATAGATAGGGTGAATTGATTTTCTGAACTCATACCTCAGCGCTGTTAGTACTCTGCTGACCACTACTTGCTGCTGCCTCATTCGCATCCTGCAAAGTTTGGTACATAGGTAGTTAGCCAGTATCTCTTATGGAATAAAGTACATAGGCAGTAATTTCTCAAACATAGTGACTGTAGTGGGCAGCAGAAAAGCGTTATTCCATACCTCGAGTGGCAAGTGAACCTTGCTCGTTCCTGAACCCGGGTCAATGGTGACATTTTTTTTGCATGTCTTTAACAACCGTAGAATTGGATGAAACCTAAGGCATTGCCGGTTAGAGATAGTGCAATTAGGCGCTTATAAACCAGGTTGTAAGTAACAGTCAACTGAAACCTAAATAATTCCTACCTCACTTAACTTCGTAACGTCTCTCCATTCCTTGATCTCGGTCTCATTGTCCGACATGCCTGTGACAGTGTAGCATTGTGAATTTTTTTGAATGTTAAACGCTTGTGTTACCCGCAGTTTAAAAAGATGTTCCTTCTCTATAAGGGCTCTGAAATTTGGTGGTGGGGGGCCTCCTGGCCTAGCATCCTATAAAGTACAGTGCAGCATTAGCCATGTCAAACAATTCTTGGAATTAATGAAACTAAACACATAAAGTGGAAAAAGAAAAAGAAATCACCTCTTGCTCTTCCAAAATTTCTGCTGCTGACTTTGACAGCAGTTTTTGCATATCTTCATCCCATATTATAATTTCAGCAAACTCACATGCATCATCCATAATCAAAAACTTTGCCTGGAATCTGTATACAGCAAACCATGCTATTAGTGCACTGCATTCGTTTGAAATGGGGGGGGGGGGGGGGGGGGGGGAATAATGAATGATTAGAGGTGACCTGATTTTTGGCTCTCGCTTAGCGACATTGTATTGTTTGCACGTTTCTTTCTTGCAGTACCACATATTGTTGTCACTTGATATAATCTTGGATCTGCAGTCTTCACATGAATTGTAGCACCACTCCTTTGACGTGTCCATTTCGTAAAATATTGCCAAGGTTACAAAGACTCCGGCCTTTTAATTGAATGATTTAATGGTAGTGAAATTAGTTAGTTGTTTACAGTAGTGAATGGTAGCAAAGTTAGACATGATATGATATGAAAGGGCAATGAATCTACAACAATATGTTTCAGTGCTGGAAAAGGTAATTGTACCTTCTTGCTGCTCTTAATCTCTTTCAAAGAAAGGCATTTACTTCCGTTAAATATACTGGCTGATTCCGGAGTTAAGGTTGGTGGGTAGCGTAACTTCCACCGATCAGGGCTCTTGCTAGGAGTGTACCTAATAAAGCATCATTGTAGTGTCATTAATTTTGGAGTTAGGGTGCTATGTTGTTTCACATGGATTCTGTCATACACTGAACTTACATGGTATTGAAACGCTCTACTTCCTCCATTTCTGGATTCACAATAATCAATGTTGCATCCCTTGTCACAATGCTGATTTTGTCTGTGTAATTGAGGTAACAGCAGTTCGTGTTAGTGTAGAAGATTAATAGTGTCAAAGTGATGTACGAAAAACGATTAAACATACCTCTCCATTCATTTCTCTTGACGTGTCGCAACACTAAGACGGGTCTAGCCTTGTCGATGTAGATGTTAACAATGCGTACAATGTCTGATATGAATTCACCAAATATGGAACATGATAGTTGTTGTTTCCTGTATGAATGTGTAGAGCAGACTAAGAAATATTTTCTAACTAAATTGTTGTAGATCATTAGTAGATGAAAGTAGAGTTCTTACTGAGCATTTTCAAGTGTAATTGTTGTCCAATGAAAGCCTTTTGCAGATTTCTGAATTGCTTGATACTCAACGAACTTGCCTATCACATCTGAAAATCACACTCAAAACTGTAATTTTTTGGCCATATGGACTGTAATCTTTTATTATTGTTGGCTCTGCCATATATGTACTTACCAAAATACACATTGGCGTCAACATTGCCGTGTATTATATCCTGGAAATCGACAAAATTGTACACACATAAAGGAATGTTCGGGTCAGGATGCATCTTCATCACTTTCGTGCTATATTCGAACCAAATACGACACTTGTGAGAGGTTGCTTTTTCTTCAGCAACATTTGATGAAGTTGAAAATTTAGAAATGGTATAGACTTCACCCTCTATGAAACCCGAATTGTAGAATTTGACCAATTTTTGTCTGACTGTCCCTTGAATTGTTGCTCCCTGAACATTAAAAAAAACGAAATCAATAACAATGTTTGAATATTATGTAAATTTGCATTACTTATTTGTATGATATTCTTACTGAGCTATCAACGAAAATAAGCTCGATTCCAAATATTATATCATTAGATTTAGCGTTCTGATTGACGTTTTGCGGCTGCTTCTTCACTCGGATCCACTTTCGCATAACCCTAACCGTAATGGAAACTGCATTCATACGTTCAGTAATCTCTGCGATAGATTTTGGTTGAAATTGGAACGCCATAATAAAACAGTGAAAGATAAATATATCGAATTGAATTTATCTGTGAATTTGTTTAGATCAGTAAACAGAAAAAATAAACCATTGCATAACCCTGTAACACATATATAATGTGTTATGGAGGAGTTACATGAAGTGGGAAGTTAATTAATTGGATGTGGGAAGTTAACGTAAAGTGAGAAGTTGAATTTAAGTGGAGAAGTAACTGTTGGTGGTTTCTAAGCGGTTTTTTTATTAAAAAAAAATATAACATCCACGTGATATCCAACGTGGTGCCAAATAAGCCGATGACTGGGATGCTGACGTGGGTGAATGTGGTGCGAGTATTTTCTTCAGCATTAATATATAAGAGATCAAGAGTTAAAAAGAGCTTCTAAGACTATAAGCTTAAGTAAATTATCTCACATCGAAAAAAATTGACGAGCTGATGAAAGACTATAAACTTAAATAAATCATCCCACATCGAAAAATTATTATAAGTTGATGAATTCTATATTATAAAGAAGACAAATCATTCGTTCTTAAATATCAATAAAAAAACATTCAAGTCTCTTAATAAGAGTACAAAGTTAAATAAAAATAATCTCACATAAGGTGATGAAACTTTATAGTATAAATAAGACTAATCATTCTTTCTTAAATATCAATAAAAAATTCTAAGTCTTAAAAAATCTCTTAATAAGACTACTTAAGCAAAACTATCCCACATCCGAAAAATTATAAAGTCTTATCAAACAAAAATCTTTTGAGTCTTAAAAAGGTTCTTAAGACTATACACAAAAGACTAATTATAATTTTTTCCGTAGACATCAACCAACTTAAGTAATTCTCAGGTTATGAATTTCTACTAAATAAGAGTAATCATTGTTTATAAATATCAACCAACAAATTTTGAGCTTTTAAAAGGACTAGAAACCTAAAATTATCCCACATCAAAAAATTAAAATAAGGTGATGATTCTATATTATAAATAAGAGTAATCGTGCATTTTTCTGGGTCTTTAAAGCATATCTTAAAACCATAAACCTTGAGTAATCCTATATCGAAAAATTATGATGAGGCGATAGAATCTTATATTATCAATCAAAAAAATTATTCGCATGTATTCTTTTGAGTTTTAGAATAAGCTCTTAAGACTATAAACTTAGTTGAAATTAAGTTTGATTAAATATCATGCGATCATCTTATTTATTATAATGATATAGATTCATCAAGTTTCTTATTTAACGAATATACATCATCAATGTAATTAAGTCAATTAACCCGAAGCCAACTAACCCGTGCAACGCACGAGCTTTAATCTAGTATTACTACTATAAATAGCTAAAATTGGGGGGCTTATGCCTGCAAACCACGCACACCATGGTAAACCGCCCGTGGGCGACAAGCTCGAAGTCTAGAAGGAACAGTCTCAAACCATACAATTTCCACAAGTTTGCGTTTGCAAGGGCTTGAACCTGAGAGCCTTGGGCTGATGACCACAAGTTTTAACCACTAGGTAACACCCTTACGGGCTATTATGTGAAGTTTATTATTGATATTTTTCTGATTTTCATTACAAGCCACACAAATGTATTTATAGACGATTATGTAAGTAACTTCTTGTAACATACTATGCAACGACTTATGATATTTATATTTATTATAGTAAATCTAGTATCATTTCTCCCCCGAGAAAAAACTTGTCCTCCTTATCACAATAGCATAGTGTAACGACAAATTTTGTATCGTAGAAAACTAAAATACAAAACATGAAAACAAATAAATTTTAATTAATATTTATCAAAAATACGTGTACAATCTCTAATGTATCATCTGATTCTAATACGCCGTTTATGGAGCACGTGTACGCGCGCGGTACACGTGAGGGACACGTGCGTAACTGACTTATATTGCCTTGCGCGCGTTTGTAAATTGATATTCTTGAGATGGTCGCCTGGACTTGAATCTCTCTTGAATGTTTGAATTTGTCTTGGATCTTCTGAGCAGGCAGCACGATTTATTGTGCTTGTTGACTGCTTGCGACATATTTGATGGAGAGGCTTGTAACGGCATGTGTCTTGTTCTCTCTGGATCCTTTGCTTCAGAAACTTTCCAATTCTCTTCAAATGAATGAGAAGGACTCTTGTTTATAGAGTTTTAGTTCTCCCTGGTGGACTTTGCAGTCACAGGCCCATTTATGGACTTATTAGTGACATTGACCCAATTTGTCTTCTTTTCAGGTTTAATTATCCAAATAAACTAATTTGTAACCCGGATCGACCCGTATTTCATTTATTCGGGGCAAAATAATTAAATTGAGCTAAAATTTCATATTAACTCTAATTAATTAATTAATTAATTAATTTAATTTATTCGGTGCTTTAATAAATTTTAGTGCCTACACATAGAACACAAGATATTTTTGTTCCAACAACATCGGCAAATTCCCAAGTAGCATTAGACTCTGCATAACCCTCTCACTGATCAAAAAATGCACCACAACATGATTCTATCTTTTGACAGTCCTGCGGTCAATAATAGCCTAAGGTAGAAGACTAGACTCATCAGTGGATCGCGCTAGACAACACGCCCTTAAAGGCTTTCAACTGTGACATATGGAAGACATTATGCGTTTTAGCGGACGGTGGCAACTGAAGCCTATAGACAACCTTCCCCACAATGTTTAATATTTGAAATGGCCCATAGAATTTAGGTGTCAATTTCTGGTTCGACCTTGCTTGAACACTCCCCTAGCGATAGGGCTGGAGTTTCAACCATACCCAATCCACAGTCACAAAAGCACGCTCACATCTGTGTTTACCAGCCTGTGTTTTCATTCTGTGCTGAGCCCGCAGTACCTGCTGTTTGAGTAACACAATCATAGCTTCTCTCCTCTACATAGTTCTGTCAACGCCATCCAAGTGGGTCTCCTTTGGCAGATAAGGTAGATGTAAGGGCGATGGTTGGTTATAGACAACCTTATAGGGAGTCAACTGAATGGAAGAAAGAAAGGATGTATTGTACCACCACTCAGCTAAGGGAAGCCAAATAGACCAATATTTAGGTTTGATAGTGCTCATACAACGCAGATATGTCTCAGCACACCTATTCACCACCTCTGTTTGACCATCAGACTAAGTAGGGTAAGCGGAGGACAACCTCAACTCAGTCCCCTGAATAGTAAATAGAGCCTGCCAATATTGACTTAAGAAGATAGCGTCCCGGTCACTCACAATATTCCTTGGCCAACGATGGAGTTTGAACACATGATCTAAGTAAGCTTGGGCAACTTCTACTGCAGTATAAGGATGAGATAGAGCAATAAAGTGAGCATACTTGCTAAATTGATCTACTACCACAAATATAACCTCCTTGCCTTGAGACTTGGGTAAACCGGTGATGAAATCCATGGAGATATCCAACCAAACTTCCTCAGGTATCTCCAACTCTCCAAGGGCTGTAACTTGCCTAGACAAGAAGTAGGTGTCATATTTTTTAGCTTCGCAAACCACACAATGCCTAACAAAATGGCTCACCTGCATGGTTAACCCTTTCCAGGTGAATAAGGCCTTCACCCTGCGAGTCGTAGCATCCCTTCCAGAATGACCACCCTCAGCAGAGCAATGTATCCACTGTAGAATACGTCCACGCAAATCAGGGTTAGGTCCCACCACAATCTTGCCCTTCTTTCGAATGAAACCTTGATGCAAAGAGTAATGGCCAACTGGATTATGCTGATGCAATTGTGTAGACACTTGCACTTTGACCGCCAGGTGTCTATGGCAGTTTCCAAAAAAACACCCGATGATGATCGGACGCAAACGTGTTTCTACGCGCTCGGATATGGGCTCGAAACCATTGATTGCTGGCTTAGGCCCTTTACGGGGTACAAATCTCACAAAACCGACCTCAAATCCAGGCCTAGTGGGTCGTTTCCAACAAAATGAGACTAATTTGGGTCAAAACCGACACCGGAAATAAAACCGACTTTCAGTGATTGGGTCAAACCCCGGTCAAAGCCGTTTCCGAGACATAAAAAACAGCCATTCAAATGTTATAAGTCAAATACAAATAGAAAACCCACAAAATATCCAAACCACAGCCCAAAAAAAAAAACTGGACCCGTGCGCTGCGGATGACCCACTCGATCGAGTGTCTGACCACTCGATCGAGTGGGCCTTGTAACAAGCACGACTGCGATTGATTGGGCCACTCGACCGAGTCAGGGGGCTACTCGGTCGAGTAACCCTAGACGAAGGGGGTACCCAATGCCTATATATACACCCCCTTGCATGCAAAATTGATCATCTTTTTTCACCCTATTCAACCTTAATCCTACACATTCAACCCTAATCCTACTCATCTTCAAGCCCTAACCCTAGTACTTAGGAGACAAACCGTAAACCGCCATAACTTAACCTACATAAAAAACCTCGATACTCCCGTGCCAAAGCCACAATCAAGCGAGTCCAGTCCGAGCCAAGAAACATGTAGGTTGAGGGTGCAATAACCCCGTTCTCTTCCTCTCGTCTCCCTCTTGTCCTCTTCTCGTCCTTTTCTCCTTTTTTCGTTTTTTTATTGTTTATAATATTGGTAATATAACTAGTATAAAATACTAAAATACTTGCTGATTCGTGTCGAATACGAGGGATGACGGAATAAGAAAATCCGAATATTACGAGAGTATCGCACCCGATTTTGACGGTCGCTTATCCCGACACCCCGAATATTTGATTGTTGAAGCAAGTCAACATCAATAATCTTTTTTTATTGCGTTGCGTTGCTAGTCACGTTTTATTATTTTATGCACGTCGTCATCATCATTATCATTCATCACATCTTCAAAACTATTTTTTTCAAAACACTTTTTTTAATTAGAGTCGAAACCCGTTGATGCGGATTCGACATCAAACAATCCGCAAGGATTTATTACGATGTCGGGATGCGGAGGGAATCAAGTCAAGTCCTTTTTTTTTATTTCAAGTGTCGATCTACTAGATTCGATACCAACTCCATAGTCGGATGTGGAATTTAAATAATCTAGTCAAACAATCCAACTAATACGATGTTTGTTGATGCTAAAATAGTTGTCACCTAATTCAATCGAATTAATACGACACTATAAAGCGGAGAAAATCTATATCATTTTAGTTTAATTTAAACGACTTATAGCATCTTTTTTTCAAGTTTCGCTCTAATACTCGATATCGATTCAATAATCGAATATCGGATACGATGAGTACCAAAGTCTGAATCGAGTATAAACCTTGCAATGTTTATGCCCGACTCAACAAAATCAGCGATTCACCAAAATCGAAAAGCAATCTCGCAATCAACAATAAATTGCGAAGCGAACTCTAGTTCGTACAGGGGGCACTCGATCGAGTGCCTAGCCCACTCGATCGAGTGGCACCTCAAAACCGAGGCAGAAGGCTCTTTTGAGAACCGCTCGGTCGAGTCTCGCAATGACTCGGTCGAGTGGCTGCTCACTCGGTCAAGTCACACCATGAATCGGTCGAGTGACATCCCAGATATTGGACAGAAGCATTTTCCGAGACACACTCGGTCAAGTCCCTCTATGACTCGATCGAGTGCACCTTTATCACGTCAAACCGTGAGTCCTATAACGTCCTTCGAGTCTCAATAACACTTTTTATGACTTCGGTCAACACGTGTCAAATTAATCATGTGTCGTACTACTTTTCCAAAACCATGCATCATGTTTACATTATTCTATAGCATCTTATATTTCGTGCAAACCGTTATTATCGTTACTAACACATTTATTTCTATTGTTTGCCTTTTATTTCCGTTGTTTATTTTATTGTACTAAAATGAACCCGCATGCTAAATATAACTTTGACGTTAAATTTAGATGCATTAAATCGACTTAGCAACCCATTCAATTATTCACATGTTTAGGCAAGACAATGTTTGCATATCATTTTACCGTTCTACTAACGCGCGTATTAGAGAGTCAAACGATATCTTAGTAGAGGCCGCTAACGTGCGGGCGGGGTTGGGTGTTCTTTGTGAACTTCCCAACACGTACTCTCACCCCTTACTCATAACCTCGGTTTCCAGATGCCCGAAACCGTTGGCGCACGAGAGTCATTCAATACACGATATCCGATAATGTCGGTATCGGTATCGGTATCAAATGCAAAGGGACGAGCCCAATAAACTCTGACATCCGAATGGGCCATACTTTGTGCATGGCCCACTAAGATATAGAGTGGGTTTGAACGGGCCCTAACTCCCACAAAGTTCGGTGGCGACTCCACTTTGATTTAAATTTCAATTCGACCCATCTCATATGGAGATTCATTCGCCTCCCCAAACCCGCGCGTGGCCGCGTCGGGGTGGACCTATGTCATGTCCACAATTTGGCGACTCCGCTGGGGATTAACTGATGCGTGACTTACCATCGGCATCCTCAGGGTGAGACTCGAATAGAAATCGTTTGACTAGTACAATACGCGTCCTCAAATTCAGGCCCAGTGGGTCATTTCCAATCAAATAAGACTAATTTGGGTCAAAACCGACACCGGAAATAAAACCGTCTTTTAGCGACCGGGTCAAAACCCGGTCAAAGCCGTTTCCGAGAGCAAACCCGCGGTTCTCTTTCAGGTGGGCCACTCGATCAAGTCCATCAGGGCACTTGATCGAGTAACCCTAGACAAGGAGGGGGAGCAATTGCCTATATATACACCCTC
Organism: Agrostemma githago; assembly: GCA_958450325.1. NCBI lineage: Eukaryota > Viridiplantae > Streptophyta > Magnoliopsida > Caryophyllales > Caryophyllaceae > Agrostemma > Agrostemma githago. Next base: position 70,000,721 of record OY288243.1, on the reverse strand, counting down.
TTACATGCAATTAAAACCCTAACTTTACACACATCTTTTTAGACACCTCAAGAAACCCTAATCTTCACCCATCACAACTCATTACATACAACCTTAAAACCAAACACTTTACAAAACCCTAACACATTTACACACAACTTTAAAAACCCTAAGACGACCCTAATTAATTCTACATCCTAATTTCTACCCTAAACCCTAGCAATCTAGGAACCCTAAATCACCATAACTCAACCTTCATAAACCTCGAAACTCCCGTGCTAAAGCCACAACGAAACGAGTTCCATCCGAGACAAGAAACATGTAGGTTGAGGGTGCGAAATCCCGTTCTTTTCTCTTCTCCTCTCTTTCTTCGCGTCACGTCATCGTCATCGTTGTCGTCTTTTTTGTTTTATTTTATTTTTATCGTCACGTCTTTAATATCAATAATAATCTCTAATATAAAACATTAAAATACTTGCTAATTCGTGTCGAACACGAGGGATGACGGGATAAGAAAATCCGAATATTACGGGGGTAACGCACCCGATGTTGACGGTCGTTCATCCCGACACCCCGAATGTTTGATTGTTGAATCAAGTAAACCTCAATAATCGTTTTTTTTCGTTGCGTCGCTAGTCACGTTTTTCACTATTCGTGTCGTTATCTCTTCATCAATTTTGAAACTATTTTTTAAGAAAAGCATCCTTTTTTAGTTAAAGTCGAAACCTGTTGATGCGGATCCGACATCACACAATCCGTAAGGATTTATTACGATGTCGAGATGCGGAGGGAATCAAGTCGAGTCTTTTTAATACAATGCGTCAATCTATTAGATTCGATACCAACTCAATAGTTGGATGTTGAATTTAAATGACTTAGTCAATTAATTTAACTAATACGATTTTCGTTGATGCTAAAATATTATCACATAATTTGATAGAATTAATTACGACACTATAAACGCGGAGATAATCTATATCGTTTTAGTTTAATTTAAAATGACTTACAAATTTATTTTCTAGATTTCGCTCTAAATATTCGATATCGATTCAATAATCGAATATCGGATACGACGAGTATCCAAATCCGAATCGAGCATAAATCATACAATATTTCTACCCGATTCAATAAAAATCATCATTCCAAGGATGCGATACCGACTCCGTAGTCAAATATCAAATCTAACGGAATTAATAAAAAAAGCCAAAACAGCCCCCCATGCGAGTCGCGCGGATATCATGCGAGTCGCGCGGGTGTCATGCGAGTCACGCGCCTGTGCAAGTCGCGGGAAGTTCATACAAGTCGCGCGATTGCCTGGAAATTGCGACACAAAAAGATTTTTTTTTAGTTCAATTTTAAAACGACTTATAACATCTTTTCTAAACTCGCTCCTAATATTTGATATTGATTCCATAATCAAATATCGAATATGACGAGCATCGAAATTTTAAAGTCGAGTATAAATCATACCATATTTTTACACGACTTAGCAAAATTATCGATTTTCCAGAATCATGCATCATGTTTACATTATCTTATAGCATTCCATATTTTCGCAAACCGTTATTATCATTATACCGTTACCAACATGTTTGTTTCTATTTTTGTCGATTTATTTTCGTTATTCGTTTTATTATACTAAAATGAACCCGCATGCTAAATATAACTTTGACGTTAGTATTAGATGCATTAAATCGACTTAGCAACCCATTCAATTATTCGCATGTTTAGGCAAAACACGGTTTGCATATCATTTTTCATCGTTCTACTAACACGCGTATTCGAGAGTCAAACGATATCTTAGTAGAGGCCGCTAATTTGCGGGCGGGGTTGGGTGTTCTTTGTGAACTTCCCAACACGTACCCTCACCCCTTACTCAGAACCATGGTTTCCGGATATCCGAATCCATTGGCACACGAGAGTCATTCACTACACGGTATCCGATAATGTCGGTATCGGTATCAAATGCAAAGGGACGAACCCAATAAACTCTGACATCCGAATGGGCCGTATTTTGTACACGGCCCATTAAGATATGGAGTGGCTTCAAATGGGCCCGAACTCCCACAAAGTTCGATGGCGACTCCACTTTGATTTAAATTTTAATTCGACCCATCTCATATGGAGATTCATTCGCCTCCCCAAACCCGCGCGTAGTCGCGTCGGGGTGGACCTATGTCATGTCCACAGTCGTTTATAGTCCATTAGACTTGCGTGAAGGGCTCGCCAGCCGTAAGACAGAAATCATACCTGAGTCGATGGTGGTAACTCCGTGGGGAAATTGGACTTGTCGCATAAGTCCTGGGTGAGCCTATATATGGGCCCACTCCGTGCTATTCCGGGGAAAATGTCGCCTAGGGCTTTCCGCTGGGGAGATATATGAGTTGTGCGGGCTTGCCTCTGAAGCCTTGAGTCGTACCTGTATCAGTTACATAAATTTTGCATGCAACACGTAGGTGAAAATATGACTCGCGCTGGGGAATAAAAATTTGAATTTTAGAATTTTGAAATTTTGAATTTTTCGAAAGTTTTGAACATTTTGGAATTTTTGACAATTAGGAATAATCGGGATGACTAATTCCCGGGCTAAGATTAGGGAATCTGAGACGAGGCCTGTATGTTGATCCCACTAGAATTAGGAAACTTTTGTGTAAGGAAGATATGGAAAGAGGGTTGTGGAGTTAAAGCTATAAATACCCCTCCCTTGTCTTGATTTTCTGCACAACCTCCTCACAATTCATTCTTCCTCAAAAAGAAATTCTTTATTCTTTTCAAGAATTTTAGTCATGGGGATCAATCGATTGACCACGATGCTGCAAGAATGGTCCCGATGCTTTAGGGACATGGATAGGGTGGCTCTCAATCAGACGGGTATTACTCAGCTGTATCCATTCCGTCAGATGCAAGTTGACCGTTACTTTCTTGATGCTTGCTTGTCCTATTGGGAAGATACATATCATGTCTTTACCTTTCCCCGAGGAGAAATTTGTCCTTTATCCGAGGAGATTGCTGCTGTGGGAGGATGAAACCCGATACTTCGGCCTGCCGTCCCGTTTTCGGTCTATGACCCAAGAAGGAAGCTTCGAGAATTTTTAGGACTTTCCCATAATGAAGTATCTTGTATGATGGAGGATGGTAATATCTCTTTGATTGACTTGGCTGAGAAATTTATGAACCCTCATGATGTCCGGGTTAAACCGGTTCACAGCCGTAGGGCCTTCTCCTTTTGTATGCTCCATGTTTATGCTTTTGAAGGTCACATGGATTTATTGTCATGCATGGGTAGCGCTCGTCTTTTAACCGTGGTTGATTTGATGAAGACGGAGCATAGTCCGACTTGGCTGATCACGGGAGAAATTATCTAGGGTTTGGATAATCGTAAAAGGGATTCCTCAGTTCGTTTAACCGGGAGCACGCGTTTATTGCAGGTATATTGCTTCAGATTTTTCAGATTTTCTTGATTTTCTTGATTTTTCTCAATTTTCGCTTTTTTTTGTTATTTTTTTTTATTTTTTTCGCGATTTCTTCCTGTTGCAGTGGGCACTCGATCGAGTCACCCTGGCACTCGATCGAGTGCCTTCGTAAAAGCCCCATGTTTCGACTTCAGATGCGTCACTCGGGGGTCACTCGATCGAGTGCCCTTAGGCGGACGCCTATTTTGTCTCGAGAACTCATATTTCTTGTTACTTTTCAGATTTGGTTATATGAGAGGCTATCAATCATAGATCCTCCCCTTGACTCGAGCAAATATCGTCATAATCAGGTGATGACGAGGATACGGGCTATTGACTTTTCTCGCCAGATTACTCAAAAGTATTGAGACAAGGTGTTATCTTTCCATAGCGGTCCGTTGATTAGATGGGTAGTGCCATGGTGGCCCATTTATGTTTGGACGGGCTTGGATCCGAGGGATAAGGCTCGCTACCAGGTAATCTTATCTTTCAGGCAGACAATTCATCTCTACCCGTATCGCATACTAAGACAGGATGGTTAGACCCAAAGAATCCCAGAAGTCGAAGCAGTTGTGAGTGAATCTACCCAACTGACGGACGTGATGTACGATACTTGGATGCAAAGATGGTATACCCGACACACTTGGCCCATTCCCAAATCTCTTCATTCGATCTGGGTTTCAGATTCTTATGTGAAGTGGACCAAAGCTGATTCTGCGAAGGCCCGAGCTGCTTTGAAGGTTGATGAAGCTTTTGACCTGCTACAAAGGGAGCAAGTTAAAGACAATAGGGGCTTCTTTGATGAGGGCGATACTCCGGCTACGCTATCCGTCTTATGTCAGGCCAAAGAAAGAAGACTAGGACTCTAGGCGAAGGGTCTAGTGTTAGAGGTGCACGGGTGAAGGTGAGCCCCCAGACTGACTTGGAAAGGAGACCTGGCTCGAGGCTGGCAGTGCGGGACCGACTTGGCCGACGAGACAGATTACCCGAGCATGTGCGGGCTCGACTTGGACCGGTGACAATGGCAGAAGACCCGTTGTCGAAGAAACGGGTTCGAGCCAAGGAGGTCCCCCTTGTGATTCGGAAACGCTCGCCCTCGCCCCGGCGACCTCGAGCTCCGCGTGACCCAAAGGATAAGGGAAATGGCAAAATGCATGAAGACTAGTCTCCTAGTTTTATTATTTAAGTATTATTACTATTTTTGTGGTGTGTTTTTTTGTGATTGCCGTTTTTGGCCTTTTTTTTAGGTGTAATTTTGGATTTCCCGAGTTTATCGGGGTTTTTTTAATAAAAGATATGTTAGTGAATACCGTTCCCGTCTTTTCGTTTATTGCAGTGGTTGTACCCTTTTGAGGGGTTGCCTACGTATCCACAATTAGCGGAATCAAACAATACGTAGTTCAAAATAGATTTTTTTTTTGCAATTTTCGAAATACACCAAGACTATTAGTTCAAGATGTGCGACAGTAGGATGAATAATCCTAACTTATTGACTTGCTCATAATTTTTGAAAATTTATAAAAAGACGAATTTTTTATAAACTTTTTCTTTTTGCAAATGACATTGAGATAAGGTTTATGGGTAGTAGCGCTTCAGCTGGTCCAAGTTGGTTGGGTTGACGAATTCGTTCCCGTCCAAGTCTGTCAGCATCACCGCTCCTCCTGACAGGACCCTCTTTACTAAATACGGCCCAGCCCAATTGAGTTTGAATTTTTCTCTTGGGTCAACCGGTAGTAGGGCCCGGACGGACTTTAGAACTAGATCCCCTTCTTTGATATTTCTGGGCCTAACTCTTTTGTTGAAAGCCCGTTGGATCCTCTTTTGATATATTTGGATGTTGTTGAGGGCCCGGGACCGTCGTTCGTCTAAGAGTACTAACGAGTCATATCAAGCTTGTACCCAATCTGCTTCCGGCACTTGGCTCTCAAGTAGGATCCTGAGAGATCGGTCTGCTAGGCGATCATGCTGTCCATCGAGACTGCCAACTTGTTCAAAGCGTCCTCCATTTTGTGTCTGCGTCGGGTTAATGGCGGCCTGTTCGTAAGAACACCGTGTAATCAGAAACTGAACCCAGACCTTGGAGCCAAAATAGTACATCCCGAGCAAGGAAAGGACTAAAAAAGGAAACGACTCGAGAAAGACACCTAGACGGGTGACTCGTGGGTGGTGCGACTTCCTTAGGATTCGGCTATGTGGGCCGAGTCCTGTTTGAAGGAAGGTCCACGTGAGATTTTCCCTAGACTTTGGACTCGAGTGTTTAAATGAACTTTCCTTTGTAGGGGGTGTGCCCTACGTAAGTTGGTCGTGCCTTTGACGAGTAAAGGCGGACTTGGATAGGGAGGAAACTCGTGGTGTAAGATCGACGGTGTTTCGACGCTAAGGACTTATAAAAAGACCCGACACCCTAAATACGGTAAGTCTTAAGATAAGGAAGGTTTTTGAAGGAAAAAAACTTTGAATTCCGAGAAAATCGGAAGACGGTCCCAACTTTTTAAAATTGGCGAAAATGCCGTCGGGCCTGGGTTTCTTTTTTGAGAGGTAAAAAATTTTTAAATTTTGAAATGGATATCATACCGGCTAAAAATAGGCTATTTTGAGTCAAATCGCAATTCCTAATTTCGGTAGCATTCCGGGTTTTTTCAAAATTGAATATTTTTGAAAAGATGCATTTTTGAAATGACGGTTTCTGAAAACGACACGGAAACCAAGTAGCACATAGTCACACAGGCATTATAACGACACCATGTATGCTTTACACTAAGTCTTGGTCGGTCTAAATAGGGTCTATACCAGTGCAAATGGCCTTTTCGAGAATCGAGACGGACTTCCTAAGTCGAGTTGATCTTAGAACATGCCGTGAAACCCATACGAATTAGCCATGAACACCTTGACATAACCAATTTGGAATATATCATGGTATAGTGGGACGTCGGTCACCAGTACCGGCCCGGGTAAAAATGGGGTTATGCATGAACCGTAAAACTAAAGCGCGTATTGTACTAATCGAACGATTTCTCCTAGAGTCTCACCCTAAGGATCCCGATGGAAAGTCACACATCAGTTTTCCCCAGCAGAGTCGCCAAATTGTGGACATGACATAGGTCCACCCCGACGCGACCACGCGCGGGTTTGGGCGGCAAAATGTTTCCCATGTGTGATGGTTCTCGGGTTGAATTTAAATCGAAGTTGGAGTCGCCACCAAACTTTGTGGGAGTCCGGGCCCCGTTCGAACCCACTCTATATTTTGGTGGACCATGCACAAAGCACGGCCCACTTCGATACTAGAGCTTGTGGGGTTCGTCCCTTTGCATTACGATACCGATGCCGAGTTTTCGGATATCATATATCGAATGACTCTGGTGCGCCAACGGTTTCGGGCATCCGGAAACCGAGGTTCTGAATAAGGGGTGAGGGTACGTGTTGGGAAGCCCACAAAGGACACCCAACCCCGCCCGCACTTAGCGGCCTCTACTAAGATATTGTTTAATTTTTTAATACGCGCGCTAGTGATTCGGTGGAATGTTATGCAAGCAACGTTTTACGATATGCGAAAAAATGGAATAAGTTGCTACGTCGTTTTAATGCATTTGGTTCACGTCAAAGTGGTTTAGCATGCGAGTTTCATTTGTAACACGGTAAAACGCAAAAAAATAAAAACAAAATGAAACGAGAATAAGTTACAACTTACACGGGCGGAAATACAACCCGGACAGAACAAAATAACGAGCAAAGTCGAAATATTGATATAGTAACGGTAACGTAAACGGATTAAAAAACTCGAAGACAATAGGATGAGATGATGCATGATTTTGAAAAGAAAGAACACGTGATTGCCTTTACACGTGACGACCGGAGTCGTAAAAAGATTTGATTAGGCTTACGATATTTAGAAGGCTCACAGTTTTGCATAATAAGGGCCACTCGATTGAGTCATGGGAGGGACTCGATCGAGTGCCCTACGTGAGGCCCCTCTGCTGGTTTTTGGGATGTCACTCGATCGAGTGTACCATGGCACTCGATCGAGTGCCCCATTTCGAACTGTGGTTCGATTTGAGAAAGGGTAGCGATCTCAATTTTCGTTTTAGTTTTCAATCGATAGCTAACCAAGCCGCGTAAAAATATGATATAATTTATACTCAACTCAATTTTCGATACTCGCAACATATATTTTATTATCACGAGACCGGTATCAGGAATTTTGAAAGAGACGTTGTAAAATCGTTTTGAATTTGATTAGGACGAAATAATTCCCTCCGCGTCACGACACCGTTATTAATCCTTACGGATTACGTAGTGTTCAATTTCGCGTCAACAGGTTTCGCACCAATCTCGAAAATGGCATCGGACGTATTTAACTGAAGACCCGTTACTCCATGTGCGGGCCTTCAAAGAGTTTGTGGCTATCAAGGGGGTTGATTCGAGCATGTTCAAAAATTTGTTCGCTGCCTCTCTCAAGAAACATCCAAAGGCCTGGTGCTAAAGGCTGGACCCCAAGAAATATCCAACTTGGGATGATGTGGCTACAAAATATGCTCGGAACTACACTAATAACACTGAGATTCAGACCGCAATGCGCTCCCCGGAGGTTGTGGCCTAGGAGCCCTAGGAAGGTTTTACCAAATACCTTCAACGCTGGAGGGTCGAGAGCGTGAAACTGGTCGACAAGTCCAGTGAGAAAACTTTAGTGGAGGTGTGGACATGACATAGGTTCACCCCGACGCGGCCACGCGCGGGTTTGGGGAGACGAATGAATCTCCATATGAGATGGGTCGAATTAAAATTTAAATCGAAGTTGGAGTTGCCACCGAACTTTGTGGGAGTTCGGGCCCGATCGAACCCACTCTATGTCATAGTGGGCCATGCACAAAGTATGGCCTATTTCCGATGTCAGAGTTTATTGGGTTCGTCTCTTAGCATTTGATACCGATACCGACATTATCGGATACCGTGTATTGAATGAATCTCGTGTGTCAATGGATTCGTACATCCGGAAACCATGGTTCTGAGTAAGGGGTGAGGGTACGTGTTGGGAAGTTCACAAAGAACACCCAACCCCGCCCGCACATTAACGACCTCTACTAAGATATCGTTTGATTTTGAAATACGCGCGTTAGTAGTACGATGAATGATATGCAAACATTGTTTTGCCTAAACACGTAAGAATTTGAATAGGTTGCTTAGTCGATTTAATGCATTTAATTTAACGTCAAAGTTGTTTTAGCATGCGTGGTTCGTTTTAGTATAATAAAACAAACAATAAAATAAATTGCTGAAAACACGAACAAACAAGTTAGTAACGGTTTGCAAATCGAATAAAAGATGTGAATATGATATGATGCATGGTTTTGAAAAGATTTGTCGAGACCTGAAATATGCTGAAAAGCCCGCTGTTTTATTAAAAAGGAAAAGATGTTTGAAAAATTAAGATGAAATAGCTTTTCGGTGTTACGGTTTTCAGGGGCTTACGCGACCCGCGCGGGAGAGGTGCGACTCGCGTGGCCATGCGACTCGCACGGGACACATGCGACTCGCATGGCAGCCTGTTCTCGGGATTGTTTTTTTCGAAAATTGAAAATTTTGTTAAATCGTGTACAAATATAGCTTAATTTATACTCGACTTAAATTTTCGACATTCGTTATATTCGATATTCGATTATGGAATCGATATCAAATATTCGGAATGATTTTTAGAAAAGATAAAATAAAAAGTTTTGAAAATTGTTTAATTTAGCTCTTAGGACCATGTGACGATTTTTTGCTTTTAGAACCATGTGACTATTTTTTAGCATCAACGAGATTAATTTAGCTCTTTTTAGATACGATATTCGACTAGAGAATCGATATCGTATTTTTAAGAACGTTTGTTTTGTATAAAAAAATTATATTGTAGTATCGATATTAGAAAAGGAAAAAAATGTGACGATGACCCATAAAAAAGTGGACCGACGACACGAAAAGGGAAAAAAACGAGAGGAAGAGAAAGAGAAAGGAGAAGACGGGATTTTTAGTTACACCCTCAACCTACATGCTTTATATTCTCGGAACGGGGCTCGTCGGAATGTTGCTTAGGCACGGGAGTGTCGAGACGATGTGGGTGAGTTGTGGTGGTTTCGGTCATGTAGGGTGTCGGGTAGGAGGTGTGGCCGGTTTTTTGGGTCTAGGCGGCGCGATCTCAGGTTGTGATATCGGTCTTTCGATGCTATGTGTATGTGCGTGTATGTAGATGTCTGTTGTTGATTGTAATTGTTATGTATGTAATTAAATGTATGTTAGATGTGATTGATGTATCAGGTGTGTAAATTGTGTTGTGCAAGGGGCCTATTTATAGGGGAGTTCCTGACCTTGGCTAGGAGAGGTAGTTAGATGAGAATTACTGCTTTGGATAGGAAATGTAAGAAGTCGAGAGGAATGAGAACTCCGTTTCTTGGTGAGGAAGTCACGGAATTCGGTTGAAACAAGGCTGCTCGGCAGAGTATCCTTATGCTCGGTCGAGTGTTTGATCGGGTGTTCGGATAGGATTCCTATTGGAGATCGAATTCCACCCTTAACGAAATTGTTTAATATTTTTTGTAGCTGATTTTTTGTAGCTGATTTTTTGTAGTGTTTGAGTTCAAGCCGGATTGGCGGGATGACACGGCAGATTTTATGCCTCGAAAAATATCTTTGACCGAGTTTTGACTCGGTCGCTAAAAGACGGTTTTGCCTCTGGTGTCGGATTCGACCCAAATTAGTCCTATTTGACTCGAAATGACCCACTGGGCCTGGTTTTGAGGTTGATTTTGTGAGATTTGTACTCCGTAAAAAGCCCAAGCCAAATGCCAATGGTTTCGAGCCCATATTCGAGTATATTAAAGCATGCTTGCGTCCGATCATCATCGGGTGTTTGTCGGAAACTACTATAGACACTTAACGGCCAAATGTGGGTGTCTACAGGAGGGCTTTGTCAAGAACCTCCTCCCCTCCTACCGGGTCCACCTCCGGTATGTTGTCATACCCAATTTCACCACCCTTACTGAAATGGGTATGAGAATCGAAGATGATCTGAGGCTAGATCAGAAGGCCTTACTAAGGCCTTTACCAAGGGATACCAAGGGGCTACCTCTTCCACTACTAAGCCCCCATCTGCAACTCGCAGCATCTTCGACGCGGTTAATCTACTAGATGCCTCATCCAAGAAGAATACCCCACCTCGGGTATTCACCGATATAGGTACTACCTATACATATGCCTTACAAAGGCTATCCTCCAAGGGCCTGATCCAACCGATAGCCCCAACTCCTGAAGTCCCAGTCGAAAAACGCTCCAAAAGCTACAATGTTCAAGCCTATTGCCAATATCACCGGGGCAATGGACACGATACTGAGAAATGCTGAAAGTTGAAGCATGTGATCCAGGACTTGATCGAGAGTGGTAAAATACCATTGCCCGGAGACAAACCGAGTAACAAAGACAATCCTTTCCGCTCACTTGCTATCTTTACCGGGGAGGTGATCAACTGTTCTCAACTCATTTCTCCTTTCATCCCACAAGTTAATGGGATCGGGTTCGATGATGAGGATGATGTGTACCTAACCAAAGGGGAAGCTGTCCCCATTACGCCCGAAGAAATCCGAAAGGCTAAGTCCAAGGCCTTAACCAGTAACCACCTCGCCAACGCCGGTCGTCCCTATCAAGCTACTAGCTCTAGGGACACCCCTATCTCGACAACCGTTACTGAATCTGCCGGGACGGAAGCTACTCTTGAAGAGCCAAACACTGACACGACTCTTGTCAAACAGCTGAAGAGGACTCGAGTTGACTTCACTATATGGCAACTCCTGGTTAGCTCGCAAGAACATCGAGAGGCACTTACTAAAGCTCTCGATCAGATCAAGGTCGACTCCCTGGTTACCCCTACTAAAATGGTAGCCACCATCACGCCCTATCTCAAGGGCAAGTCCAAAAAAGAAGGCCCATTAATTACCTTCTCTGAGTCTGACCTACCACCGTTCGGGGCCTCTCATAACTTGGCCCTGTACATCACGGTGATTTGTCGAGGGAAGTACCTCCCGATGACCCTAATTGATGATGGGTCTGCTGTGAATGTCCTCCCTCTATGGACTGCCAAAGCCCTCGGCATTACCGAGGCCGATTACATACAGACTGCCCAAACCATCCAGGCTTTTGATGGAAGCCCAAAGTCAGTTGTTGTGGCCGTTAAACTGACAATTATAACGGGCCTAATTGAAAAGAAGTTTGAGTTCCAGGTGATTGATGTCACCTCTTCTTTCAACCTGCTCCTCGGAAGGCCGTGGATCCACGCCGTTAAGGCAGTGTCCTCCACTCTCCACCGAAAGGTCAAATTGCCCCTGCAAGATAGTGTCATTACCTTGGAGGCAACCCCCATAGCCGTGGCTAGCTGCAATGCCATGGGCCGTACGGACCTCCGAGGGTTCAAAATTGTAGGAATGATCGAAGAGGAATATCTCTTCAGGCCTTATTTCACCACTACCATCGATACGATGCTACAAAATTTAGGGTATCTTCCGGGGGCTACCTCGAGGCCATATCTTCCATCTAGGAACATTATTGAAGTCCTGAACGACGGGGAATCACGATTCGGCCTAGGGTACGCTATGACCCCGGGTAATGTTGTTCGGGCAGGCACTTGAGCCCATTTAGCCCAAGACTGACCGACTACTTTGTTACACCGGTATTCGGGGCTGTCCAAGTTGGTCTGTACCAACCAACCCTTACATATCCCGAGACCAAATTGGCTCGGGAATGTAACTACATTCGGATGACATCTTTGCCCTCATTCAGTCAGAATCCAAGGAGGGTGGTGATAATGCTGAGCCCGTGCTAGGGCTACTATTTGGGGAAGACAAGGCTATCCCGACTCCTAAGAAAGACCTAGTGAACCTGATCCTCCAAAGCAACAGGTTCGATCCCACGAAGCTGATCTCAGAAATCGGTTCTGACACTGGGAAAAGGGTATGGAGGAAGACCATAAAGTGGACCGACAGCCAGGGCCGAGTCTACAAGCTGACCACCGGTGAAGGAGACATGCCGGACACCGATTCCGAGTTTGAGTCAGAGTCAGAGTCAGAGTTAGAGTCAGAGTCCGAGTCTAGAGGGTCTGGTGCTAGAGTCCAAATTGTAACCCTTTTCCCTGTAGTCACTTCCACTAGAGCCTCGGGGTCTACCCCGAAGGCGCTCCCAATCCCGCCTCTGACCAATGATCAGATGGCCGCTCTCTTTGAGCTGTTTTCCAAATTTGCTATCAATAATAATGATAACTGTTCTGCTTACGACTTTTCTTATTTTCAAAATGTTTTCAATTTCAAAAATATTATTGTAGACACCTGGCAGTCAAAATGCGGGTGTCTACAATTATATGCAATGACATTGAGAAACCTAATGAACAGGTATTCTTGCCTCCACATCTGATTGAGCACCTAGAGCAAAGGGAATCCCGAGACCTGGTAATCGAAGAAACCGAGTCCATCAATGTGGGAACCACCTTAGAGCCCCAGATGCTTAAGATAGGGTTATCTTTAGATCCCGAGGAGAGACAACAATTCACAAACCTCCTCCAAGAATTCAAGGATGTCTTCGCGTGGTCCTACAAGGACATGCCGGGGATAGATCGGGAATTAGCTGAACACCATATACCCATCGAAGACGGGTGTAAGACGGTAAAACAGAAGCTCCACAGAATAAGATCCGAATGGTCTCTCAAGGTCAAGGAAGAGGTCGACAAACAGTTCAAAGTCGGCTTCATACAAGTGTCCGAATATCCGGACTGGGTCGCGAACATCGTACCGGTACCTAAAAAGGACGGTAAGGTGCGCGTAAGTGTAGATTTTTGGGATCTTAACAAAGCAAGCCCGAAAGACGACTTTCCATTGCCATACATCGATATATTGGTGGACAATACCGCTGATCACGCCCTCCTATCCTTTATGGATGGATATGCCGGGTACAATCAGATTAAAATGGCAGAAGAAGATATGAGCAAGACCACCTTCACTATACCTTGGGGTACTTACTGTTATACTGTCATGCCGTTCGGTCTCATCAATGCCGGGGCCACTTATCAATGAACAGCCACGACCTTATTACACGACATGATGCACAAGGAAGTGGAGGTTTATGTGGACGACATGATCGTCAAATCCAAAACCCGAGACGGGCATATTGCTGTCCTAAGGAAGTTTTTTGTCCGACTATGCAAATACAACATGAGGCTAAACCCTCAAAAGTGCAGTTTTGGGGTAACATCTGGCAAATTACTGGGTCATATCGTTAGCCAACGTGGCATCGAGGTCGATCCAGCTAAAATCAAAGCCATTACTGAGATGCAACCTCCTAAAACAAAAAAAAGAAATAAGGGGATTTCTTGGGAAAGTTCAATATATCAGTCGATTCATTTCCAAACTGACTATGGTGTGTGAACCCATTTTCAAGAAACTGAAAGTGGGAGAACGAACACTGTGGGACAAAAAATGTCAAATGACTTTCGATAAAATCAAAGAGATCCTGTCTGCTCCGCTGGTCTTAATGCCACCTAAACCCGGTTACCTTTATCGTTATACTTAACAACGACTGAGACACTCATGGGGGCTATGCTAGCACAGACAGTCGACTCGGAGGAACGAGCCATCTAGTACATTAGCAAAAAATTCTTGGAGTATGAATGTAAGTACACCATGCTCGAGAATACGTGCCTAGCCCTAGTCTGGGCCACCAAAAAACTCCGGCATTATATGCTCAGTTATGAGGTACATGTATTATCCAAAATGGATCCTATCAAGTATCTATTCGAGAAGCCCATCCTCAATGGCAGGATGTCTGGATGGACTTTAATGTTGGCAGAGTTCGACCTCAAGTTTGTGCCGTTAAAAGCTATTAAGGGCCGGGTAGTAGCCAAGTTTCTCGGCGATAGTCCCGTAACCGAAGAAGGGCACAAGATACTTGGTCCTTCCCAGACGAGGATATATTCCATACCGACACAGAGACATGAGATTTATATTTTGACGGGGCATCCAATGTCCGAGGGTTCGGAGTCGGCATTATCCTAGTATCACCAAAAGGGGTGCACACTCCGTTATCCATAAAACTAGATTTCGACGTGACTAATAACGCAGCCGAATATGAAGCATGCATTCACGGGTTGCAAGCCGCCGTTGATTTAGGAGTCACAAACCTCCGGGTCCACGGAGACTAATCTCTAGTCATCAACCAAGCTCTCCAAAAATGGAAAACTCGGAACGCCAATCTCGTGGCCTATTAGGCGCGAGTAAAGGTTCTCGAAAAATAATTCCAAAAAGTAGAATACATATATCTACCCCGGGAAGAAAACCAGTTCGCGGATGCACTTTCCAAATTAGCATCCTTACTGAATATCCCGGATCACCTAACCAGCATGCCGATTTGTGTCGAAAGACGGTCCGAGCCGACATATATTCACACTATTCAAGACATCGAGATAACCGATCCGGAACCTTGGTATCAGGCTGTTCTAACCTATTTGACAACAGGAGAATATCCTCCGTGAGCTGAAAACCGGGCCAAGAAAGCCCTGCGGAGACTGACAACCCAGTTCCTCCGTACGGACGACGGACAATTATAAAAAAAGACGACACAGTGGGCTCTCCTCCTATATGTGGAAAAAATAAAGGCTGAGAAGGTTATGGCCGAGGTGCACGAAGGGTGAATGTGGTCCCCATATGAACGCCCAGATGCTAGTCCAAAAAATCATGAGGCTCAGATATTACCGAACAGTATGGAGACCGACTGCCAGTTATATGTCAAACACTGCCATAACTGCCAGATTTTTGCCAACGTTCAGCATATGCCTGTGGACATGACATAGGTCCACCCCGACGCGGCCACCCGCGGGTTTGGGGAGGCGAATGAATCTCCATTTGAGATGGATCGAATTGAAATTTAAATCGAAGTGGAGTCGCCACCGAACTTTGTGGGAGTTCGGGCCCGTTCGAACCCACTCTATATCTTAGTGGGCTGTGTACAAAATACGGCCCATTCGGATGTCAGAGTTTATTGAGTTCGTCCCTTTGCATTGCGATACTAATACCGACGTTATCGGATATCGTGTATTGAATGACTCTCGTGCGCCAATGGTTTCGGGCATCCAGAAACCGAGGTTCCGAGTAAGGGGTGAGGGTACGTGTTGGGAAGTTCACAAAGAACACCCAACCACTCCCGCACATTAGCGGCCTCTACTGAGATATCGTTTGATGTTTTAATACGCGCGTTAGTAATTCGATGAGATGTTATGCAAACAATATTTTGCCTAAACATGCGAAAATTAGAATAAGTTGCTAAGTCGATTTAACGCATCTAAATTTAACGTCAAAGTTGTATTTAGCATGCGAGATTCTTTTAGTACAATAAAATAAATAACGAGAATAAATCGACAAAATTAGAAACAAACATGTTAGTAACGGTGGTAACGGAAATAACGTTTGCAAATAATATAAAAATGCTATAGAATGATGTAACGAGATATGATGCATGAGTTTTGAAAAGGTAGTATGACACGTGATTGACTTGACACGCGTTGACCGAAGTCAAAAAATATTTTATAAGGCTCGAAATATGTTTAGGGCTCACGTTTTGACGTGATAAAGGCCACTCGACCGAGTGGTCTAGAAAAAAGTATTCTGCCCAAAATTTTAGAGGGTACTCGACCGAGTCGCTAAGAGACTCGACCGAGTAGGTCGCCACTCGATCGAGTCATTGAGTGACTCGACTGAATGGTTCTAAAAAAGCAATTCTGCCTTGGTTTTGGGGTGCCACTCGATCGAGTGGGCTAGGCACTCGATCGAGTGCCCCCTGTATGAACCAAGGTTCGTTTTTCGATTTATTGTTTATTTCGAAATTGCCTTTTGATTTTGGAAAGTCGATGATTTTATTGAGTCGGGCAGAAATATTGTATGATTTATGCTTCACTCGGACATTGATACTCGTCGTATCCGATATTCGATTATTGAATCGATATCGAATATTTAGAGCGCAATCTAGAAAATACGTTTGTAAGTCGTTTTAAATCAACTAAAACGACATAAATTATCTCCGCGTTTATGGTGTCGTAATTAATTCCTTCAAATTATGTGATCACCATTTGTAGCATCAATGAATTCGTATTAGTTAGATTTATTGACTAAATCATTTAAATACGACATCCAACTATTGAGTTGGCATCGAATCTAATAGATTGACACTTTATATTTGCTTGAATTGAAAAGGACTCAACTTGATTCCCTCCGCATCCCGACATCATGATAACTCCTTACGGATTGTGCGATGTCGGATCCGCATCAACAGATGTCGACTTAACTAAAAAAAAGACGTTTTATTTAAAATAATTTCAAAATCGAGCGATGAATATGTGATGTTGAAGATGATGACAACGACGAAATTAACAACGCAACAAAAATAAAAAAAAAGACGATTTTGTTGACGTTGACTCGCTTCAATAATCAAGCGTTCGGGATGTCGGGATAAGCGACCGGCAACGTCGGGTGAAACACCCTTGTATATTCAGATTTCCTTATCCCGTCATCCTTCGCGCTCGACACGAATTAGCGAGCAATTTAATATCTTGATACTAGTATATTATCGATATTAGGTACGAATAAAATAAAAAAAGAAAAAAAAGACGAAGAGACGAGAAGAGGACGACGCGAGAGAGAGGAGAAGAAAGGAGAAAATCGGGATTGTTGCACCCTCAACCTATATGTTTCCTATTCTCGGACGGGACTCGCTTAATTGTGGCTTGAGCACGGAGTATCGAGGTTTACATAGATTAAGTTATGGTGGTTTAGGGTTTGATTCCTAGATGCTAGGGTTTAAGGTTGAAGATGAGAAATTAGGGTTGTCAAGGGTGTGTAGAGATGTATTGTAGAGGTATTATGTAGGTGTTTCAAAGATGATTAATTGCATGCAAAAGGGGTGTATATATAGGCAATGCCTACCTCCCTCGTCTAGGGTTACTCGACCGAGTGGTCTTGTAACTCGGTCGAGTGGCCCAGAGCAGCCGAAGACGGGCCTGTTTGAGGGCCCACTCAATCGAGTGGGCTGACACTCGATCGAGTGGGTCAGCTGGAGCGAGGGGTCCAGATTTTTGGACCTTGGGTTGGATATTTTTGTAGATCTTGTATTTGGGTTGGGGTTTTGATATTTGCATAGCTATTTTGTGTCTCAGAAATGACTCTGACTGGGGTTTGACCCAGTCGCTAAAAGTCGGTTTTATTTCCGGTGTCGGTTTTGACCTAGATTAGTCTTACTTGATTGGAAACGACCCACTGGGCCTGAATTTGAGGTTAGTTTTGTGAGATTTGTACTCCGTAAAAAGCCCAAGCTAGAAACTAATGGTTTCGAGCCCATATCCGAGCGCGTGGAAACACGTTTGCGTCCGATCATCACCGGGTGTTTTTTGGAAACCGCTATAGACACCTAGCAGCCAAATGTGGGTGTCTATAGAGCCCCCACCCTGACTGAGGCTTGGACAAGGCGAAAGTCAGAGTAGCTACCAGGCCAATCGAGGATTAAGACCTGGTAGACTTTTGGTCGGGTCGTTTATAGTCTCTTAGACCCGCGTGAAGGGCTCGCCAGCCACAAGATAGGAATCATACCTGAGCTGATGTCGATAACTCCGTGGGGAATTTTGGACTTGTTGTATAAGTCCCGGGTGCGTCTATATGTAGGCCCATCCCATGCTGATTCAGGAGATATGCCGCCTAGGGCTTTCTGCTTAGGGGATATATGAGTTGTGCGGGCTTGCCTCTGAAGCCTCAAGTCGTACCAGTATTAGTTACATAAATTTTTGCATGCAACACGTAGGTAAAAATATGACTCGCGCTGGGGAATAAAAGTTTGGATTTTTCAAATTTTGGGATTTTTGAAATTTTCTGAAATTTTGACATTTTTTGAAAATTAGGAATACTCGGGATGACTAATTCCCGGACTAAGATCGGAGAATCTGAGATTGGACCTGTATGCGTAAACTCACTGGAATTAGGAAACTTTTATGGAAAGGTGATATGAAAAGAGGGTTGTAAGGCTCGATGCTATAAATACCCCTCCCTTGTCTTGGTTTTCTCCACAATTCACTTCATAATTCTCTTCTCCTCAAAAAGAAAGCTCCTTATTCTTTTCAAGAAATTTAGCCATGGGAATTGAGCGCTTGACCACGATGTTGCAAGAATGGTCCCGCCACTTTAGGGACACCGATAGGGTGGCTTTGAACCAGACAGGTATTACTCAGCTGTATACGTTCCGTCAGATGCAGGTTGACCGCTACTTTCTTGATGCTTGTTTGTCCTATTGGGACGACACATATCATGTCTTTGCCTTTCCTCGGGGCGAAATCTGTCCTTTACTCGAGGATATTGCTGCTGTGGGAGGATGGAACCCGATACTTCGTCCTGCTGTCCCGTTTTCGGTCCATGATACAAGGAGGAAATTACGGGAATTTTTAGGGCTCTCCCACAATGAAGTATCTCGAATGGCTGAAGACGATACTATTTCCCTGATTGACTTGGCCGAGAAATTTATGAACCCGCATAATGTCCGGGTCAGACCAATTCACGGTCGTAGGGCCGTAGGGCTTTCTCCTTTTGTATGCTCCATGTTTATGCCTTTGAAGGTCACATGGATTTGTTGTCGTGCATGGGCGACGTTCGTCTTTTTACCGTGGTTGATCTGATGGAGACGGAGCACAGTCCGGTTTGGCTGATCACGAGCAAAATCAACCAGGGTTTGGATAGCCGTAAGAGGGATTCATCGGTTCGTCTGACCGGAAGTACCCGTTTATTGCAGATATTTCGGACTTTTTCTGATTTTTTCCGATTCTTCGATTTTTGACTTTTTTTGATTTTTTCGCGAATTTTCTGCTACAGCGGGCACTCGATCGAGTGCCCTTAGGCGGACGCCAATTTTATCTCGAGAACTCATATTTTTGTTTCTTTTCTCAGATCTGGCTATTTGAGAGGCTATCAGTCATAGATCCTCCTCTTGACTCGAGTAGATATCGTCCTAATCAGGTGATGACAAGGAGATGGGCTATTGATTTTTCTCGCCAGATTACTCAGAAGTACTGGGACGAAGTGTTATCTTTCCATAACGGTCCGTTGATTCGATGGGTAGTGCCATGGTGGTCCATTTATGTTTGGACGGGCTTGATTCCAAGGGATAAGGCTCGCTACCAGGTAATCTTGTCTTTCAGACAGATGATCCATCTTTATCCCGACCGCATACTAAGGCAGTATGGTTGGTCACAAAGAATCCAGGAGGTTGAAGCAGTTGTGAGTGAATCTACCCAGCTGACTGATGTGATGTGCGACACATGGATGCAACAATGGTACACCCGGCACACCTGGCCCATTCCCAAATCTCTTCATTCAATCTGGGTTTCAGACTCCTATGTGCAGTGGACTAACGCAGATACTGCCAAGGCCCAAGCTGCTCTAAAGGTTGATGAAGCTTTCGACTTGCTGCGAAGGTAGCAAGTCAAAGACAATAGGGGCTTTTTTGACGAAGGCGACACTCCGGCTATTCTGGTCCGTCTTATGTCAGGTCAAAGAATGAAGACTAGGACTTAAGGTGAAGGGTCTAGTGCTAGAGGTGCGCGGGGGAAGGTGAGCCCCCTGACTTAAAAAGGAGACTTGGCCCAAGACTGGCAGTGCAGGACCGACTTGGCCCGCGAGACAGCCTACCTGAGCACGTACGGGCTCGACTTGGACCGGTGACCATGGCAGAAGACCCGTTGTCGAGGAAACGGGTTCGAGCAAAGGAGGTTCCCATGGTGATCCGAGAACGCTTGCCCCCGCCCCGGCGACAACGGGCTCCACGCGACCCGAAGGATAAGGGAAAGGGCAAAATGCCCTAAATGCCAGTCTCCTTAGTTTTATTATTTAAGTATTATTACTATTTTTGTGGTGCGCTTTTTTTGTGTGTTTGCCTTTTTTTTTTTTCGTGTGTGTGGTGTAATTCTGGAATTCCCGAGTTTATCGAGTTTTTAATAAAAGACATATTAGTGATACCGTTCCCGTCTTTTCCGTTATTACAGTGGTTGTACCCTTTTGAGGGGTTGCCTACGTATCCATATTTATCGGAATCAAACCAGACATAGTTCAGACATGGATTTTTTTTGCAATTTTTGAAATACATCAAGACTATTAGTTCAAGATGTGCGACAGTAGGATAAGTAATTCTAACTTATTGACTTGCTTATAATTTTTGAAAATTTATAAAAAGACGAATTTTTATAAACTTTTTGCACATGACATTGAGATAGGGTTTATGGGTAGTAGCGCTTCAACTGGTCCAAGTTGGTTGGGTTGACGAACTCGTTCCCGTCCAAGTCTGTTAGCATCACCGCTCCTCCTGATAGGATCTTCTTTACTAAATACGGCCCAGCCCAATTGGGTTTGAACTTTCCTCTTGGGTCGACCAGTAGTAAGGCCCGGACGGATTTTAGAACTAGATCCCCCTCTTTGATACTTCTGGGCCTAACTCTTTTGTTGAAAGCTCGTTGTATCCTCTTTTGGTATATCTGAATATTGTTAAGGGCCCGGGACCGTCGTTCGTCTAAAAGAACTAACGAATCGTATCGGGCTTGGACCCAATCTGCTTCAGGCACTTGGCTCTCCAGTAAAATCCTGAGGGATGGTTCTTCTAGCTCGACCGGTCGGACCACTTCCATTCCATATGTCAAATAATATGGGGTTGCTCCGGTCGCGGTGCGAATTGACGTTCGGTACCCCCATAGGGCAAAAGGTATTTTGTCGGGCCAGTCCCGGTAATTTTCAGCCATCTTTTTAAGTATGGTGACAATCGTTTTATTAGCTGACTCTACCGCTCCATTTGTTTGGAGACGGTAAGGTGAAGATGTATGCCTTTGGATCTTATATTTGGCTAGCAAAGTAGCGGTTTCAGCTTGGAAATGAGTCCCGTGATCACTGATGAACTCGTGCGGGATCCCATATCGGCATATGATCTTGTTTTGGATAAATTTGACCACATGCTTGGCGTTCAAAATCCGGTATGACTCGGCTTCGACCCATTTGGTGAAATAGTCGATAGCCACCAAAATGAAACAGTGACCTCCCGTCCCGGAAGGGTTCACCTTTCCGATTATATCAATACCCCACGTTGAAAACGGCCATGGTGATGTCATGGTATATAGTAGGGAGGACGACATATGTTGTACATTGGCAAAAATCGGACAGTTATGGCAGTGTTTGACATATAACTGACATTCGGTTTCCACGTTGTTCCAATAATATCCGAGCCTCATGATTTTTTGGGCTAGCATATGGGCGTTCGTATTCGGGCCATTTTCACCATCGTGTACTTCGGACATAATCTTTTCAGCCTGTACTTTATCGATACACAGGAGGAGAGCCCCCTGTGCCATCTTTTTGTATAACTGTCCGTCGTCCGTACGAACGAATTGGGTTGCCAATCTTCGCAAAGCTTTCTTGGCCCGGTTTTCAGCTCCCGGAGGATATTCTCTCGTTGTTATGTGGGTTAGAACAGCCTGATACCAAGGTTCCGGATCAGTTATCTCGATATCTTGAATGGCGTTGATATAGGCCGGCTTGGACCGTCTCTCGACGCAAATCGGCATGCTGGTTAGATGCTCCGGGATATTTAGTAAGGATGCCAATTTGGAAAGTGCATCTGCAAATTGATTTTCTTCTCGGGGTAGATAGATATATTCTACCTTTTGGAATTGCTTCTCAAGAACCCTTACTCGCGCTTGGTAAGCCACGAGATTGGCATTCCGAGTTTTCCATTTCTGGAGAGCTTGATTGATGACTAGAGATGAATCACCGTAGACCCGGAGGTTTGTTACTTCTAAATCAGCGGCGGCTTGCAACCCGTGAATGCATGCTTCATACTCGGCTGCATTGTTAGTCACATCAAAGTCCAATTTAATGGATAACGGTGTATGCTCTCCTTTCGGTGATATCAACAGAATGCCGACTCCGAATCCTCGGAAGTTGGACGCCCCATCAAAATACAAATCCCACGTCTCGGTGTCGGTATGGAATATGTCTTTATCTGGAAAAGCCCAAGTATCGGTGTGCCCTTCTTCAGATACGGGACTATCGGCGAGGAATTCGGCTACTACCCGACCTTTGATGGCTTTCAATGGTATGAACTTGAGGTCGAACTCTGCTAACATTAAAGTCCATCTGGACATCCTGCCATTAAGGATGGGCTTTTCGAACAGGTACTTGATAGGATCCATCTTAGATAGGACATGCACCTCGTGACTGAGCATATAATGTTGGAGCTTTTTAGTGGTCCAAACCAAAGCTAGGCATGTTTTCTCGAGCATTGTATACTTGCATTCGTATTCCAGGAACTTTTTGCTGATGTAGTAAATAGCCCGCTCTTCTGAATCGACTGTCTGGGCCAGCATAGCCCCCATGGCTGTCTCGGTCGTTGTTAGGTATAACGACAAAGGCAAACAGGGTTGAGGTGGCATTAATACTGGCGGTGCAGACAGGATCTCCTAGATTTTATCGAAGGCCGTTTGACATTTATCGTCCCACGATGTTTGTTTTCCTACGTTCAGTTTCTTGAAAATGGGTTCACATACCACGGTTAATTTTGAAATAAACCGGCGAATGTATTGGACTTTCCCGAGAAACCCTCTTATTTATTTTTTGGTTTTGGGTGGCTGCATCTCGGTAATGGCCTTGATTTTAGCTGGGTCGACCTTGATGCCGCGTTGGCTAACGATATGGCCTATTAATTTACCCGATGTTACCCCAAAACTGCATTTTTGAGGGTTTAGTCTCATGTTGTATTTGCGTAGTCGGGTAAAGAATTTCCTTAGGGCCACAATGTTCCCATTTCGATCTTTGGACTTGACAATCATGTCGTCCACATAAACCTCCACTTCCTTATGCATCATGTCATGTAATAAAGTTGTGGCGGTTCTTTGATAAGTGGCCCCGGCATAAATGAGCCCAAATGGCATAACGGTGTAACGGTAAGTACCCCAAGGTGTAATGAAGGTGGTCTTACTCATGTCTTCTTCTGCCATCTTGATCTGATTGTATCCGGCATACCCATCCATAAATGATAAGAGAGCATGATCGGCTGTGTTATCCACCAGTAGGTCGATGTGTGGCAACGGAAAATCGTCTTTTAGGCTGGCCTTATTAAGGTCCCGGAAGTCTATACATACCCGCACCTTGCCGTCCTTCTTGGGTACCGGCACGATGTTTGCAACCCAGTCTGGATATTCAGACACGTGTATAAAGTCTGCTTTGAATTTGTCGACTTCTTCTTTGACTTTGAGAGACCATTCGGGCCTCATTCTTCGAAGCTTCTGTTTTACCGGCTTACACCCATCTTTGATGGGTATACGGTGTTCACCTATTTCCCGATATATCCCCGACATGTCATTGTAGGACCACGCGAAGACATCCTTGAGTTCTTGGAGGAGGTCTGTGAATTGTTTTCTCTCCTCGGGATCTAAGGATATACCCAACTTAAGCATCTGGGGGTCTAAAGTGGTTCCCACGTTAATTGACTCGGTTTCCTCAATTACCGGATCTCGGGATTCCCTTTGTTCGAGCTGCTCAATCAGATGCGGAGGTAGAGGTACCTGTTCGTTGGGTTTCTCAATGTTATTGCATATAAAATTTTTGAAATTGAAGGAATTTTGGAAAAAAGACAAGTCGTAAGCAAAACGGTTTTCGTTATTATCAATAGTAAATTTGGAAAACAGCTCGAAAAGAGCGGCCATCTGATCGTTGGTCAGTGGCGGGATAGGGAGTGCTCTCGGGACAGGCCCTGAGACTCCAGTGGAAGTGACTAAAGGGATAGGGGTTACAGACTGGACTCTAGCACTGGACCCTCTAGACTCGGACTCTGACTCCGACTCTGACTCAGACTCAGACTCGAACTCGGTACCCGGCATGTCTCCCTCACCGGTGGTCAGTTTGTAGACTCGACCTTGACTATCGGTCCACTTGATGGTCTTCCTCCAGGCCCTTGTTCTGGTGTCTGCACCGACCTCGGAGATTAGCTTTGTTGGATCGAACCGACTGTTGCGAAGGATCAAGTTGACTAGATCTTCTTTTGGAGTAGGGATGGCCTTGTCTTCTCCGAATAGAAGCCCCAGCATGGGCTCAGAGTTATTTGCACCCTCCTTTGATTCAGTCTGGACGAGGGCGAATATGTCATCTGGGAAGAAATTGCATTCCCGAGCCGATTTGGTCTCGGGATACGTGATGGTGGGTCGGTATAGCCTCACTTGAATAGCCCCAAAAACTGGTGTAATGAAGTAATCGGTCAGTTTTGGGTTGTAAGGGCCCAAGTAGGTACCCTTGATGATGTTGGTGGCCTTTTGAATACCGGCACGGACCACAATTCCCGGGGTTATAGCGTATCCCAAACCGAACCGTGATTCTCCATCGTTTAGGACCTCGATGATCTTCCCAGCTAGAAGATATGGTCTCGAGGTAGCCCCCGGTAAATAGCCCAAGTTTTGTAGCATCGTATCGATGCTAGTAGTGAAGTAGGGCTTGAAGAGATATTCCTCTTCGATCATTCCCACGAAATTAAATCCTCGTGGTTCGGCCCGGCCTGTAGCGTTGCAGCTTGCCACGGTAATGGGGGTTGCCTCCAGTGTGATGACACCGTCTTGAAGAGGCATATTGACCTTTCTATGGAGGATAGAGGACACGGCCTTGACTGCATGGATCCATGGCCTTCCTAGTAGCAAGTTGAAAGATGAGGTGACATCAATCACCTGGAACTCCAGTTCTTTCTCGATTGGGCCCGTTATAGTTGTCAGTTTAACGACCCCAGCAACCGGTTTTGGGCTTCCATCGAAAGCCTGAATAGTCTGTGTGGTTGGAAGATAGTCGGCCTCGGTGATGCCAAGGGCTTTTGTGGTCCTTAAAGGAAGGACATTCACGGCGGATGCATCATCGATTAGGGTCATCGGGAGGTACTTCCCTCGGCAAATGACCGTGATGTACAGGGCCAAGTTATGGGCGGCCCCGAATGGTGGAAGGTCGGACTCGGAGAAGGTGATAAGCGGGCCTTCTTCTTTGGACTTGCCCTTGAGATAGGGCGTGATAGTGGCTACCATCTCCGCGGGGGTAACATGTGAGTCGACCTTAATTTGATCGAGAGCCTTAATCAATGCTTCCCGATGTTCTTGTGAGCTGACCAGAAGTTGTCATATGGTTAGATCGGCTCGAGCCCTTTTCAGTTGCTTGACTAGAACCGTCTCAGTGCTTGGTTCTTCAAGGTCAGCTTCCGCCCTGGCAGGTTCAGTGACGGTTGTGGGGGTAGGACGGCCGACAGCGGCGAGATGGTTGGTGGCTAAGGCTTTGGACTTAGCTTTTCGAACCTCTTCAATGGTGATGGGGACAACTTCCCCTTTGGCTAGGTAGACATCCTCTTCGTCATCAAACCATATCCCGTTGATTTGTGAGATAAACGGGGAAATGAGGTGAGAACAGTCGATTACCTCTATGGTGAAGATGGCGTGTGCACTGAACGGGTTTTCTTTGTTGCTCGGATTGTCCCCGGGCAACGGTATTTTCCCACTTTCGATCAGATCTTGGATCAAATGCTTCAATTTCCAATACTTTTCGGTGTCTTGCCCATTACCTCGGTGATACTGGCAGTAGGCTTGGACATTGTAGCTCTTGGATCGTTTCTCCACCGGTACTTCTGGAGTTGGGCTTATCGGTTGGATTAGGCCCTTTGAAGATAGCCTTTGTAAGGCGTAGGTATAGGTAGTCCCTATATCCGTGAATACCCGAGTTGGAGTATTCTTTTTGGATGAGGCATCCAGCAGATTAACCTCATCAAACATGTTGCGGGTTGCAGCTGCAGGTGTGGGCTTGCTCACAGATGAACTGGCCCCTTGATATCTCTTGGTAGAGGCCTTAGTCAGGCTCTCTAACCTTAAATCATTCTCGATCCTTGTACCCATTCCAGTTAGAGTGGCAAAGTTGGGAATGACAGCATACCGGAGATGGACCCGTTAGGAAGGGAGGAGGTTCTTGACAAAGGCCTCCACTAAGGCTTTCTCGTTGGGCTTATCGACCAACTTCACACTCTCGGCCCTCCACCTTTGAAGATATTTGGTGAACCCTTCTTTGGGCTCTTGGGCCGTAACTTCCAGAGTACGCATTGTTGTCTGGATCTTGGTATTATCAGCGTAATTACGAGCAAATTCTGTTGCCACATCATCCCAAGTTTTGTACTTCTTGGAATCGGGCCTGTAGTACCAGGCTTTCGGGTGCTTCTCGAGAGAAGAAGCAAACAAGTGCTTGAACATGGTAGATTTCACCCCCTTGACAACCATAAATTCTTTGAAGGCTCGAATGTGATGGACCGGGTCTTCAGTACCCTCAAACATCGGTATGCCCGTAAGGTTGAGGTTGGCAGGTAGCTCGTCATTCAGAGGTGAGTAGGAGCGAGCATTTTCAGTATGGATCGAGTTGTTGGTCGACAAATGGACCTGTTCTTCAAGTTTGCGAACGGCGCTGACCAGTTCAGCTATGGGCCCAGTGGGTTCAGACCCAGCGTCAGGAGTCCCTTTCTCTACGGCACTCAAACGGGTGGCAAGGGTTGTTTGGTCGGTCCGGATAGCCGTCAGTTGGGCTTCAAGCCTGGCTAGTGAGGCTGTCAATTGGTCGACGACTTCTTGCATCTTGGATCTGGTGAAAGGTGGCATGTCTGTAAGAATACCGCGTAATCAGAAACTGGCCCAAATAATGGAATAAAAAGTACATCCCGAGCACAGGAAAGCCTGAAAAGAAAATGACTCGAAAAAGACACCTAGACGGGTGACTTGTGAAAAGTGGGCCTCCCTTAGGATCCGGCTATGTGGGTCGGGTCCTGTTCGAAGGAAGGTTCACGTGAGACATTCCCTAGACTTTGGACTTGATTGTGTAAACGGGCCCTCCCTTGTAGGAGTATGTCCTACGTATGTGGGCCTTGCCTTAGTCAAATAAGGCGGACTGGGATATGGGGGAAACCCGTGATGTAAGATCGACGGAGTTTCGACGCTAGAGACTTTCGACGACTTACTACGCGACCCGACACTGCTAAAAACGGAAAGTCCTAAGAAGAGGAAAGGTTTAAAAAAGGCATTTTGGAGAAAATCCCGAAAAGGCGGGGGACGACCCGATTTTTTCGAAAGTCGGAAAAAAGTGTCCTCGGGCCGCGATTTTGAAGCTTCGAAAATAATTTTGAAATGAGCAGCATACCGGCTAAAATAGGCTATTTTGAGTAAAATCATAAGTCCTAAATTCGGTAGCTTCCGAGTTTTGAAATTGGACACTTTTGAAAAAAGATGTAATTTTTGAAAATGACGGTTTTTGAAAACGACATAGAAACCAAGTAGCATATAGTCACGCAAGCATTATAATGACGCCATGTATACTCTACATTAAGTCTCGGTCGGTCTATAAGGGATCTATACCAGTGCACATAGCCTATCCGTGAATCGGGACGGACTTCCTAAGTCGAGTTGAGCTTAGAACACGCCACGAAACCCATACGAATCGATTATGAACACCTTTGACATATCCATATTGGAGTACCTCACGGTATAGTGGGACGTCGGTCACCAGTACCGGCCCGAGAAAATATGGGGTTATGCATGAACCGTAAAACTAAAACGCGTATTGTACTAGTCAAACGATTTCTATTCGAGTCTCACCATGAGGATGCCGACGGTAAGTCACGCAACAGTTAATCCCCAGCGGAGTCGCCAAATTGTGGACATGACATAGGTCCACCCCGACGCGGCCACGCGCGGGTTTGGGTTGGCGAATGAAGCTTCATATGAGATGGATCGAATTGAAATTTAAATCGAAGTGGAGTCGCCACCGAACTTTGTGGGAGTTCAGGCCCGTTCGAACCCACTCTATATCATAGTGGGCCGTGTACAAAATACGGCCCATTCGGATGTAAGAGTTTATTGGGTTCGTCCCTTTGCATTGCGATACCGATACCGACGTTATCGGATATCGTGTATTGAATGACTCTCATGCGCCAATGGTTTCGGGCATCCGGAAACTGAGGTTCTGAGTAAGGGTACGTGTTGGGAAGTTCACAAAGAACACCCAACCCCGCCCGCACATTAGCGGCCTCTACTAAGATATCGTTTGATGTTTTAATACGCGCGTTAGTAATTCGATGAGATGTTATGCAAACAATATTTTGCCTAAACATCCGAAAATTAGAATAAGTTGCTAAGTCAATTTAATGCATCTAAATTTAACGTCAAAGTTGTATTTAGCATGCGAGATTCTTTTAGTACAATAAAAGAAATAACGAGAATAAATCGACAAAAATAGAAACAAACATGCTAGTAACGGTGGTAACGGTAATAACGGTTTGCAAATAATATAAAAATGCTATAGAATGATGTAACGAGATATGATGCATGAGTTTTGAAAAGGTAGTATGACACCTGATTGACTTGACACGCATTGACCGAAGTCATAAAAATATTTTATAAGGCTCGAAATATGTTAAAGGCTCATGTTTTGACGTGATAAAGGCCACTCGACCGAGTCATTGTGGGACTCGGCCGAGTGGTCTCGAAAAAAGTATTCTGCCCAAAATTTGAGGGGGTACTCGACCGAGTCGCTAAGAGACTCGACCGAGTAGGTCGCCACTCGATCGAGTCATTGAGTAACTCGACCGAGTGGTCCTCAAAAAGCTATTCTGCCTCGGTTTTGGGGTGCCACTCGATCGAGTGGGCTAGGCATCGATCGAGTGCCCCATGTACGAACCAGAGTTCGTTTCGCGATTTATTTTTGATTTCGAAATTGCCTTTTGATTTTGGAAAGTCGATGATTTTATTGAGTCGGGCAGAAATATTGTATGATTTATGCTTCACTCGGACATTGATACTCGTCGTATCCGATATTCGATTATTGAATCGATATCGAATATTTAGAGCGCAATCTAGAAAATACGTTTGTAAGTCGTTTTAAATCAACTAAAACGAAGTAAATTATCTCCGTGTTTATGGTATCGTAATTAATTCTTTCGAATTATGTGATCACCATTTGTAGCATCAATGAATTCGTATTAGTTAGATTTATTGACTAAATCGTTTAAATACGACATCCAACTATTGAGCTGAAATCGAATCTAATAGATTGACACTTTATATTTACTTGAATTGAAAAGGACTCAACTTGACTCCCTCCGCATCCCGACATCATGATAAATCCTTACGGATTGTGCGATGTCGGATCCGCATCAACAGGTTTCGACTTAACTAAAAAAAAGACGTTTTATTTGAAATAGTTTCAAAATCGATGAATATGTGATGTTGAAGATGATGACAACGACGAAATTAGCGACGCAAAAAAAAAACAATTTTGTTGACGTTGACTCGCTTCAACAATCAAGCGTTCGGGGTGTCGGGATAAGCGACCGACAACGTCGGGTGAAACACCCTTGTATATTCGGATTTCCTTATCCCGTCATCCTTCGCGCTCGACACGAATTAGCGAGCAATTTAATATCTTGATACTAGTAATATTATCTATATTAGGTACGAATAAAAGAAAAAAAAGACGAAGAGACGAGAAGAGGACGACGCAAGAGAGAGGAGAAGAAAGGAGAAAATCGAGATTGTTGCACCCTCAACCTACATGTTTCGTATTCTCGGACGGGACTCGCTTAATTGTGGCTTGAGCATGGAGTATCGAGGTTTATGTAGATTAAGTTATGGTGGTTTAGGGTTTGATTCCTAGATGCTAGGGTTTAAGGTTGAAGATGAGAAATTAGGGTTGTCAAGGGTGTGTAGAGATGTATTATGTAGGTGTTTCAAAGATGATTAATTGCATGCAAAAGGGGTGTATATATAGGCAATGCCTACCTCCCTCGTCTAGGGTTACTCGACCGAGTGGCCTTGTGACTCGGTCGAGTGGCCTAGAGCAGCCGCAGACGGGCCTGTTTGAGGGCCCACTCAATCGAGTGGGCTGACACTCGATCGAGTGGGTCAGCAGGAGCGAGGGGTCCAGATTTTTGGACCTTGGGTTGGATATTTTTGTAGATCTTGTATTTGGGTTGGGCTTTTGATATTTGCATGGCTATTTTGTGTCTCCGAAACGACTTTGACCGGGGTTTGACCCAGTCGCTAAAAGTCGGTTTTATTTCTGGTGTCGGTTTTGACCCAAATTAGTCTTATTTGATTGGAAACGACCCACTGGGCCTGAATTGGAGGTCAGTTTTATGTGATTTGTACTCTGTAAAAAGCCCAAGCCAAAAACTAATGGTTTTGAGCCCGTATCCGAGCGCGTGGAAACACGTTTGCGTCCGATCATCACTGGGAGTTTTTTGGAAACTGCTATAGACACCTAGCAGCCAAATGTGGGTGTCTAGAATGCCGTCATCCCTATTATACACCATGACATCACCATGGCCATTTTCGACATGGGGAATTGATATAATTGGTAAAGTAAACCCTTCCAGGACGGGAGGTCACTGTTTCAATTTGGTGGCTATCGACTATTTCACCAAATGGGACGAAGCCGAGTCATACCGAATTTTGAATGCTAAGCATGTTGCCAAGTTCATCCAAAACAAGATTATATGTCGGTACAGGATCCCACACGAGTTCATCAGTGATCACGGGACGCATTTCCAAGCCCAAATCGCTACTTTGCTAGCCAAATATAAAATCCAAAGGCATACATCTTCGCCTTACTGTCCACAAACAAATGGAGCGGTAGAGGCATCTAATAAAACAATTGTCACCATACTTAAAAAAGATGGCTGATAATTACCGGAACTGGCCCGAAAAAATACCTTTTGCCCTGTGGAGATACTGAACGTCAATTCGCACCACAACCGGTGCAACTCCATATTATTTGACGTACGGGATGGAAGCAGTCCAACCAGTCGAGTTGGAAATACCATCCCTCAGGATTTTACTAGAGAGCCAAGTGC
The DNA here is from genome assembly GCA_958450325.1 of Agrostemma githago. Classification (NCBI taxonomy): domain Eukaryota; kingdom Viridiplantae; phylum Streptophyta; class Magnoliopsida; order Caryophyllales; family Caryophyllaceae; genus Agrostemma; species Agrostemma githago. The sequence goes on along the minus strand of OY288243.1, from coordinate 69,969,312 downwards.
CTGAAGCATATTGGGTCCAAGCTCGATACAACTCGCTAGTTCTTTTGGACGAACGGTGGTCCCGGGCCCTCAACAACATTCAAATATACCAAAAAAGGATAAAACAGTCCTTCAACAAAAGAGTTAGGCCCAGAAATATCAAAGAAGGGGATTTGGTCCTCAAGTCCGTCCGAGCATTGCTACCTGTGGACCCGAGGGGAAAATTCAAACCCAATTGGGCCGGGCCATATCTGGTAAAAAAGCTTCTATCAGGAGAAGCAGTGAAGCTGACAAATTTGGACGGGAATGAATTCGTCAACCCGATCAACTTGGATCAGCTGAAGCGCTACTACCCCTAACCTTATCTCAATGTCATTTGCAAAAAGTTTACTAAAATTTGTCATTTTACAAATAAACTTTCAAAATTTAAAGCAAGTCAATAAGTTAGGATTATTTATCCTACTGTCGCACACACCTCGAACTACTAGTCTTGGTGTATTTCGAAATTGCAAAAAAAATTCTATGTCCGAACTACGTTAGGTTTGATTTCACTAACTGTGGATACGTAGGCAGCACCTCAAAAGGGCACAACCACCGCAATAATGAAAAGATAGAAACAGGATTTACTAATAAATATGTCTTTTATTATCAAAAACCCGATCAACTCGAGAATTTCAAATTACATCATTAAAAAAAAAGCAACAAAAAAAACACACTATAAAATAATAGAAATAATATCCAAATAATAAAAATTAAGGAAACAGATTTTTATGGCATCTTGCCCTTGCCTTTGTCTTTTGGGTCACGCGGAGCTCGTTCTCGCCGGGGCGGAGGCGAGCGTTCCCGGATCACAATGGGAACCTCCTTAGCTCGAACCCGTTTCTTCGACAATGGGTCTTCTGCTATTGTAACTGGTCCAAGTGGAGCCCGTACGTGCTCTGGTAGCTTGTCTCGTGGACCAAGTCAGTCCTGAACTGACAATCTGGGCTCGAGTCTCCTTTCCAAGTCTGTCTGGCGGTTCACTTCCCTCCGAGCACCTCTAGCACTAGACCCTCCAGCTTGAGTCCTAGCCCTTCCCCTCTGACCTGACATTAGACGGACCAGTGTGGCCGGAGTCTCACCTTCATCAAAGAAACCCTTATTGTCTTTAGCCTGCTCCCGTCGAAGCAGGTCAAAAGCTCCATCAACCTTTAAAGCAGCTCGGGCCTCGGCGGAATCTGCTTTCGTCCATTTCTCATAAGAGTCTGATACCCAAATTGACTGAAGAGACTCGGAAACAGACCAAGTAACCCGGGTATACCATCGTTGCATCCAGGTATCACACATTACATTAGTCAGCTGCGTAGGGTCACTCACAACTGGTTCATTTTCCGGGATCCTTTGAGACCAACCATATTGCCTAAGTATGCGGTCGGGATAAAGGTGAGCCTTATCCCTCGGTGCCAAACCTGTCCAAACATAAATAGGCCACCACGGCACCACCCATCGGATCAATGGACCACGATGGAATGACAGCTCTTCGTCCCAGTATTTTCGGTTGATAAGGCGAGAAGAATCGATAGCCTGTCTCCTTGTCATCATTAGATTAGGCCGGTATCGACTTGGGTCAAGGGGAGGATCCATGATTGATAGCCTCTCAAATAGCCAAAGCTGAAAAAAAAAATTATAAGCTCTCGAGACGATTCTAACGTCCGCCTAGGGGCACTCGATCGAGTGCCTAGGGGTCACGCTATCGAGTGGTACCCCTAAAACTGGGCAGTGGGATTTTAACGAAGACACTCGATCGAGTGCCCCTGTAGCAGGTTACCGCGGAAAAATCGATTTAAAAAAAAGCGGTATACCTATAGCGGACGGGTGCTCCCAGTCAAACGAACTAACGGGTCCCTTTTGCGATTATCCAAGCCCTGGATAATTTCCCCCGTAATTAACAATGCGGGGCTATATTCCGTCTCCATCAGGTCAACAACGGTAAAAAGTCGGACGTCACCCATACACGACAGCGAATCCATGTGACCTTCGAAGGCATAGACGTGAAGCATACAAAAGGCAAACGCCCTACGACTATGGATTGGCATAACTCGGACGTCATGCAGGTTCATAAACTTTTCAGCCAAAGCGAATAGCGAAACGGTATCCCTGACTAGCATGCGGGATACCTCCATGTGGGAAAGTCCTAAAAATTCCCGTAGTTTCCTCATTGGGTCATGAACTGAAAACGGGACAACAGGACGGAGCAAAGGGTTCCATCCTCCCACACCAGCAATTTCCTCGGGTATTGAACAGATCTCGCCCCGAGGGAGGGCAAAAACGTGGTATATGTCGTCCCAGTAGGACAGACAAGCATCAAGGAAATAAAGATCCACTTACATCTGACGGATCGTGAACAGTTGAGAAATACCCGTTTGGTTTAGGGCTACCCTATCAGCGTCCCTAAAGCGTCGGGACCAAGCTTGTAGCATTGCAGTCAAACGCTCAATACCCACAGCTAAATTTCTTGAGAGAGAGACAAATTTCTTTTTTTCTTTAAGAAAGGAAGAGTTGTGAGGAGTGCAGAAAAAGCTGAAACAGGGGCTGTATATTTATAACACCAAAGCCCTAGCAGTTCCCCTACTACTATGCCTCCTTGGCCCAAGCGGGCCTAAGCATACAGGCCCGATCTTTATCTCCTTATACTAGCGCAGGAATTAAGTCAACCCGATCATTCCTAATTTTCAAAGAAGTCAAAACTTTCAAAAAATCTTCAAAATCATTCAAAATTCAAAATTTGTATTCCCCAGCACGAGTCGGTGTTTCACCTAAATGTTAGATGCAAATTATTATGTGACTGTACACAGGTACACCCAAGGCTTCAGAAGCAAGCCCCGCGCAACTCTTTTACTCCCCATCGAAAAGCCCGAGACGACATTTCTCCCAAAACAATACACTTAGGACGGGATGTGCCTGCGTAAAGGTACATCCAGGACTTCAAAAGCAAGTCCCCACGGAATTATCCCATACAACAAAACTCAGGTATGATTTCTATCCTATGACTGGCGAACCCTTCACGCGAGTCTAATGTACTATAAACGACCCGACCGGAAGGCTGGCAGGTCTTAATCCTCGATTGGCCTGGTAGCTAATTTGACTTTCGCCTTGTCCAAGCCTCATTCAGAGTGGGGCCTATAAAGACACCCGCATTTGGCTGCTAGTGTCTATAGCGGTCTCCAACAAAACACCCGTTGATGATCGGACGTAAACGTGCTTTAACGCGCTCGAATATGGGCTCGGAATCAGTAGTATCTGGCATAGGCTTTTAGTGGAGTACAAATATCACAAAACCGACTTCAAATTCAGGCCCAGTGGGCCATTTCCAACAAAATAAGACTAATTTGGGTCAAAACCGTCACCGGAAATAAAAACGTCTTTTGGTGACCGGGTCAACACCCGGTAAAAGACGAATCCGACACAAAAACCAGCCAAGTGCGCTTCTCAACAACCAAATATTTTCCAAAATAAAATCAAAATCCTTCCCTATATTCTCTACGTCCATTTTGAGCCACTCGATCGAGTGGTTTAGGCCCACTCGGTCGAGTAGGCTTGTGAACCGGCCTCGGACCGGGCACTCGATCGAATGCACTTGCACCACTCGATCGAGTGGCCCTAAATCGGGGTAGTTTTCCTATAAATACCCCGTCACCCCAACACATTTCACAACTTTTACAACTCTTCTCCTACCTTCAAGCCTTCATATTTTCGGCCACAATCATCATCATCTCGACACCGACATGCACACACATATGTCCTTAATCCCGAGATCAAAACTTACCAAATCCGTCTCTACAAACCATACACACCATAACTCACCTATATCATCTCGACGCTCCCGTGCTAAGCCACATACTGGACGAGCCGATTGCCGAGAAGACAAAGCATGTAGGTTTAGGGTGTAAAGTTCAATCCCGACATTTCTCTTTTCTCTCTTCTTCTCTCCGTTTTTCTTTATGTTTCTCGCCTTTTCCGTTTTTTATTTTTTATTTTTCCTTTGTCACTAGTATTATTATCATAGTTATCACTATAAAATATTCGCCTATACGTGTCGAATATGAGGGATGATGGGATAAAGAAACATGAATACGAGAGTATCGCACTCGATGTTGCCGGTCGCTTATCCTATTACCCCGATTATTTGATTGTTGAAGCAGATCAACCCCTTAAAAAGAACGCAATTTTATTTCGTCCTAGCATCGCATTTTTTATATCGTTTAGCATTTTTTATTTATCGTCATAATACCGCGCATATATATAAATATATAAACCGTTTTTGGATCGGACGTGTTTAATTACGATTCCCGCTCCAAGTCCGTTTAATCCCTTTACAAGTCGTAACAGTGGTGGCGCTCTTTCGAGGAGCGCCGCCCTAAACACTTAAGGGTGTAACGTGACCGTGGGTAATACGTAATTAAATACGTCTAATGTCGTTTTCGAGATTGGTGCGAAACCCATTGACGCGAAATCAAACACTACGTAATCCCTAAGGATAATAACGGTGTCGTGACGCGGAGAGAATTATTTCGTCCTAATCAAATTCAAAACGATTTTACAACGTCTCTTTGAAAAATCCAGATACCGGTCTCGTGATAATAAAATATATGTTGCGAGTATTGAAAATTGAGTCGCGTATAAATTATATCATATTTTTACGCGGCTTGGTTAGCTATCGATTGAAAACTAAAACGAAAATCGAGATCGCTACCCTTTCTCAAATCGAACCACAGTTCGAACATGGGACACTCGATCGAGTGCCATGGTACACTTGATCGAGTGACGTCCCAAAAACCAGGCAGAGGGGACTCACGTAGGGCACTCGACCGAGTCCCTCCCATGACTCGATCGAGTGGCTCTTATTATGCAAAACCATGAGCCTTCTAAATATCGTAAGCCTAATCAAATCTTTTTACGACTTCGGTCGTCACGTGTAAAGGCAATCACGTGTTCTTTCTTTTCAAGATCATGCATCATCCTATTGTCTTCGAGTTGTTTAATCCGTTTACGTTACCATTACTATATCATTATTTCGACTTTGCTCGTTATTTTGTTCTGTCCGGGATGTATTTCCGCCCGTGTAACTTGTAACTTATTCTCGTTTCATTTTTCTTTTATTTTTTTGCGTTTTATCATTTTACAAATGAAACTCGCATGCTAAACCACTTTGACGTGAACCAAATGCATTAAAACGACGTAGCAACTTATTCCATTTTTTTGCATATCGTACAACGTTGCTTGCATAACATTCCACCGAATCACTAGCGCGCGTATTAAAAAATCAAACGATATCTTAGTAGAGGCCACTAAGTACGGGCGGGGTTGGGTGTCCTTTGTGGGCTTCCCAACACGTACCCTCACCCCTTACTCAGAACCTCGGTTTCCGGATGCCCGAAACCGTTGGCGCACGAGAGTCATTCGATATACGATATCCGAAAACTCGGCATCGGTATCGTAATGCAAAGGGACGAACCCCACAAGCTCTAGTATCGAAGTGGGCCGTACTTTGTGCATGGTCCACCAAAATATAGAGTGGGTTCGAACGGGGCCTGGACTCCCACAAAGTTTGGTGGCGACTCCAACTTCGATTTAAATTCAACCCGAGAACCATCTCACATGGGAAACATTTTGCCGCCCAAACCCGCGCGTGGCCGCATCGGGGTGGACCTATGTCATGTCCACAATTTGGCGACTCTGCTGGGGAAAACTGATGTGTGACTTTCCATCGGGATCCTCTGGGTGAGACTCGAGGAGAAATCGTTCGATTAGTACAATACGTGCTTTAGTTTTACGGTTCATGCATAACCGCATTTTTACCCGGCCGGTACTGGTGACCGACGTCCCACTATACCGTGATATATTCCAAATTGGTTATGTCAAGGTGTTCATGGCTAATTCGTATGGGTTTCGCGGCATGTTCTAAGATCAACTCGACTTAGGAAGTCCGTCTCGATTCTCGAAAAGGCCATTTGCACAGGTATAGACCCTATTTAGACCGACCGAGACTTAGTTTAAAGCATACATGGTGTCGTTATAATACCTGTGTGACTATGTGCTACTTGGTTTCCGTGTCATTTTCAGAAACCATCATTTCAAAAATGTATCTTTTCAAAAATATTCAATTTTCAAAAAAACCCGGAATGCTACCGAAATTAGGACTTGCGATTTGACTCAAAATAGCCTATTTTTAGCCGGTATGATATCCATTTCAAAATTCAAAATTTTTTTACCTTTCAAAAAAGAAACCCAGGCCCGACGGCATTTTCGCCAATTTTAAAAAGTTGGGACCGTCTTCCGATTTTCTCGGAATTCAAACTTTTTTTTCTTCTAAAACCTTCCTTATCTTAAGACTTACCGTATTTAGGGTGTCGGGTCTTTTTATAAGTCCTTAGCGTCGAAACACCGTCGATCTTACACCAGGAGTTTCCTCCCTATCCCAGTCCGCCTTTACTCGTCAAAGGCACGACCAGCCTACGTAGGGCACACCCCCTACAAAGGAAAGTTCATTTAAACACTCGAGTCCAAAGTCTGGGGAAAATCTCACATGGACCTTTCTTCGAACAGGACTCGACCCACATAGCCGAATCTTAAGGAAGTCGCACCACCCACGAGTCACCCGTCTAGGTGTCTTTCTCGAGTCGTTTCCTTTTTTAGTCCTTTCCTTGCTCGGGATGTACTATTTTGGCTCCAAGGTTCGGGTTCAGTTTCTGATTACGCGGTGTTCTTACGGACAGGCCACCGTTAACCAGACGCAGACACAAAATGGAGGACGCTTTGAACAAGTTGGCAGTCTCGATGGACAGCATGGTCGCCAAGCAGACCGATATTGAGTCCCAGCTAGCAGCAATGAGGGTCGATCAAGCGGCTGTCACGGCCCGTCTGACTGCTGTGGAGCAAAGAGCTCCTACCATTGGGCCTGAGAACACTGGGCCCCTAGCTGATCTACTTAGCGCAGTGCGCCGACTAGAGGAACAAGTCCACCTATCAGGGGAAAACAACATTCATCAGGAAAATTCCCGAGACTACTCCCCGGTGAATGACAAGCTTCCCACAAACCTGAACCTCACAGGTTTGCCTATGTTCGAGGGAACTGAAGACCCGTTACTCCATGTGCGGGCCTTCAAAGAGTTTGTGGCTATCAAGGGGGTTGATTCGAGCATGTTCAAAAATTTGTTCGCTGCCTCTCTCGAGAAACATCCAAAGGCATGGTGCTAAAGGCAGGACCCCAAGAAATATCCAACTTGGGATGATGTGGCTACAGAATTTGCTCGGAACTACACTAATAACACCGAGATTCAGACCCCAATGCGTTCCCCGGAGGTTGTGGCCTAGGAGCTCAAGGAAGGTTTTACCAAATACCTTCAACGCTGGAGGGTCGAGAGCGTGAAACTGGTCAACAAGTCCAGTGAGAAAACTTTAGTGGAGGTGTGGACATGACATAGGTCCACCCTGACGCGGCCACGCGGCGCGGGTTTGGGGAGGCGAATGAATCTTCATATGAGATGGGTCGAATTGAAATTTAAATCAAAGTTGGAGTCGCCATCGAACTTTGTGGGAGTTCGGGCTCGTTCGAACCCACTCTATGTCGTAGTGGGCCATGCACAAAGTATGGCCCATTTCCGATGTCAGAGTTTATTGGGTTCGTCCCTTAGCATTTGATACTGATACCGACATTATCGGATACCGTGTATTGAATGACTCTCGTCTGCCAATGGATTCGGACATCCGGAAACCATGGTTCTGAGTAAGGGGTGAGGGTACGTGTTGGGAAGTTCACAAAGAACACCCAACCCCGCCCGCACATTAACGACCTCTACTAAGATATCGTTTGATTTTGAAATACGCGCGTTAGTAATACGATGAATGATATGCAAACATTGTTCTGCCTAAACATGCGAGAATTTGAATGGGTTGCTAAGTCGATTTAATGCATCTAAATTTAACGTCAAAGTTGTTTTAGCATGCGAGGTTCGTTTTAGTATAATAAAACAAACAATAAAATAAATTGCTGAAAACACGAACAAACAAGTTAGTAACGGTTTGCAAATCGAATAAAAGATGTGAATATGATATGATGCATGGTTTTGAAAAGATTTGTCGAGACCTGAAATATGCTGAAAAGCCCGTTGTTTTATTAAAAAGGAAAATATGTTTGAAAAATTAAGATGAAATAGTTTTTCGGTGTTACGGTTTTCAGGGGCTTACGCGATCCGCGTGGGAGAGGCGCGACTCGCGTGGCCATGCGACTCGCACGGGACACGTGCGACTCGCATGGCAGCCTGTTCTCGGGATTGTTTTTTTCGAAAATTGACAATTTTGTTAAATCGCGTACAAATATAGCTTAATTTATACTCGACTTAAATTTTCGACATTCGTTATATTCGATATTCGGTTATGGAATCGATATTAAATATTCGGAATGAATTTTAGAAAAGATAAAATAAAAAGTTTTGAAAATTGTTTTGAAAATCGAACTTAAAAAACGATGTTAATTCTCTCCGCGTTAAAATCGTCGTATTTTGCTTTTAGGACCATGTGACGATTTTTTAGCATCAACGAGATTAATTTAGCTCTTTTTAGATACGATATTCGACTAGAGAATCGATATCGTATTTTTAAGAACGTTTGTTTCGTATAAAAAAATTATATTGTAGTATCGATATTAGAAAAGGAAAAAAATGTGACGATGACCCATAAAAAAGTGGACCGACGACACGAAAAGGGAAAAAAACGAGAGGAAGAGAAAGAGAAAGGAGAAGACGGGATTTTTAGTGACACCCTCAACCTACATGCTTTATATTCTCGGAACGGGGCTCGTCGGAATGTGGCTTAGGCACGGGAGCGCCGAGACGATGTGGGTGAGTTGTGGTGGTTTCGGTCGTGTAGGGTGTCGGGTAGGAGGTGTGGCCGGTTTTTTGGGTCTAGGCGGCGCGATCTCGGGTTGTGATATCGGTCTTTCGATGCTATGTGTATGTGCGTGTATGTAGATGTGTGTTGTTGATTGTAATTGTTTTGTATGTAATTAAATGTATGTTAGATGTGATTGATGTATCAGGTGTGTAAATTGTGTTGTGCAAGGGGCCTATTTATAGGGGAGTTCCTGACCTTGGCTAGGAGAGGTAGTTAGATGAGAATTACTGCTTTGGATAGGAAATGTAAGAAGTCGAGAGGAATGAGAACTCCGTTTCTTGGTGAGGAAGTCACGGAATTCGGCTGAAACAAGGCTGCTCGGCAGAGTATCCTTATGCTCGGTCGAGTGTTTGATCGGGTGTTCGGATATGATTCCTATTGGAGATCGAATTCCACCCTTAACGAAATTGTTTAATATTTTTTGTAGCTGATTTTTTGTAGTGTTTGAGTTCAAGCCGGATTGGCGGGATGACACGACAGATTTTATGCCTCGAAAAATATCTTTGACCGAGTTTTGACTCGGTCGCTAAAAGACGGTTTTGCCTCTGGTGTCGGATTCGACCCAAATTAGTCCTATTTGACTCGAAATGACCCACTGGGCCTGGTTTTGAGGTTGATTTTGTGAGATTTGTACTCCGTAAAAAGCCCAAGCCAAATGCCAATGGTTTCGAGCCCATATTCGAGTATATTAAAGCATGCTTGCGTTCGATCATCATCGGGTGTTTGTCGGAAACTACTATAGACACCTAACGGCCAAATGTGGGTGTCTACAGGAGGCCTTTGTCAAGAACCTCCTCCCCTCCTACCGGGTCCACCTCCGGTATGCTGTCATACCCAATTTCACCACCCTTACTGAAATTGGTATGAGAATCGAAGATGATCTGAGGCTAGATCAGAGGGCCTTACTAAGGCCTTTACCAAGGGATACCAAGGGGCTACCTCTTCCACTACTAAGCCCCCATCTGCAACTCGCAACATCTTCGACGCGGTTAATCTACTAGATGCCTCATCCAAGAAGAATACCCCACCTCGGGTATTCACCGATATAGGTACTACCTATACATATGCCTTACAAAGGCTATCCTCCAAGGGCCTGATCCAACCGATAGCCCCAACTCCTGAAGTCCCAGTCGAAAAACGCTCCAAAAGCTACAATGTTCAAGCCTATTGCCAATATCACCGGGGCAATGGAGACGATACTGAGAAATGCTGAAAGTTGAAGCATGTGATCCAGGACTTGATCGAGATTGGTAAAATACCGTTGCCCGGAGACAAACCGAGTAACAAAGACAATCCTTTCAGCTCACATGCTATCTTTACCGGGGAGGTGATCAACTGTTCTCACCTCATTTCTCCTTTCATCCCACAAGTTAATGGGATCGGGTTCGATGAAGAGGATGATGTGTACCTCACCAAAGGGGAAGCTGTCCCCATTACGCCCGAAGAAATCCGAAAGGCTAAGTCCAAGGCCTTAACCAGTAACCACCTCGCCAACGCCGGTTGTCCCTATCAAACTACTAGCTCTAGGGACACCCCTATCTCGACAACCGTTATTGAATCTGCCAGGACGGAAGCTACTCTTGAAGACCCAAGCACTGACACGACTCTTGTCAAACAGCTGAAGAGGACTCGAGTTGACTTCACTATATGGCAACTCCTGGTTAGCTCGCAAGAACATCGAGAGGCACTTACTAAGGCTCTCGATGAGATCAAGGTCGACTCCCTGGTTACCTCTACTAAAATGGTAGCCACCATCATGCCCTATCTCAAGGGCAAGTCCAAAAAAGAAGGCCCATTAATTACCTTCTCTGAGTCTGACCTACCACCGTTCGGGGCCTCTCATAACTTGGCTTTGTACATCACGGTGATTTGCCGAGGGAAGTACCTCCCGATGACCCTAATTGATGATGGGTCTGCTGTGAATGTCCTCCCTCTAAGGACTGCCAAAGCCCTCGGCATTACCGAGGCCGATTACATACCGACTGCCCAAACCATCCAGGCTTTTGATGGAAGCCCAAAGTCGGTTGTTGTGGCCGTTAAACTGACAATTATAACGGGCCCAATTGAAAAGGAGTTGGAGTTCCAGGTGATTTATGTCATCTCTTCTTTCAACCTGCTCCTCGGAAGGCCGTGGATCCACGCCGTTAAGGCAGTGTCCTCTACTCTCCACCGAAAGGTCAAATTGCCGCTGCAAGATAGTGTCATTACCTTGGAGGCAACCCCCATAGCCGTGGCTAGCTGCAATGCCGTGGGCCGTACGGACCTCCGAGGGTTCGAATTTGTAGGAATGATCGAAGAGGAATATCTCTTCAGGCCTTATTTCACCACTAGCATCGATACGACGCTACAAAATTTGGGGTATCTTCCATGGGCTACCTCGAGGCCATATCTTCCAGCTGGGAACATTATTGAAGTCCTGAATGACGGGGGATCACGCTTCGGCCTAGGGTACGCTATGACCCCGAGTAATGTTGTTCGGGCAGGCATTGAAAAGGCCCGCAATATCATCAAGGGTATCTACTTGAGCCCATTTAGCCGAAGACTGACCGACTACTTTGTTACACCGGTATTCGGGGCTGTCCAAGTTGGTCTATACCATCCAACCCTTACATATCCCGAGACCAAATTGGCTCGGGAATGTAACTACATTTTGGATGACATCTTTGCCCTTATCCAGTCAGAATCCAAGAAGGGTGGTGATAATGCTGAGCCCGTGCTAGGGCTACTCTTTGGGGAAGACAAGGCTATCCTGACTCCTAAGAAAGACCTAGTGAACCTGATCCTTCAAAGCAACATGTTCGATCCCACGAAGCTGATCTCAGAAGTTGGTTCTGACACCGGGAAAAGGGCATGGAGGAAGACCATCAAGTGGACCGACAGCCAGGGCCGAGTCTACAATCTGACCACCGGTGAAGGAGACATGACGGACACCGATTCCGAGTCTGAGTCAGAGTCCGAGTCTAGAGGGTCTGGTGCTAAAGCCCAAACTGTAACCCTTTTCCTTGTAGTCACTTCCACTGGAGCCTCGGGGTCTGCCCCGAAGGCGCTCCCAATCCCGCCTCTGACCAACGATCAGATGGCCGCTCTCTTTGAGCTGTTTTCCAAATTTGCTATCAATAATAATGATAACCGTTCTGCTTACGACTTGTCTTATTTTCAAAATGTTTTCAATTTCAAAAATATTATATGCAATGACATTGAGAAACCCGATGAACATGTATCCTTGCCTCCGCATCTGATCGAGCAACTAGAGCAAGGGAATCCCGAGACCCGGTAATCGAAGAAACCGAGTCCATCAATGTAGGAACCACCTTAGAGCGCCAGATGCTTAAGATAGGGTTATCTTTAGATCCCGAGGAGAGACAACAATTCACAAACCTCCTCCAAGAGTTCAAGGATGTCTTCGCGTGGTCCTACAAGCACATGCCGGGGATAGATCGGGAAATAGCTGAACACCGTATACCCATCAAAGACGGGTGTAAGACGGTAAAACAGAAGCTCCGCAGAATGAGATCTGAATGGTCTCTCAAGGTCAAGGAAGAGGTCGACAAACAGTTCAAAGTCGGCTTCATTCAAGTGTCCGAATATCCGGACTGGATCGCGAACATCGTACCGGTACCTAAAAAGGATGGTAAGGTGCGCGTATGTGTAGATTTTTGGGATCGATCTTAACAAAGCAAGCCCGAAATATGACTTTCCATTGCCACACATCGATATACTGGTGGACAATACCGCTGATCACGCCCTCTTATCCTTTATGGATGGATATGTCGGGTACAATCAGATTAAAATGGCAGAAGAAGATATGAGTAAGACCACCTTCACTATACCTTGGGGTACTTACTGTTATACTGTCATGCTGTTCGGTCTCATCAATACCGGGGCCACTTATCAACGAGCAGCCACGACCTTATTAGACGACATGATGCACAAGGAAGTGGAGGTTTATGTGGACGACATGATCGTCAAATCCAAAAGCCAAGGTGGGCATATTGCTGCCCTAAGGAAGTTTTTTGTCCGACTGTGCAAATACAACATGAGGTTAAACCCTCAAAAGTGCAGTTTCGGGGTAACATCTGGCAAATTATTGGGTCATATCGTTAGCCAACGTGGCATCGAGGTCGATCCAGCTAAAATCAAAGACATTACCGAGATGCAACCTCCTAAAACGGAAAAAGAAATAAGGGGATTTCTCGGGAAAGTGCAATATATCAGTCGGTTCATTTCCAAACTGACTATGGTGTGTGAACCCATTTTCAAGAAACTGAAAGTGGGAGAACGAACATCGTGGGACAAAAAATGTCGAATGACTTTCGATAAAATCAAAGAGATCCTGTCTGCTCCACTGGCCTTAATGCCACCTCAACCCGGTTTACCTTTATCGTTATACTTAAAAACGACCGAGACAGCCACGGGAGCTATGCTACCACAGACAGTCGACTCGGAGGAACGAGCCATCTACTACATTAGCAAAAAATTCTTGGAGTATGAATGTAAGTACACCATGCTCGAGAAAACGTGCCTAGCCCTAGTCTGGGCCACCAAAAAACTTTGGCATTATATGCTTAGTTATGAGGTACATGTATTATCCAAAATGGATCTTATCAAGTATCTATTCGAGAAGCCCATAATCCTCAATGGCAGGATGTCTAGATGGACTTTAATCTTGGCAGAGTTCGACCTCAAGTTTGTGTCGTTAAAAGCTATTAAGGGTCGGGTAGTAGCCGACTTTCTCGCCGATAGTCCCGTAACCGAAGAAGGGCACACGATACTTGGTCCTTCCCAGACCGACTGCCAATTATATGTCAAACACTGCCATAACTGCCAGATTTTTGCCAACGTTCAGCATATGCCGTCATCCCTATTATACACCATGACATTACCATGATCATTTTCAACATGGGGAATTGATATAATTGGGAAAGTAAACCCTTCCGGGACAGGAGGTCATTGTTTCATTTTGGTGGCTATCGACTATTTCACCAAATGGGTCGAAGTCGAGTCATACCGAATTTTGAATGCTAAGCATGTTGCCAAGTTCATCCTGTAGACACCCGCATTTTGACTGCCAGGTGTCTATGGCAGTTTCCAAAAAACACCCGATGATGATCGGACGCTAACGTGCTTCTATGCGCTCGGATACGGGCTCAAATCCATTAATCGCTGGCTAACACACTTACAGAGTACAAATCTCACAAAATCAACCTCAAATCCAGGCCCAGCGGGCCGTTTCCAATCAAATAAGACTAATTTGGGCCAAAACTGACACCGGAATTAAAACCGACTCGTCACGATTGGGTCAATCCCGGTCAAAGTTGTTTCCGAGACATACCAAACAACCCCTCAAATATCAAAAGCCCAAGTCAAACACAAAACCCATCAAACACTCAAAGTCAAGGTCCAAAGCAATGGACCCGTGCACCCGACTGGGCCACTCGATCGAGTGACCCACCCACTCGATCGAGTGGGCTTGTTTTGAGCCCGGCTGCAGGCTTCACGGGCCACTCGACCGAGTTAGCCCTTACTCGGTCGAGTAACCCTAATTCGGGTGCCCTAGCTTTTCCTATATAAGGAACCCTCATGCAACCATCATACACACATCTTTACAATCTCTTACAACCCTAACACATCATAGAGCAATTCTACACTACACCCTTTACAAACCCTAGACAAACCCTAGGAAAATCGACATTAGCAAACCCTAAACCTAGTTTTAGGAATTCAACCCGAGCCACCACAACTTAGCCTCCATACACCTCGAAGACTCCCGTGTTATAGCCACGTTTACGAGCCTTATTCCGAGACAAGAACATGTAGGTTGAGGGTGACAAACCTCCTTCTTCTTCTTCTTCTTTTTTCTCACGTCGTTCATCTTCCTCTCTTTTCCGTTTTTTTGTTTATTATTATTATTATTATTATTATTACTATTATTACGTCTAGTATTATTATTATTACTATTATTATTATTATTATTACGTCTAGTATTATTATTATTACTATTATTATTATTTCTCGTTATCATCATCCATCAATCTTCAAATCAATCTTTAACAAGGGTCGAAACCCGTTGACACGGATCCGACATCACAATCCCTAGGGATTTATTCGATGTCGGAGAAGTCGAGGGAATCATTTTTTTTAGCGAATAGTCAATTCTCCTAAATCACATAAAATCAATTCAGGACGCAATTTCCGTTGAGGCTAAAATAATTTTCAAAGCAATTCGTTAGAATTATGACATTATTAAACGCGGAGGAAATTTAATTTTATAGCAACGACCTACTTAAAACGATTTTCGACATAAAACACGTTTTTGTTACAATCGAATTTTAATTCGTACAGAAGGCACTCGACCGAGTGCCTAGCCCACTCGGTCGAGTAGCACCTCAAAATCGGGTCAGAATGCTCATCAGAACACCCACTCGATCGAGTCTCACAGTGACTCGGTCGAGTGGCCATGTACTCGACCGAGTTAGTCAATAACTCGGCCGAGTATGGTCTTTGACGCAAAACAGAATCGTTTTTTTAGGGTCCACTCGATCGAGTCCATCGACCACTCGATCGAGAGGCCTCATAACGACTCAAACACGAGTCGTACATTATCCTATTTTTCAAACTCGATAGTATTTTACGACTTAGATCAACACGTGCATAATTAATCACGCGTATACTATCTTTTCAAATCATGCATTCTCATATTTGCATCTTTTCAATTTAATCCAATATTTGCACAAACCGTTAATATCGATTTACCGTTACTAACCGTTTGCTCGTTTCTTTTGGCAATTTAATTCTTCTTCGTTTATTGTACTAAATGAACCCGCATGCTAAATTCCACTTTGACGTAGAATTAATTGCATTAAATTGACTTAGAAACCCTTTTCAATTTTAATTCACATGCTTAGGAAAACAATGTTTGCATAAGCATCTTTTTCCGTTTTACTAACGCGCGTATTGTAAGTCATTCGAGTTCTTAGTAGAGGCCGCTAATGTGCGGGCGGGGTTGGGTGTCCTTTGTGGGCTTCCCAACACGTACCCTCACCCCTTACTCAGAACCTCGGTTTCCGGATGCCCGAAACCGTTGGCGCACGAGAGTCATTCAATACACAATATCCGATAACGTCGGTATTGGTATCAAATGCAAAGGGACGAGCCCAATAAACTCTGACATCGGAAATGGGCCGTATTCTGTATACGGACCACTACGACATAGAGTGGGCTCGAATGGTTCCGAATAACCACAAAATTCGGTGGCGACTCCACTTCGACCTAAATTTCAATTCGATCCGTTTCATATGGAGATTCATTCGCCTCCCCAAACCCGCGCGTGGCCGCGTCGGGGTGGACCTATGTCATGTCCACACATCCAAAACAAGATTATATGCCGGTACGGGATCCCACACGAGTTCATCAGTGATCACGGGACGCATTTCCAAGCCGAAACCGCTACTTTGCTAGCCAAATATAAAATCCAAAGGCATGCATCTTTGCCTTACCGTCCCCAAACAAATGGAGCGGTAGAGGCAGCTAGTAAAACAATTGTCACCATACTTAAAAAGACGGCTGATTATTACCGGGACTGGCCCGACAAAATACCTTTTGCCCTGTGGGGATACCGAACGTCAATTCGCACCGCAACCGGTGCAACTCCATATTATTTGACGTACGGGATGGAAGCAGTCTAACCAGTCGAGTTGGAAATACCATCCCTCAGGATTTTACTAGAGAGCCAAGTGCCTGAAGCATATTGGGTCCAAGCTCGATACGACTCGCTAGTTCTTATGGACGAACGGCGGTCCCGAGCCCTCAACAACATTCAAATATACCAAAAAAAAGGATACAACGGGCCTTCAACAAAAGAGTTAGGCCCACAAATATCAAAGAAGGGGATTTGGTCCTCAAGTCCGTCCGAGCATTGCTACCCGTGGACCCGAGGGGAAAATTTAAACCCAATTGGGCCGGGCCCTATCTGGTAAAAAAGGTTCTATCAGAAGGAGCAGTGAAGCCGACAAATTTGGACGGGAATGAATTCGTCAACCCGACCAACTTGGACCAGCTGAAGTGCTACTACCCCTAACCTTATCTCAATGTCATTTGCAAAAAGTTTATTAAAATTTTTCTTTTTACAAATAAACTTTCAAAATTTTAAGCAAGTCAATAAGTTAAGATTATTTATCCTACTGTCGCGCACACCTCGAACTACTAGTCTTGGTGTATTTCAAAATTGCAAAAAAAATTCTATGTCCGAACTACGTTTGGTTTGATTCCACTAACTGTGGATACGTAGGCAACCCCTCAAAAGGGCGCAACCACTGTAATAACGAAAAGACAGAAATGGTATTTACTAATAAATATGTTTTTTATTACCAAAAACCCCATAAACTCGGGAATTTCAAATTACATCACTCCAAAAAAAGCAACAAAAAAAACACACTATAAAAAAATAGTAATAATATCAAAATAATAAAAATTAAGGAAACAAATATTTAGGGTATCTTGCCCTTGCCTTTGTCTTTTGGGTCGCGCGGAGCCCGTTGTCGCCGGGCCGGAGGCGAGCGTTCTCGGATCACAAGGGGAACCTCCTTAGCTCGAACCCGTTTCTTCGACAATGGGTCTTCTGCTATTGTAACTGGTCCAAGTCGAGCCCGTACGTGCTGCGGTAGCCTGTCCCGAGGACCAAGTCGGTCCTGAACTGACAATCTGGGCTCGAGTCTCCTTTCCAAGTCTGTCTGGGGGCTCACTTCTCCCCGAGCATTTCTAGCACTAGACCCTCTAGCTTGAGTCCTAGCCCTTCCCCTCTGGCATGACATTAGACGGACCAGTGTGGCCGGAGTCTCACCTTCATCAAAGAAACCCCTATTGTCTTCAGCCTGCTCCTGTCGAAGTAGATCAAAAGCTCCACCAACCTTTAAAGCAACTCGGGCCTCGAAAAATCTGCTTTCGTTCATTTCTCATAAGAGTCTAATACTCAAATTGAGTGAAGAGACTCGGGAACAGAGCAAGTAACCCGGGTATACCATCGTTGCATCCAGGTATCACACATTACATCAGTCAGCTGGGTAGGGTCACTCACAACTGCTTCGTTTTCCGGGATCCTCTGAGACCAACCATACTGCCTAAATATGCGGTCGGGATAAAGGTGGACCGTCTAACTAAGGGACAAAATAACCTGATAGCGAGCCTTATCCCTCTGTGCCAAACCTGTCCAAACATAAATAGGCCACAACGGCACCACCCATCGGATCAATGGACCGCGATGGAATGACAACTCTTCCTCCCAGTATTTTCGGTTGATAAGGCGAGAAAAGTCGATAGCCCATCTCCTTGTCATCACTTGATTTGGCCCGTTAATTGCCCCGTATCGGCTTAGCATAGTCTAGCTAGTAGTAGTAGTTGTAATTTCTTTTTTTGGTCTTTGCTCGGGGACGAGCAACGGTTTAGTGTGGGGGAATTGTTGTGTGCTAAATTTAGACTATTTTCCCCCTCATTTAGACCCGTTTTTCCTTCGTTTTGTGAGTTTAGAGTGCGATTATCGCTATATTTTGTGTACTTCTCGCATTAGCGTCCCTCTTGTGCGTTTTACGTATTTTTGGTAGTTTTTCTATCGATTTTGATAGGATTTGGCACCGAATTCACGATCGAGCTTCCACGAGCACAAGAGAAGGGAATACCGTCCAAAGAGCAAAGCACACAACATAAAGTTTAAAGCCATCCAATCAATTAACGAAGAATGAGACAAGAAAAGAGGCCAGCAGAATGACCGGGCGAAATTTCACCCGGTGAGACACCACCGGGCGAAATTTCACCCGACGGTAAAAATGCCTCCCCGAAGATTTTCCGAGACTCCCCACCGGGCGAATTTCGCCCAGCGGGTGAAATTTTGCCCGATGAGAAGAAGTGCCAAAAATGCGAAAAAAGGAAGAAAATCTGACAGGGTGAAATTTCACCCGGTGAGAATTATCGTCAAGACCGCAGGGCAAAGTTTCACCCCATGAAGATGCAAGGGATGATTGTCTCACTAATGAAGCAAGAGTTGGATTTGGGCTTTAGGTTAAAAACCCATTAAGGAGATTACTATATATATGTAACCCTAAAGTGTTGCCCAAGGCATCCTCCATTAGTGTAGTATTAGCATCCATCATCCACCATTAGTAGAACAATCTATTAGTATTCTAGTAGTAATTCTCTAAAAATCTAGTAGTTTACATAGTAATTAGTAGTAGATCTACTTAGTTTACATCATCAATTCTCTAGATTACAAGTTTGTAAGAAGATTATTCAAGTTTTATTGAAGATTTATGGGTTTATTGAAGAATTAGTGACAAGTTCTTCATTCTCTCCATCAAAGATTCAACCTTTATTCATGCAAACTTCTTATTTCTTGTAGATTTTCATAGTTGGTACATCTCTTTCCACTCTCTTATCTCTAGTTTAGATTTAATTTAGTTTTCTCATTATTATCTAGCTTAGATCATCTTAGTGTAGTTAGTTTCTTTAGATCTTGTTCATGTTGTTCTAGATTATTCTCTATATTAATTTGGTAGTTCCATAATTTAGTGGATAATTGTTAGAGTGTAGTTTTCTCATCATATTGTTGTTAGTTTCCTTAGATCTAGTTAATATGCATGCTTTAGATAGTTTCTCCATAGTTAATGTTTTGTTTTCTTTCATTATGATTAGTGAGTAGATTTCTTGTTGGGGGGTTTAGGGATGAAGACTTGGATTATTTGAATTTAGGGGTATTGGTGGGTTGATTGCATGTTGGTTTACTTTGTTTGTGGTTGTTGTGTCATTGTTGTTTTAGTCCGGCCAACTAGACCGACCTTGACTCATTTCTATCAATATGGGGAAACTCGGGGTAAAAATTACCATAACAAGAGACTTACCCTTCTTCGCCGCGAAAGCGGGTTTTTAGGTGAAGAAACTGAAAGGTGGCATTCTCCCTTTATCAATGTTGCAACAAAAACTCGATCCCGATCTTCTTAGATTCCATGTTCCGAATCCCGACTTCTTCCCAATGCCTTTCCCTAGATTAATTACCCTTAGCCATTCTCATAGTGATTCCTCTAGCATAGACTTGACCATAGACTCGACCCTTAGAAACCCCCCTCTAGACATCAAACACATCGCTTCAAACCCGTCAACACATCCGTTCCCTGTGGACCGACCTCGACTTACCACGAATACTTCTTTGTTTTTGTGTGTTATCTCGAGTCTTATAAATATCGTTTGATCCCCCGTCCTTCGTTAACGACCGAACCGATTGGGAGGCGATCAAAGTGGCGTCGTTGCCGGGGAACAACGAGTAATTGTTGTGTTTTTAGTTGTTGTGTTTGATTCTTTTCCCTTCTCTCTTTTCCCTAGTGCCGCAAGGTGCTAGGAGTCTTATCGTTTAAATTGAGTTTTATGCCCAGGAACACGTCATCGCCCTTGTGGTTCGATCCGGAGCCGGAAAGGACTTTTAGAGCATTGCGTTTTCGGGGAAATAACTCAACTACTATCATTCCACACCCTTCATTATCACCTCCTAACCTTAATCCCATCCTACCACATACACCTTCTACACCTCCTACATCACATATTCCCACTCCAAATAACCCTTCCATACCTTCCACTTCATAAAATTCACCCCCATCACCGAAAACTCCACCACAAAATCAAAATTCATCCCCTCCAAATCATCCAAATTCAAATCCACCATCACCACCAATACATCAAATGGCAACCCTAGGCTCTCATTCCCAACTCACACATGAAGAAACACCTTCTCCCGTCGATTTCGGAGAGATTCCCGAGAATTATGAATTAAAAGCCTCCTTGAAAAACACAGTTCAACAAGACACTTTTCACGGTTTCTCTCAAGAAGATGCTCAAGAGCACATTGCTTCATTTAAAGAAAAATTAGTAGGAGCCCGTCTCAATGGATTAACTTCATGCCAATTGCATCGTTTATTATTTCCAAAGACCTTGAGAGATTGAGCTCGTAGATGGCTTCAAGGCCATCCCGCTAATACTTTTACAACATGGGCTCAATTGTCTAATGCCTTCTTGGAGAAATATTTCCCGCCGTCAAAGACTAACCAATATCGCATGGAGATACAAACATTCAAACAAGATGAATTTGAAAGCCTAAGTGAGGCTTGGGAAAGATTTAGAGATTTGTTGCGCAAATGTCCACATCATGGAATACCCGATTGGCTAACTACCCAAACATTTTACAACACCCTTTCATCGAGAACCAAAGAAAAACCTCAATTCGGCCGCCGGAGGAGACTTTTCTTCTCTCACCGATGAGGCATCTAAGAGTCTTATTGAAAAGATGGCAAGGAGTGACTCTAGAATGGGTCAATCGAGGGATTCTATAAAGAAAGTTGAAGTGAACTCATCTACGAGTTCTAATGAATTGAAGCTTCAAGCGAAACTTGAAGAATTAAAAAAGAGAATGGATGCCATGAGTTTAAGGCCTACTCCTAGAGGTATGTACCAAATTCAAGGGAGTGTTCCACCAAGGCAACCATCTTCTCCAAAGCAATTAACATGGGAAGTTCAATGTGATCATTGTGGCAATTATGCCCCCATATATGTCTCCTCATCAAAGGAGTAACTTCAATCAACAAAGTAACAACTTCCATGTTCCTAACAATTACAACAATTACCAAAATCAACATGGTAATCATTTTAATCATGGATACAATCAAGGGTTCCAAGGTAATTTTCAAGGAAACCAAGGTTACACCCAACCACCATTTAATCAACCCTCTCAATCTTATGGCCAACCAAACAATTCTTAAATTGGTCAAGGAGGAGTCTCATGGGAAAAGTATAATGAATTGCAAAGGACCGTTGGGCAACTATGGAATGAACATCAAGACACCAAGGTAAGGCTAAAGGTTTGGGAATCTCAAGAAGCAACAAAAGCCTTAGCCGCCCCAATTCATCCACCCCATGGTTTGCCCGGACAACCCCAAAATCCAAGAAACCCTTCGCACCAAGCAAATGCTGTCATTTTGAGAGGTGGCAAAGAACTTGAGGACCCATACAAGAACTTGAACTTGAACACAAAAAGCACTCCATCCAAAGTCAATCAACCAAGTGCATCACAAGATCATCTCCTACTTCCCCCAAACAAAACCGGGGAATACAAGCGGAGTTCGATATCCTTCAAAATGCGGAGAATGAACAAAGAGAACAAAGAAAGAAGAAAGAGCAAATGGAAGCGGAAGAAGCAAAAAGAAAAGAGGCGGAACGATTAGCCGAAGAAGAAGAAGAATCCAATGTTCCACCGCCTCCCACTTTTGTCCCTCCATTGCCCTTTCCCGAACGAGCTAAGCCACGCAAGGAGAATGCCCAATTTAGCCATTTCGTGGATATGTTAAAGAAGGTGGAGGTAACTTTACCCTTCGCCGAGGTAATTTCTCAAATGCCCCTCTATTCTAAGTTTTTGAAAGATGTTTTGACTAAAAAGAGAACAATAGAGGATAAATAATGTATCTCTCTCACGGAACAATGTAGTGTCATTCTTATGAACCAAATACCAAAGAAACTAGAGGATCCCAGTAATTTTTCTATCCCTTGTCGGGTTGGAAATGTTGTTGTTAATCAAGCTTTATGTGACCTAGGGGCTAGTGTTAGTTTGTTACCTTATTCTATTGTCAAGAGACTTAGTGTGGGGGAGATGAGATCCACTAGCATGTCCATCCAACTTGCGGATAGGTCCGTTACGTACCCACTCGGGATACTTGAGGATGTACCCGTTCAAGTTGGTAGATTCTTCATCCCCTCCGACTTTGTTGTCATGGATATGCCCGAAGACAATACTACCCCCAATATTTTAGGTCGACCTTTTATGGCTACCGGATGTGCTATAGTTGATGTTAAGAATGGAAAGTTATCTTTTAACATAGGGAAGGAATCGGTAGAGTTTTCCCTTTCTCAAGCTCTTAAACAACCAATGATTGATCAAATGAAGTTATTGACAGTTTGGTTGAGTATAGCTTGATAGATGATGATAAGCAAGAAGATGAACCATTTGACTCTCCACCCCTTGAAGATGAATGTTTGCATGATGAAAAGGTAGAACCACTACCGGTGGGTAAGAGTATGGTATCTTCTCCTCCTAATCTTGAACTTAGATCACTCCCCTCTTCCCTCAAATATGCTTTTCTTGAAGGAACTAATTATCCCGTTATCGTCAATGCTACCCTTGATGGACCACAATTAGAAAAACTTTTGATTGTTTTGAGAAAACACAAAAAGGCCATCGGGTATAGCATTGCCGACCTCCAAGGCATAAGTCCAAACGTTTGTATGCATAGGATCATCCTTGATGATGACCACCATCCTTCGGTTGAGGGCCAACGTATGTTGAACCCCACCATGAAAGAGGTTGTCATGAAAGAAGTCCTTAAGTTGTATGAGGCTAACATTATATACCCAATAACCGGAAGTAAATGGGTTAGCCCCGTCCAAGTTGTGCCAAAAAAAGGAGGAATGACGGTAGTAAAAGGAGAAAAGAGTGAGTCAATTTCTACTAGGACCATTACCGGTTGGCGCATGTGTATAGACTATCGAAAATTGAAGACGGCCACCATAAAAGACCATTTCCCTCTTCCCTTTATCGATCAAATGCTTGAAAGATTGGCGCATCATTCTTATTTTTGTTTCCTTGATGGTCATTCCGGATTTCTTCAAATTCTCATTCATCCCGATGACCAAGAGAAAACCACTTTCACGTGTCCCTATGGCACCTACGCTTATAGAAGGATGCCATTCGGATTATTGTAGACACCCACATTTTGACTGCCAGGTGTCTATAGCAGTTCCCAAAAAACACCCGATGATGATCGGACGCTAACGTGTTTCTACGCGCTCAGATATGGGCTCAAAACCATTAGTTGCTGGCTTAAGCACTTACGGAGTACAAATATCACAAAACAGACCTCAAATTCAGGCCTAGTGGCCGTTTCCAATCAAAGAAGACTAATTTGGGTCAAAACCGACACCGGAAATAAAACCGGCTCTTAGCGATTGGGTCAATCCCGGTCAAAGTCGTTTCCGAGAAACACAAAAAACAGCCACACAATCATCAAAAAGTCCAACCCAAATACAAAACCCATCTCGAGGTCCAAAACATTGGACCTGCGCGACCCAGCTTACCCACTCGATCGAGTGCTCAGCCCACTCGATCGAGTGGGCCCTCATTCGAGCCCGGCTGCTGACGTTTGGGCCACTCGACCGAGTCAAGGGAGTACTCGGCCGAGTAACCCTAGACGGGGTACATGGGCAATACCTATATATACACCCTCATGCATACACTTCAAGGGATCTTTTTTTGGAACCTACTTTCAACCCTAATCAAACCCTAATGTAATTCCCTAGAAATTCTAACGCAATACAGTGGCGCAAACACTGTAGAATTGGGATTAAAATACACTGAAAAACTACATCTTATTAAAAGAAATGGTAAGTCAATACAAAGGCCTCTTTTTACAAAAGGGCGTAAAAAGGAAATTCTCCAAACAGGTTAATACAAATCCATAAAACGTGAATGAAGAAAGAGAAGGATCCACGCTACTCGCTAGCTCACACCCAAAACCCAACAGCAAACACCTGTCATGTTATAAACATCACAGCCACGTTAGTGGGGAGTAACTTGGACGTTCTCCCAGCCATATTATATCATATGGAAAAATAATAGTATTATTATATCAAAATACTTAAAATGAGAAAAACATTAAAAATGATATAATAAAATAAGTTCTCGGAGGAAACTTAAAACATTTGCAAACCTGCAAATCAAACCAATCGATAATAATAATCATATTAAAAAAATGGCGCTATAGAAAATCGATCAGTGTGCACAAGGCTAGACTTTCACTAGGATAATACTGGAAACTAGCTTCGAGAACTGTAGACTTAACTCATAACAGAATCCAGTCTCTAACTAGGCAACTCAACTATAACTGGACTGCGTGCAGCGAGGTCCTGGTTTAAGTAGTATACACCCCTCCTGGATACAAACCATATCCAGTTCAACCCGACGCGACTTACACGATG
The DNA here is from genome assembly GCA_958450325.1 of Agrostemma githago. Taxonomy (NCBI): domain Eukaryota; kingdom Viridiplantae; phylum Streptophyta; class Magnoliopsida; order Caryophyllales; family Caryophyllaceae; genus Agrostemma; species Agrostemma githago. The sequence goes on along the minus strand of OY288243.1, from coordinate 69,944,346 downwards.
CGATATCTAAGTTTAAGGCCACAATGCACACTCTCCTGAACACAAACCATGCTCAGTTCAACGACCAAATGTGCCCCAAATGGGCACACCGGCTTTATAGCTGATGGCAAAAACGTACACCCCAGATTATTACTCTAACCCCACACTTGACTTTATTCCATAACTCCAAAACAGCCATTAACGATATTCAAAAGATATAATCATTATAAATAATAAGAAGATAAAAGGAATAAACATTTTATATTAAAAGGGAAACTTTCTATAAATATAAACTTACTAATTTTAGAAAATTACTTAAAATAGAAATACTATTATAGAAAATTCGTAAGTTATTAAAATAAGTGAAATGTATAAAAATAGCATTTCTAACGAAATTATCATTTTATTATTATCGTCGTTATCGTAACTTTAATATATTTCTAAATTCGTTACTCAAAATATAAATAAAATATAATAAGTCAATACATAGTATTTTATAAATAATTAAGAAATCGGGTTAAAACTATAGATTTTAGAAAAGAGGTGTTTTAAGAAAAACGATATCAAAATTAATTGAGTCAACGAGTTTTCTGAGATTTACAAAGGTTTCAAATTAATTTTAATACATAGCTTTTATTAATAAATAATACGGATTTTAATAAAAATAAAAGATCGTAGACAAATGAGAAATTATTAGGGAAAAATAGTCTCGAATAAAAATGTATTTAAAACAAAATCGACTATTTTCTCATTTATTAGTATAAATCGTAAATATTAATTTATTAAACAAGTATACAAATCTCGATTATAATATAAAAATATGATTTTGAGTTAAAATTATAAATTAACGAAATATGAAGAAAATATGAAATCGTTATTATTTAGTTACTAATGTCACGATAACCAACAAAATATTATGACGATCGTAAATAATAAAATTACTAACGATTTATAAAACGATATCGAAAGTCGTAAAATTATTTATAAGGCATACGATTTAAAATTAATATAATTAGCAATAATATATAGCTAAAATTAGAAAACGGAAGTAAAAATACTTACTACATACTACTACTCAAACATACGATATAAAATCGAGTAACGTCCTAAAGTTACCTTCGGCGCAAAAATCGTCAAAGCACTTGTCGTTCCATCTATTTCCCCAAGCTTCGACCCTTCTGATATTCGTCTTCAAACCACTTCGAGGCTCCACAGAATCCGAGACACACAGAAACAGAAACAAAGGAACCAGGACTAAAGAAGATTGAAATGACTAGAGATGACCCGGAACGCGACAAGGAAAAAAAAGGGGAGGAGCGAGGAAGGACTACGAAACGAGACGGGGAAGAAGGAGATCGATAAACTACGGAAATTAGAGTATAAGAACAAGATTAAAAAAATATTAAAAAAAATTGGTACGAGTATTGAGGATAGAAGATAAAGAAGAGTGAAGAACAAAGGCTCGATATCATCCAAGGTCGTAGCATTAATAACAACAATCGTAACAACGAGCAGTAACAAAACTGAGAAGATGAGACTAGCAGCAAGGCAGAAATCGATGAAGAAATAAGATCGCAACACCGAAACAGCAACAATGATAACTCACAAAAAGAGTGACCGTAATACCACAGGACGAGATAGCAGCAGAAATGAAAGAAAGAAGAAAAGACGGAAAAGAACTCGCTGTCAAACAAGGCATAAATAACAAGAGGAAACAGAAGAAACGAATTAAAGCAGGGGTCGTCTCACAAGCAACAAAAGTAGCAGTACGACAGAACCAACAGAGATGATGACAGCAGGATAAGAAGGAAGAAAACCGACATGAAAAGGACAAAGGATGAGAACGGAGAGAAGGAACCAAACAGTAGCAGCAGGACAACGAACAACGACGACGTATAACGATAGCAGCACAAACGAGAATCAACAAGACAGCGGGATGACGACTACGAGATAGGAACGAAACAAAAACTTACAGCAGCAGCAGGTGAAGAGAAATAGAAAAGAAGAAGGACGAAGACACAGAGGGACAGAATTACCTTTCCGAAACAGACGACACCGGAACCGACATTGGAACCGAGAGAAAAACAGCAGTGGCAAGCAGCGCACAGCAGCAGCCAGCAGTAAAACGGCAACAGTAGAGTAACGGAACAGCAGGAATTAATCGAGAAAGAAAAAAAAGGAAAACAGAGGGGTCGGAGATGAAGAAGTCAAAACGAAAATGAAGAGATGAATTAAAGAGGATGAGGGAAAGAAGCGGTGGAAGTATAAAGGAAAAAGGGGGTGTGAATGTGAGATGTATGAAGCGGTGGGTAAAGGAAGGCAAAGGGGAGTGCGTTAATTAACAAGTGGAAAGAGGAGAAGAATCATCTCAGGTGTAAAAAAAGAAATACGGATTAATAGAATAGGTGCTAGTATAAGACGGTTCCCGACAATAAGTATACGTTGTATACGGATTCAGTTAAATGGATCGGGTTAGGGATACGAATTAAACGAATTCCGTAACGATAGGTTGATTGACTCATGAATCGGGTTAAAACGAGTTAATAAAATTGATAAATAATCGGACCGTTAAATAAAATGAGTAAATAAAGTACTCGGGACCAAAACGGATATGATAGAAATAAATAATTAGACGATCAAATAGTATTTCCCGATAAATAATAAATTTTCAATAAAGTGAATTAAATTGATCTCTCGAGGAAAAGTAATAAAAGTTTTGACGAAACTTAAAATAAATGAGCTTCGAGTTGGGAAAACAAATTCGAGCTTAAACATAAATAAATACAAAGAATTTAGAATTTAAATCGTCGAAATAGATTTTCGATAAGAATTAAATTAAATGTATAAAATAAATCGAACCCAAAAATAAAAAATATGTTTTAAATATTAGAGTTTCTGAGGTGATTAGAATTTTAGGAGTTTGAAACGATTAAACGACAAATTCGTTTTACAATAACTTTAAGAATTACGAGTTAAATCCTAAGAATAAAAATAAAAATACGAACATAATTTTATTTTAATTTATAAAATCAGGGGTGTTACACCTAATCTCACACTTGCAACCCTAACCCTAGTACTTAGGAGACAAACCCTAAACCACCACAACTCAACTTACATCTCGATACTCCCGTGCTAGCCACAACTACGAGTCCCGTCCGAGCATAAGAAACATGTAGGTTGAGGATGCCAAATCCCGTCTTTTCTCTCTTCTCCTTCTTTCTCGCGTCATTCGTCGTCATAGTTGTCGTTTTTTTTATCGTCATCATCGCGTTATAATATCGTTAATACCACTAGTACTAAAAGCATTAAAATACTTGTGGATTTGTGTCGAGTGCGAAGGATGTCGGAATAAGAAAACCCGAATATACAAGAGTATTGCACTCAGCGTTGCCGGTCGCTTATCCCGACACCCTAGCATTTGATTATTGAAACAAGTCAACTTAAACCATAATATTTGTTTCGTTTGCATCATCATTCAATCGCATATTTCATCGATTTTCTAAAAACTATTTTCGAAACTCACTTTTTTATAAGGGTTGAAACCCGTTGACGCGGATCCGACATCACATAATCCTTAGGGATTTATTACGATGTCGAGAAGCCGAGGGAATCAAGTCTTTTAATTCAAGCATCGATCTATTAGATTCGATACCAATTCCGTAATTGGATGTTGAATCTAACGATCTAGTCAAATAAATTAACTAACACGATTTTCATTGATGCTAAAATAATTGTCATATAATTCGTTAGAATTGCGACACTATTAAACGCGGAGGAAATCTATTCACATCGTGCTGGTTAACTTAAAACGACTTAAAGCATTTCTTTAAGCTTTCACTCTAGTATTCCATATCGATTCAATAATCGAATATGGGATATGACGAGTATCGAAGTTAAGAATCGAGTATAAATCCCACAATATTTATGCCCGATTCGGTAACCTCAATGATTCTTCAAAATCGAAAAGCAATCTCGCAATTAACTGTAAATTGCGAGGCGAACCCTAGTTCGTACAAGGGGCACTCGATCGAGTACCTAGCCCACTCGGTCGAGTGGCACCTCAAAAACCGAGACAGAATGCTTTTTCGACCTCTACTTGGTCGAGTCTCGCAATGACTCGGTCGAGTGGCTGTGTACTCGGTCGAGTTCGTCAGTAACTCGATCGAGTAGGGTCCAAAATACGGGACAGAAGCTTCTATCAAGGACCACTCGGTCGAGTCCGTCAATAACTCGATCGAGTGGCCTTATCACGACAAATACCGTGAGTCCTATAGTGTCATTCTTGTCTCGTTATTACTTTTTATGACTTAGGTCAACACGTGTCTAATCAATCACGTGAAACATCACTTTTCCAAAACCATGCATCATTCTATTTACCTCATTCCATATCGCATCATTCTACGAACCGTTATTATCGTTATACCGTTACTAACCGTTTTTTCTTTTGTCGATTTATCTTTTATTGTTTATTTTATTGTACTAAAATGAACCCGCGTGCTAAATTTAACTTTGACGTTAGAATTAGTTGCATTAAATCGGCATAGAAACCCTTTCAATTTTTCGCATGTTTAGGGAAAATAATGTTTGCATATCCATTTTCACCGAACTACTAACGCGCGTATTAGAAAGTCATTCGATATCCTAGTAGAGGAGGCTAATGTGCGGGCGGGGTTGGGTGTCCTTAGTGGGCTTCCCAACACGTACCCTCACCTCTTACTCAAAACCTCGGTTTCCGGATGCCCAAAACCGTTGGCGCATGAGAGTCATTCAATACACGATATCCGATAATGTCGGTATCGATATCAAATGCAAAGGGACGAGCCCAATAAACTCTGACATCGGAAATGGGCCGTATTTGGTATATGGCCCACTACGATATAGAGTGGGTTCGAACGGGCCCGAACTCCCACAAAGTTCGGTGGCGACTCCACTTCGATTTAAAAATCAATTCGATCCATTCTCATATGGAGATTCATTCGCCTCCCCAAACCCGCGCGTGGCTGCGTCGGGGTGGACCTATGTCATGTCCACAATTTGGCGACTCCGCTGGGGATAAATTGATGCGTGACTTACCATCGGCATCCTCAGGGTGAGACTAGAATAGAAATCGTTTGACTAGTACAATACGCGTTTTAGTTTTACGGTTCATGCATAACCCTATATTTTCCCGGGCCGGTACTCGTGACCGACGTCCCACTATACCGTGATGTACTCCAATATGGATATGTCAAAGGTGTCCATAGTCGATTCGAGTGGGTTTCACGGCATGTTCTAAGCTCAACTCGACTTAGAAAGTCCGTTCCGAACAACGTCTAGACTATGTGCACTGGTATAGACCCTTTTTAGACTGACCGAGACTTAGTGTAAAGCATACATAGTGTCGTTATAATGCTTGCGTGACTATATGCTACTTGGTTTCCGTGTCGTCTTTTTTTTCAAAACCATCTTTTTCAAAAACTGCATCTTTTTTAAACTATCCAATTTCAAAACCCGGGACGTATACCGAACTTAGGACTTATGATTTTACTCAAAATAGCCTATTTCTAGCCGGTATCCTGCCCAAACTCGAAAATATTTTCGAACATTCAAAACCCGTGGCCCAATACATTTTTCTGTTTTTTTCGAAAAAATTGGGCCTTCCACCGAGTTTTCTCGGATTTTTCAAAAAAAAAACCTTCCTCTTCTTAGGACTTCCCGTATTTAGCAGTGTCGGTTCGTGTCTTGAGTCGTCAAGGTCTTTAGCGTCAAAACTTTATCGATCTTACATCACGAGTTTCTTCCCTATCCCAGTCCGCCTTATTAGACTAAGGCAAGGCCCGCCTACATAGGACATACTCCTACAAAGGAGGGCCCATTTACACAAACAAGTCCAAAAGTCTGGGGATGTCTCACGTGGACTTTCTTTCGAAGAGGACTCGGCCCACCCGCCGAATCCTAAAGAAGGCCCACTTTTCACAAGTCACCCGTCTAGGTGTCTTTTCCGAGTCACTTCCCTTTTCAGTCTTGCTCAGGATGTACTTTCTATTCCAGGATTTGGGCTAGTTTCTGATTACGCAGTGTTCTTACAGACAAGCCACCCGAAACCAGACAACAGAAAATGCAGTCAACTTTGGATCAACTGACCGCCGCTCTGGCCAAGATCAAGATTTAACTGACTACCATTCAGACTAACAAAGCAACCTTAGCCACCCGTGTGAGCGTCGTAGAGAAGACGACCCCTGTTGAAGGATCTGAGCCCATAGCTGAACTAATCAGCGTTGTTCGCAGGCTCGAAGAACAGGTTCACCTGTCAACGAACAACTCGATCCACACTGAAAATGCTCGTTCCTATTCGCCTTTAAACGACGAGCTACCTGCTAACCTCAACCTCACGGGAATTCCAATATCTGAGGGTACTGAAGACCCGGTCCACCACATCCGGGCTTTCAAAGATTTTATGGCAGTCAAAGGGGTGAAGTCCACCATGTTTAAGCATTTATTCCCTTCCTTCCTTGAGAAGCATCCCAAGGCCTGGTACTACAGGCTCGATTCCAAGAAATATAAAACTTGGGACGATGTGGCAACTGAATTTGCTCGGAATTACGCCGATAATACCGAGATCCAGACTACAATGCGTACTCTGGAAGTGATGGCCCAAGAGCCCAAAGAAGGGTTCACCAAATATCTGCAAAGATGGCGGGCCGAAAGTGTGAAAGCGGTTGATAAGCCCAGCGAAAAGTGCTAGTGGAGGCCTTTGTCAAGAACCTCCTCCCATCCTACCGGGTCCATCTCCGGTATGCAATCATCCCCAATTTTGCCGTCCTTACTGAAATGGGCACAAGGATCGAGGATGACTTAAGGTTAGAGAGCCTGACTAAGGCCTCTACCAAGGGATATCAAGGGGCCAGTTCATCTATGAGCAAGCCCACATCTGCAGCTGCAACACGTAGCATCTTCGATGAGGTAAACCTGCTTGACACCTCGTCCAAAAAGAATACACCAACTCAGGTATTCACGGATATAGGGACTACCTATACCTACGCCTTACAAAGGCTATCTTCAAAAGGCCTTATCCAGCCAGTAGGCCCGACTCCCGAACTTCCAGTGGAGAAAAGGCCCAAGAGCTACAATGTCCAAGCCTACTGCCAGTATCACCGAGGTAATGGGCACGACACGGAAAAATGTTGGAAGCTGAAGCATCTGATCCAAGATCTGATTGAAAGCGGGAAAATACCGTTGCCCGGGGACAAGCCGAGCAACAAAGAAAACTCGTTCAGTACCCATGCTATATTCACGGGAGAGGTAATCGACTGTTCTCACCTCATTTCCCCTTTTATCCCACAAGTCAACGGGATATGGTTCGATGACGAGGACGACGTTTACTTAGCCAAAGGGGAAGCTGTCCCCATCACCAATGAAGAGGTTCGAAAAGCTAAGTCCAAAGCCTTAGCCACTAACCACCTCGCCACAGCCGGGCGCTCTACCCCAACAACCGTCACTGAACCTGCCAGGACGGAATCTACCCTCAAAGAACTAAGCAGTGACACGGCTTTGGTCCAACAATTGAAGAGGGTTCGAGCTGACCTAACCATATGGCAACTTCTGGTTAGCTCGCAAGCACATCGGGAAGCACTGATTAAGGCTCTCGATGAGATCAAGGTCAACTCACAGGTTACCCCCACTGAAATGGTAGCCACTATCATGCCCTATCTCAAGGGCAAATCCAAAGAAGAAGGCCCGCTCATAACCTTCTCTGAAGCCGATCTGCCATCGTTCGGGCCCAATCATAATCTGGCCATATACGTCACGGCCATTTGCCGAGGGAAGTACCTCCCGATGACCCTAATCGACGACGGATCTGCCGTGAATGTCCTACCCCTAAGGACCGTTAGGGCCCTCGGCATCACAGATGCCGACTATCTCCCAACGGCGCAAACTCTCCAGGCTTTTGACGGAAGCCCAAAAGCAGTAGCCGGGGTCGTTAAATTGACAATCATAACGGGCCCAATCGAAAAAGAACTTGAGTTCCAGGTGATTGATGTCATCTCATCCTTCAACTTGCTACTCGGAAGGCCTTGGATCCACGCGGTCAAGGCCGTGTCCTCTACCCTACATAGGAAGGTCAAGATGCCACTTCAAGACGGTGTCATCACACTAGAGGCCACCCCCATCACCGTGGCAAGCTGCAATGCTACGGGCCGGGCCGACCCACGAGGATTTGATTTCGTGGGCATGATCTAGGAGGAATATCTCTTCAGGCCTTACTTTACCACTAGCATCGACACGATGCTACAAAACTTGGGCTACTTACCGGGGGCAACCTCGAGGCCATATCTTCCAGCTGGGAAGATTATCAAGGTCCTAAACGATGGCGAGTTACAGTTCGGATTGGGGTATGCTATAACCCCGGAAAAGGTGGTCCGGGCCGGTATTCAGAAGGCCACCAACCTCATCAAGGGTACTTACTTAGACCCTTATAGCCCGAAGTTAACTGACTACTTCGTCACTCATGTATTCGGGGCTATTCAAGTGGGCCTCTACCAACCCACCATCACATATCCCGAGGCCAAAATGGCTCGGGAATGCAACTTCATCCCTGATGATATATTCACCATCGTCCAGGCCGAATCCAAGGAAGGTGAAAACAACTCTGAGCCCGTGTTGGGGCTTCTATTTGGAGAAAACAAGGTCGTCCCTGCTCCAAAGGATGATTTGGTCAACCTGATCCTCCGCAGCGACCGGTTTGACCCAACCAAGCTAATCTCCGAAGTCGGTGCAGATACCGGGAAAAGGGCCTGGAGGAAAACCATCAAATGGACCGACAGCCAAGGACGGATCTACAAGTTAACCACCGGCGAGGGAGACATGCCGGATACCAAGTCCGAGTCTGAGTCAAAGTCAAAGTCGGAGTCTGAGTCCAAGTCTAGAGGGTCTGGTGCTAGAGTCGAGTCTGTAACCCCTCTTCCTTTAGCCACTTCCACTGAGGTCTCGGGGCCTGTCCCAAGACCTCTCCCTATCCCGCCACTGACCAATGAGCAGATGGCCGCTCTATTCGAGCTTTTCTCAAAATTTACTATTAATAATAATAACAAAAATCGTTCTGCTTACGACTTGTCTAATTTCCAAAATTCGTTCAATTTCAAAAAATTTACATGCAATGACTTTGAGAAACCTGACGAACAGGTACCTCGTCCTCCGCATCTGATCGAGCAGCTCGAACAAAGGGAGTCCCGAGATCCGGTGATTGAAGAAACTGAGTCCATTAACGTGGGAACCGCTTTAGAGCCCCAGATGCTTAAGTTGGGCCTATCCTTAGATCCCGAGGAGAGAAAACAATTCACGGACCTCCTCCAGGAATTCAAGGACGTCTTTGCATATGGTCCTACAAGGACATGCCGGGGATAGATCGGGAAATAGCCGAACACCATATACCCATCAAAGATGGGTGCAAACCGGTAAAACAGAAACTCCGACGAATGAGGCTCGAATGGTCTCTCAAAGTCAAAGAAGTCGACAAGCAATTCAAAGCGGGCTTCATACAAGTGTCTGAATATCCAGACTGGGTCGCCAACATCGTGCCGGTACCCAAGAAGGACGGCAAGGTGCGGGTATGTGTAGATTTCCGGGACCTTAATAAGGCCAGACCAAAAGACGATTTTCCGTTACCACACATTGACATACTGGTGGATAACACGGCCGATCATGCCCTTCTATCATTCATGGACGGGTATGCCGGATACAATCAAATCAAAATGGCAGAAGAGGATATGAGTAAGACCACCTTCATTACACCTTGGGGTACTTACTGTTACACCGTCATGCCATTTGGGCTTATCAATGCCGGGGCCACTTATCAACGGACCGCCACTACTATATTACATGATATGATGCACAAAGAAGTGGAGGTCTACGTGGACGACATGATCGTTAAGTCCAAAGATCGAAACGGGCACATCACGGCCCTAAGAAAGTTCTTTACCAGGTTGCGCAAATACAACATGAGACTGAACCCTCAAAAATGCAGTTTTGGGGTAACATCGGGCAAATTACTGGGCCATATCGTTAGCCAACGCGGCATCGAGGTCGACCCAGCTAAAATCAAGGCCATTACCGAAATGAAGCCACCCAAAACCGAAAAAGAAATAAGGGGGTTTCTCGGAAAAGTCCAATATATCAGCCGATTCATTTCAAAGCTAACCATGGTATGTGAGCCCATTTTCAAAAAACTGAAGATCGGAGAACGGGTACTATGGGATGACAAATGTCAAACAGCTTTCGATAAAATCAAGGAGATCCTGTCTGCACCGCCGGTATTAATGCCACCTCAACCCGGTTCGCCTTTGTCGTTATACCTAACAACGACCGAGACAGCCATGGGGGCTATGCTGGCCCAGACAGTCGATTCAGAAGAGCGGGCTATTTATTACTACATCAGTAAAAAGTTCCTAGAATACGAATGCAAGTATACAATGCTCGAGAAAACGTGCCTAGCTTTGGTTTGGGCCACTAAAAAACTCCGACACTATATGCTTAGCCACGAAGTCCATGTTCTATCCAAAATGGATCCTATCAAGTACTTGTTCGAAAAGCCCATTCTTAACGGCCGGATGTACAGATGGACTTTGATGCTAGCAGAGTTTGACCTCAAGTTCGTACCATTAAAAGCCATCAAGGGCCGGGTAGTGGAAGAATTCCTTGCCGATAGTCCAATATCCGAAGAGGACCACACCGATACTTGGGCCTTTCCTGATGAAGACATATTCCATACTGACACCGAAACATGGGATTTGTATTTTGATGGGGCATCCAACTTTCGAGGATTCGGGGTCGGAATTCTGTTAATCTCACCACAAGGGGAACATACCCCGTTATCCATCAAATTGGAGTTTGACGTGACCAACAACGCAGCCGAATATGAAGCATGCATTCACGGGTTGCAAGTCGCCGCTGATTTAGGAGTAACGAATCTCCGGGTCCACGGTGACTCATCACTGGTCATCAACCAAGCGCTCCAAAAATGGAAAACTCGGAACGCCAATCTCGTGCCTTACCAAGCAGGAGTAAGGGTTATAGAGAAACAATTCCAGAAGGTGGAATATATCTACCTGCCCCGGGAAGAAAACCAATTCGCAGATGCGCTTTCCAAATTAGCATCTTTACTGAATATCCCGGAGCATCTAACTAGCATGCCAATCTGCGTTGAAAGACGGTCTGAATCGGCCTACATCCACGTTATCCAAGACATCGAGATAACCGATCCAGAACCTTGGTATCAGGTCGTCCTAACCTACTTGGCAATGGGAGAATATCCCCCGGGAACTGAAAACCGGGCCAAGAAGGCCTTGCGAAGATTGGCGACCCAATTTGTTCGTACGGACAACGGGCAGCTATACAAGAAGACGGCACAGGGGCTCTCCTCTTGTGTATCGACAAAATGCTGGCCGAAAAAGTTATGACCGAGGTACACGATGGTGAAAATGGCCCACATATGAATGCCCATGTGTTAGCCCGGAAAATCATGAGGCTCGGGTATTACTGGAACACCATGGAAACAGACTGTCAGCTATATGTCAAACACTGCCATAACTGTCAGATCTTTGCCAATGTACAACATATGCCATCTTCCCTATTATATACCATGACATCACCATGGCCATTTTCGACATGGGGTATTGACATAATTGGAAAGGTGCACCCTTCCGGGACGGGAGGTCACTGCCTTATTTTGGTGGCCATCGACTACTTCACAAAATGGGTCGAAGCCGAGTCATACCGAATTTTGAATGCTAAGCACGTGGCCAAATTTATCCAGAATAAGATCATATGCCGATACGGGATCTCGCACGAGTTTATCAGTGATCACGGGACCCACTTTCAAGCTAAAACCGCTGCGTTGCTAGCAAAATATAAAATTAAAAGGCATACCTCTTTACCCTACCGACCCCAAACAAATGGAGCGGTAGAAGCGGCCAATAAGACAATTGTCACCATACTTAAAAAGATGGCTGAGAATTACCGGGACTGGCCCGACAAAATACCTTTTGCCCTATGGGGATACCGAACTTCAATTCGCACCGCAACCGGAGCAAGTCCATATTATTTGACATATGGAATGGAGGCGGTCCAACCGGTCGAGCTAGAAGTGTCATCCCTCAGGATTTTACTTGAAAGCCAAGTACCGGAAGCAGATTGGGTCCAAGCCCGATACGATTTGCTAGTTCTTTTGGACGAACGACGATCCTGGGCTCTCAACAATATCCAAATATATCAAAAGAGGATCCAACGGGCTTTCAACAAAAGAGTTAGGCCCAGAAATATCAAAGAAGGGGACTTAGTTCTAAAGTCCGTACGGGCCCTACTACCGATTGACCCACGAGGAAAGTTCAAACGCAATTGGGCTGGGCCGTACTTAGTAAAGAAAGTCCTATCCGGAGGAGCGGTGCTGACAGACTTGGACGGGAACGAGTTCGTCAACCCGACCAACTTGGACCAGTTGAAGCGCTATTACCCATAAACCCTATCTCAATGTCATTTGCAAAAATTTATAAAAATTTGTCTTTTTATAAATTTTCAAAAATTATAGACAAGTCAATAAGTTAGAATTAATTATTCTACTGTCGCACATCTCGAACTAATAGTCTTGATGTATTTCGAAAATTGCAAATTTCAATTTTGAACTACGTTTGGTTTGATTCCGCTAATTGTGGATACGTAGGCAACCCCTCAAAAGGGTACAACCACTGCAATAAACGAAAAGACGGGAACGGTATTCACTAATATGTCTTTTATTAAAAAACCGATAAACTCGGGATTTCAAAAATTACACCACACGCACGGTAAAAAAAGAAATCGGCACACACAAACAAATCGCACCACAAATAATAATAATACTCAAATAATAAAACAAAGGAGACTAATATTCGTGCATTTTGCCCTTTCCTTTGTTCTTTGGGTCGCGTGGAGCCCAAGGTTGCAGGGGCGGGGGCGAGAGTTCCCGAATCACGAGGGGAACCTCCTTAGCTCGAACCCGTTTCTTTGACAGTGGGTCTTCTGCCACAGTCTTCGGTCCAAGTCGAGCCCGCACGTGCTCGGGTAGTCTATCTCGTGGGCCAAGTCGGTCCTGCACTGCTAGTCTTGGGCCCAGTCTTCTTTCCAAGTCAGTCTGGGGGCTCACTTTCCCCCGTGCACCTCTAGCACTAGACCCTTCAGCGTGAGTCTTAGTCTTCTTTCTCTGACCTGACATTAGACGGACCAGAGTAGCTGGAGTGTCACCTTCGTCGAAGAAGCCCCTATTGTCTTTAACTTGCTCCCTTCGCAGCAGATCAAAAGCTTCATCGACCTTAAGAGCAGCTCGGGCTTTTGCATCGCCTGCTTTGGTCCACTTCACATAGGAGTCTGAAACCCAGATTGAGTGACGAGACTTGGGAATAGGCCAAGTATGTCGGGTGTACCACCTTTGCATCCAGGTATCGCACATCACATCAGTCAGTTGGGTAGGGTCACTCACAACTGCTTCAATCTCTGGGATTCTCTGGGTCCAGCCATACTGCCTTAGTCAGCGGTCGGGATAAAGATGGATCGTCTGCTTGAAAGACAAAATTACTTGATAACGAGCTCTGTCCCTTGGGTCCAATCCTGCCCAAACATAGATGGGCCACCACGGCACTACCCATCGAATCAACGGACCACCATGGAATGATAGCACCTCGTCCCAATATTTCTGGGTAATCTGGCGAGAAAAATCAATGGCTCGTCTCCTCGTCATCACCTGATTATGACGGTAATTGCTCGCGTCAAGAGGAGGATCTATCACTGATAGCCTCTCGTATAACCAAATCTGAAAAAGGAAGCAAAATATGAGTTCTCGAAACGAAATAGGCGTCCGCCTAAGGGCACTCAGTCGAGTGCCAGGGGGACACTCGATCGAGTGGTACCTCTGAACACGAACAGGGGGCTTTTTACGAGGGCACTCGATCGAGTGCCAGGGTGTCTCGATCGAGTGCCCACTGCAGAAAAAACCGCGAAAAAAAATCAATCAAAAATCGAGAGAATAAAAAATCAGGAAAAATCCGACATACTTGCAACAAACGGATACTCCCGGTCAAGCGGGCTGACGAATCCCTCTTGCGGTTGTCTAGGCCTTGGATAATTTCACCCGTGATAAGCCAAGTCGGACTGTGCTCCGTCTCCATCAGATCAACCACGGTCAAGAGGCATGCATTACCCAGGCAAGACAATAAATCCATGTGACCTTCAAAAGCATAAACATGGAGCATACAGAAGGAAAAAGCCCTACGACTGTAAACTAATCTGACCCGGACATCGTGAGGGTTCATAAATTTCTCAGCCAAGTCGATCAGAGAAATATTACCACCCTCAATCATGCGGGATACTTCGTTGTGAGAAAGCTAAATTCTCGAAGCTTCCTTCTCGGGTCATAAATTGAATACGGGACGGCAGGACGAAGTATCGGGTTCCATCCTCCCACAGCAGCAATCTCCTCGGGTAAGGGACAAACTTCTCCCCGGAGAAAGGCAAAGACATGATATATGTCGTCCCAGTAAGACAAGCAGGCATCAAGGAAATAACGATCGACCTGCATCTGACAGGATGGATATAGCTGAGTAATACCCGTCTGATTGAGAGCCACCCTATCTGCGTCCCTAAAGCAACGGGACCATTCTTGCAACATCACGGTCAATCGATCGATTCCCATGGATAAATTTCTTGAAAGGAATAAAGAGACTTTCTTTTTGAGGAGGGATGAATTATGAGGAGGTTGTGAAGAAAATCAAGGACAAAGGAGGGCTATATATAGCATCAACCTTACAACCCTCTTTCCATATCACTTTTCCATGAAAAGTTTCCTAATCCCAACCGGCTCAAACATACGGACCTAGTCTCAATACTAGCACGGATTCAGTCATCCCGAACTTTCCTAAACTTCTTTGGAGTCAAAAATTTCAGAAATCCCAAATTTCAAAAAAAAAAATCAAAATCTCAAAAATTCAAAAATTCAAAAATCATTTTCCCCAGCGCGAGTCATATTTTCTACCTATGTGTTGCATACAAATTTTATGTGACTTATACAGGTACGACTCAAACAGGGACATGCAACCCACTGTATCTCCCCAGTGGAAAGCCCGAGGCGGCATTTTCCCGAAATAGCACGGGATGGGCCTACATATAGGCGCACCCAATACTTATACGACAAGTCCGATTCCCCTTGGAGTTAACATCATCGGCTCAGGTATGATTTCTATCTTATGGCTGGCGGGTCCTTCACGCGAGTCTAATGGAATATAAACGACCCAATCGGAAGTCTGCCAGGTCGTAATCCTCGATGGGCCTGGTAGCTACTCTGATTTTCGCCTTGTCCAAACCTCAGTCAGAGTGGGGGCTCTGTAGACACCCACATTTTGACTGCCAGGTGTTTATAGCAGTTCCCAAAAAACACCCGATGATGATCGGACGCTAACGTGTTTCTACGCGCTCAGATATGGGCTCAAAACCATTAGTTGTTGGCTTAAGCACTTACGGAGTACAAATCTCACAAAACAGACCTCAAATTCAGGCCCAGTGGGCCGTTTCCAATCAAACAAGACTAATTTGGGTCAAAACCGACACCGGAAATAAAACCGGTCTTAGCGATTGGGTCAACCCCGGTCAAAGTCGTTTCCGAGACAGACAAAAAACAGCGACACAATCATCAAAAAGTCCAACCCAAATACAAAACCCATCTCGAGGTCCAAAACATTGGACCCGCGCGACCCAGTTGACCCACTCGATCGAGTGCTCAGCCCACTCGATCGAGTGGGCCCTCATTCGAGCCCGGCTATTGACGTTTGGGCCACTCGACCGAGTCAAGGGGCTACTCGGCCGAGTAACCCTAGACGGGGTACATGGGCAATGCCTATATATACACCCCCATGCACACACTTCAAGGGATCTTTTTTTGGAACCTACTTTCAACCCTAATCAAACCCTAATCTCACACTTGCAAACCCTAACCCTAGTACTTAGGAGACAAACCCTAAACCACCACAACTCAACTTACATCTCAATACTCCCGTGCTAGCCACAACTACGAGTCTCGTCCAAGCATAAGAAACATGTAGGTTGAGGGTGCCAAATCCCGTCTTTTCTCTCTTCTCCTTCTTTCTCGCGTCATTCGTCGTCATAGTTGTCGTTTTTTTTATCGTCATCATCGCATTATAATATCGTTAATACCACTAGTACTAAAAGCATTAAAATACTTTTGGATTTGTGTCGAGTGCGAAGGATGTCGGAATAAGAAAACCTGAATATACAAGGTATTGCACTCAGCGTTGCCGGTCGCTTATCCCGACACCCTAGCATTTGATTATTGAAACAAGTCAACTTAAACCATAATATTTGTTTCGTTCGCATCATCATTCAATCGCATATTTCATCGATTTTCTAAAAACTATTTTCGAAACTCACTTTTTTATAAGGGTTGAAACCCGTTGACGCGGATCCGACATCACATAATCCTTAGGGATTTATTACGATGTCGAGAAGCCGAGGGAATCAAGTCTTTTAATTCAAGCATCGATCTATTAGATTCGATACCAATTCCGTAATTGGATGTTGAATCTAACGATCTAGTCAAATAAATTAACTAACGCGATTTTCATTGATGCTAAAATAATTGTCATATAATTCGTTAGAATTGCGACACTATTAAACGCGGAGGAAATCTATTCACATCGTGCTGGTTAACTTAAAACGACTTAAAGCATTTCTTTAAGCTTTCACTCTAGTATTCCATATCGATTCACTAATCGAATATGGGATATGACGAGTATCGAAGTTAAGAATCGAGTATAAATCCCACAATATTTATGCCCGATTCGGTAACCTCAATGATTCTTAAAAATCGAAAAGCAATCTCGCAATTAACTGTAAATTGCGAGGCGAACCCTGGTTCGTACAGGGAGCACTCGATCGAGTACCTAGCCCACTCGGTCGAGTGGCACCTCAAAAACCGAGACAGAATGCTTTTTCGACCTCTACTCGGTCGAGTCTCGCAATGACTCGGTCGAGTGGCTGTGTACTCGGTCGAGTTTGTCAGTAACTCGATCGAGTAGGGTCTAAAATACGGGACAGAAGCTTCTTTCAAGGACCACTCGGTCGAGTCCATCAATAACTCGATCGAGTGGCCTTATCACGACAAATACCGTGAGTCCTATAGTGTCATTCGAGTCTCGTTATTACTTTTTATGACTTAGGTCAACACGTGTCTAATCAATCACGTGAAACATCACTTTTCCAAAAACCATGCATCATTCTATTTACCTCATTCCATATCGCATCATTCTACGAACCGTTATTATCGTTATACCGTTACTAACCGTTTGTTCTTTTGTCGATTTATCTTTTATTGTTTATTTTATTGTACTAAAATGAACCCGCGTGCTAAATTTAACTTCGACGTTAGAATTAGTTGCATTAAATCGACATAGAAACCCTTTCAATTTTTCGCATGTTTAGGGAAAATAATGTTTGCATATCCATTTTCACCGAACTACTAACGCTTGTATTAGAAAGTCATTTGATATCCTAGTAGAGGCCGCTAATGTGCGGGCGGGGTAAGGTGTCCTTAGTGGGCTTCCCAACACGTACCCTCACCCCTTACTCAGAACCTCGGTTTCCGAATGCCCGAAACCGTTGGCGCACGAGAGTCATTCAATACACGATATCCGATAATGTCGGTATCGGTATCAAATACAAAGTGACTAGCCCAATAAACTCTGACATCAGAAATGCGTCGTATTTGGTATATGGCCCACCACGACATAGAGTGGGTTCGAACGGGCCCGAACTCCCACAAAGTTCGGTGGCGACTCCACTTCGATTTAAATTTCAATTCGATCCATTCTCATATGGAGATTCATTCGCCTCCCCAAACCCGCGCGTGGCCGCGTCGGGATGGACCTATGTCATGTCCACAATTATGCAATGCGCCGGGAACGTTTCAAAGATGTATGATGGCTATTTTCTCCGATTTTAATGAAAAATCCATGGAAGTTTTTATGGATGACTTTAGTGTCCATGGTACATCCTTTGATTCTTGTCTTGAAAATCTTGATCAAGTGTTAGCTCGATGTGAAGAGTATAGACTTGTTTTAAATTGGGAAAAGTGTCAATTTATGGTTGAACAAGGTGTTGTCTTAGGTCATATTGTTTCTAATAGAGGAGTCAAAGTTGATAAGGCGAAAGTCTCCGTGATCAAAAACTTGCCACCGCCTACAAATGTCAAAGGGGTGAGGAGTTTTCTAGGTCACGCCGGTTTTTATAGACGATTTATTAAAGACTTTTCCAAGATTGCTAAGCCTTTGACTTCTTTGCTTATGAAAGATGTACCTTTTGTTTTTAATGACTCGTGTCTTGAGGCCTTTTGCAGGATAAAGACCGCTCTCACCACCACTCCGACTATCAAAGCTCCCGATTGGAATCTTCCATTTGAGATCATGTGCGATGCTTCCGATTTTGCCGTAGGTGTCGTTCTAGGACAACGGGTTGACAAGAAGCTACATGTGATATACTACGCAAGCAAGAAATTAGATGAAGTCCAATCGAGGTACACCACAACCGAGAAAGAGATTCTTGTCGTTGTCTATGCCATGGAGAAATTCCAAAATTATGTTACCGGTTCCAAAGTCATAATTCACACCGATCATGCGGCGATTCGTTACATCAAGTCCAAAAAGGAGACCAAGTCCCGACTCTTTCGGTGGGTCCTTCTTTTACAAGAATTTGATATTGAGATTAAAGACAAAGCCGGATCGGAGAACTTGGTAGCGGATCATCTTAGTAGACTAACGGCTAGTAAAGAGAACAATGAAGAAGACGGTATCCCCATCAATGAAGCTATGAGAGATGAGGCCTTGATGGCCATTGATACTATTACACCTTGGTATGCCGACATCGTCAATTTCTTAGTGTCTCATTTTATTGCGGACGATTATTCCAAGCAAGAGAGGAAGAAACTACGTTATGAAGCCCGACGCTATTATTGGGACGAACCATATTTGTTTCGCCGTTGTGTAGATGAAATTTACTGATGATGTGTTACGGCCGATGAAGGTTATAATATTGTGAAGCACCTTCACTTGACATCTTATGGTGGACACTTGGCCAACCAAAAGACAATTGCCAAGGTCCTCCAAAGCGGGTTTTGGTGGCCTTCCATGTTCAGGGACATTCGAGCTTTCATTCTCACGTGCGATGCTTGACAAAGAAGTGGGAATATTACAAGAAGAAATGAGATGCCTCTTCAACCCATCTTAGAGATTGAATTGTTCGATGTTTGGGGCATTGATTTCATGGGTCCGTTCACATCCTCTTTTGGTAACAAGTATATCCTAGTAGCGGTTGATTATGTCTCAAAATGGATCGAGGCCATAGCTTCCCCCACCAATGACTCCAAGGTTGTAATTGTAATTAAGCTTTTCAAGAATGTCATTTTCCCGAGATTCGGTATGCCTAGAGCCATAATTAGTGATGGAGGCTCTCATTTTAGGAAAGATACCTTTGAACACCTTCTTAGGAAATATGGTATCACTCACAAGATGTCCCTAGCCTACCACCCTCAATCAAATGGGCAAGCCGAGATCTCCAACCGTCAAATCAAGGGAATTTTAGAGAAAGTTGTAAATACACACCGAAAGGATTGGTCATTGAAGTTAAATGACGCCCTTTGGGCATGCATTAAGGACGGCTTACAAAGCGCCGATTGGAAGCACTCCTTATCGTCTTGTGTATGGTAAAGCTTGTCATTTACTGGTGGAATTAGAACACAAAGCCGAATGGGCAATCAAAGAGCTAAACTTCGATGAGAGTGTTGTAGGAGATAACCGCCTTCTCCAACTACAAGAATTGGAAGAATTAAGACTTGAAGCCTACGAAAATTCAAAGATTTACAAGGAACGAACTCGCCAATGGCATGATTCTCGAATACTTCCTAAGGACTTCTCCGTTGGTGATAAGGTATTACTCTTCAACTCTCGCTTTAAGCTCTTCCCCGGTAAGTTGAAATCAAAATGGTCGGGGCCATTCGAAGTGACCAAGATGCAACCATATGGATCAATAGAGATATCTAGCCCGGAGACCAGGAAGTTTATGGTTAATGGACAACGTTTGAAGATTTATCACCCCGGTCACGTTCGTGAGACCTTCGCTACCATGAAGATTGGTGAGCTCCCATTGAGGAGCGATATTTAACCCCCCTCTCGAAATTGAAGTAGGTTTGGTGGTATCCTCAACAACCACCTTGTACATATGTATTATATTTCTTTGTGTTGTTAGTTTGTTAGCTTGATAAGAATGGTTGAACTTAGATTTCGCCATGGAGCACTTAATTTGGATGAAGACCACGCTTTTTGGAGAAGTTATGGAGCTAAATTGAAGACCACAAGCATGTTTGTGGTAGATATTGATTATGTAATGTAAGTCGAGTCAATATTTGAATCCTTAGGTGACTATTGGAAGAGCCATGAAATGGCAAGGCGGAAAAACGAAGAAAACAAGACCGCCGGGCGAAATTTTGCCCGGTGAGACCTGACCGGGTGAAACTTCGCCCTACGGAAAGTTGCCAGAATTGCCGAAATTGAAGAAGATACCACCGGGCGAAATTTCGCCCGGTGAGATTTTGACCGGGTGAAATTTTACCCGGTCAGAAAAAGGGCAGAAACTGATTTTCACGACGAAAAGTCCGTCGGGTGAAATTTCACCCGGTGGTGCTTGACCGGGTGAAATTTCACCCGGCGGCATGGGCTTGGACGATTCACCTATAACATACCTCCTCACTACAATTTCAATTCCCTTCTTCATATTTACCACCCATAACTTTCCCTCCAAAAAATTTTACACCAAATTTTTACCACCAACTTTAAAACTTTCACTTTCCCTCCCAACCATCCTTATTTATATCACCTTTTTTTTACCTCACAATTCACTCCACATTTTCACCCATCATAAACTCATCAAACCACCTTCCATACCCATTCATATTCAAACCTCCACTCCATTTCCACTTGGTGATTATATTCTTGGATTTTTGAAGAGGAGAAGCTAAAGTTTCGGGATTTTTCTTGCAATTATTATCATTATGGAGACAAGAGCCCAACGAGCCGCGCGAAAACGAGGTATGGCTTCGACTTCTAAACCTCTTAAATGTCCATCTTCTAGTAAGCCTTCGAAGCCTAAACTCTCACCTTGTCCTAATACACCCTTGGCTCAAACCTTTTCTGAAAAAGCTTTTCAGAGTACAAGGTGGCCTTGTCCATTCACAACGAAACTTTTAGGAATTAAGGACGATATTAGAGAGTTATCGTCTAGGATTGGTACTAGTAAGCTACTTAATTTTGTGCCTTGCACAAATAAAGACTTGACTTGTGAATTTTTAGGTACCTTTACCATCGATAACCCGACCGCACCAAGAGAGTTCAAATTTAGACTCTTCACTAGAAATCACTGTTTAAATGTTTCCGACTTTGGCTTAGCTCTTGGTTTACCCTCATCGGGTACCGGACTAAGTGAACCCTTAAGTGATTCGCAAAGTAGTGCGACTAGGAGAGACTTGTGGAGGCGCATAGCGCCGGGTCAACGTGATTTCAAACCTAATTCTAGCTTTACCGCCAAAATCCGTAACCCTGTCATCCGTTATTTTGCTGAAATTCTTTCCCACTGTCTTTTGCCATCTACCGACAATATTATCAACCTCAATGTGTGTGTCTTGCAACTAATTAGTGACTCTTTGCTCGGTAACCCTAACCCCCTTGACCTACATATTGTCGTGGCGTTACAATTTCATCAAATCATAGTTGTCCAACGCCCCTCTATCGACTTTGGTGGTCTTGTGACTGTAATAGCAAGAAATTTGGGTTACGCGACCGGCCATTTTATCCCACATGATAACCGTGTTTGGCTTGACGAGGCCTACTTCCCCACCTGGATCTTTAAAGTACCTGACCATCGCCTCGTCTCCATTAGCCATGAACGTGCTCTAATAGTCCCCAACAAAAACCGTACCAACATTTATAACTGTCAAAATTGGGACCTACCTCTAGGACCCAATGAATTTCGACTGACCGAATCGGGGGAGATAGGAGTTTGGGAGTATGCCGGTGAGGGAACTCCGACGGCTTCTTTTGCGTCAAATGACTATTCAAATTAGACACTCCTACAATAGTCGGTATACAATATGGTTTGTTTGTGTTGCGGGTATTTGTGTAGATTGTGTCGGTGAGTCTCTAATCATCTACAATCGTATGTCTATGAATTGATATTATTTCTTGTTCCTTGTCCCATCATTATAATCATTGTGATTTTTTTATCTCGAACCAAATTTGCAAGCTGTCCCATTGTCTCATAGATATTTTTGCGGCCGTCGCAACCTTGGTTTTGCTCCCGGTCTTTAGGCGATGTAATTACGCCATTGACCCTTTTGAAAATCCAAATTTTAATCAACTTTTCTCAATTTTTCTTAATCCGGGCTAGGTGATGTGATTACACCTATGCCCAATTTTTCACCCTTTTGTTTTAATTTCTTTTCTTCTCTTTTATTTCTTTTTTCAACTTCTTAGCCACTTGGCTAGGGTCTAGGTGATGTGATTGCACCTAGGCCCGCCACTATTTTATCGCTTTCTTTATTTTCTTTTACTTTTCTCAAAAATTTTGAAAAATCCAAAAACACTTGAAAAATCCTAAAAATCCAAAAAGATTTTTCCTTTCCATTTTTTTTTCGTTCTTCCCCTACTTGTCCATTGAGGACAATGTACAGTTTTAGTGTGGGGGAGGAGTCTACTATCTTTTATTTTCCCAAAAATCTTTTCAAAATCCATAAAAATTCGAAAAATCAAAAACATTTTTCTTCTTTCCTTTTGTTTTATTTTCTTGTTTCTCGTTATGTTTTCGTGTCCCGTGTACGGTCTTGTTCTCCACTCTTACAGGTAACCACCACCTTGATTGCGCGAATTGAAGAGATTATGAAAGCATCCGCTTGGTAACTTCCTTCCTTCTTTCTTTAATTTTGTAGAGGAGTTAGGTTGTTGCCATTGGAGGCTCTCGAAATTGAGCATTTTGGGTGTTGTGGTTGATTGTGTGCTCGAATGTTGATGGAGTATGGAGTACATGACCTTACTTGTGTTTTCTTTTATTGCCCTTTCTTTTTCGTGTGTTCCTTTTGTTTTTGTATAGTGTGCCTAGGACTAAATGTTTTCGAAAACCCGATTACGAACCTTTACAAGAGTTTACATTCCATTGTAGATAACCCATTGTAGATTTTGGATCTTAATCTAGTAGAATGACTCTTAATCAATGAATTTGTTGATCCTTTAGCTTGAGTCCACCTTTTCTACTAGAGGTTTACTTCGGGGTTTGCATTTGACCACCTTGACCACCCATGGAGGAGTTAGGCCTTGGTTCCCGCATCTCGTTTTCTAGGTGACCTTGCTCGAACGACCATTGCACCTTTAGTCCAAATTTTTTCCACCTTTTTGTGGGTTATCCGGGAATGACGCGTGTTCTCGTTTACCTAATTTCCTCTACCTATACATCACCACAATAAGTTTACACAAAAATAACCTCCAAGCTTGGTTATGAACCACATCAAAATCAAAAAGCCAAAAAAGGGCAAGCCAAAGCAAGAGAAAAGGGCACAAAAATATGAAAAACAAGGAGAGAAAAGGAGCTTCAAATGAAATCATATCATCAAAAACATCTCCTTCAAAAAAAAAAAAAAAAAAAAAAAAAAAAAAAAAAAACCTTTGATCGATTCGTCGCCGTGAAGTGCCAACTAGAGGACCGAGTCCCGAGGTAGGAAGATAGCGGTGATTAGTCGATCCACCCCAATAATTGTAAACACTCCATCCTTTTATTTGGGCTAATTTAGGAAATTCGAGTTTGGAACGACCCTCTTGGCTTAGCCAAAGAGAGCGGGACTGCACCTACCTACAGTGTCGAACAAATCCATGGTTCACTTTTTTCCACTCCGTTATACGCTCCGTCGTACCCCTTTAGAAGACTAGGAGGACCTAGGCTAAGTTATCAACACTTATAATGCTTAATTGTCATAGTATTAGGCTTTGGTCCTTGTTTACGTGGGTCATTTATCTTGGAAGTCTATTTTTGTTTTAGGTAAGTAATCGGTGTCTTTCCCGCCGTCTCGATGAGGGATTCGGTGTTTTAATTTTGCTTTGGATGCGTCTATTCTTTCGTGTTATGTGTTTTTGTGTGTTTAGTCGCATCCACCATTTTGAGCAAGCCCCAACTTGCCTTGCATGGAAGTACCTTACCTCATGGGTATTTCGATGTGAGTTGAAGGGATGGAGCGGGCCCGTTAATTGCCCTGTATCGGCTTAGCATAGTCTAGCTAGTAGTAGTAGTTGTAATTGCTTTTTTTGGTCTTTGCTCGAGGACGCGCAACGGTTTAGTGTGGGGGAATTGTTGTGTGCTAAATTTAGACCGTTTTTCCCCTCATTTAGACCCGTTTTTCCTTCGTTTTGCGAGTTTAGAGTGCGATTATCGCCATATTTTGTGTACTTCTCACATTAGCGTCCCTCTTGTGCGTTTTACGTGTTTTTGGTAGTTTTTCTATCGATTTTGATAGGATTTGGCACCGAAATCACGATCGAGCTTCCACGAGCACAAGATAAGGGAATACCGCTCAAAGAGCAAAGCACACAACTTAAAGTTTAAAGTCATCCAATCAATTAACGAAGAATGACACAAGAAAAGAGGCCAGCAGAATGACCGGGCGAAATTTCACCCGGTGAGACACCACCGGGCGAAATTTCACCCGGTGAGACACCACCGGGCGAAATTTCACCCGACGGTAAAAATGCCTCCCCGAAGATTTTCCGAGACTCCCCACCGGGCGAAACTGACCGGGCGAAATTTCGCCCACCGGGTGAAATTTCGCCCGATGAGAAGAAGTGCCAAAAACGTGAAAAAAGGAAGAAAATCTGACCGGGTGAAATTTCACCCGGTGGGAATTATCGTCAAGACCGCGGGGCAAAGTTTCACCCAATGAAGATGCAAGGGATGATTGTCTAACTAATGAAGCAAGAGTTGGATTTGGGCTTTAGGTTAAAAACTCATTAAGGAGATTACTATATATATGTAACCCTAAATTGTTGCCCAAGGCATCCTCCATTAGTGTAGTATTAGCATCCATCATCCACCATTAGTAGAACAATCTAGTAGTATTCTAGTAGTAATTCTCTAAAAATCTAGTAGTTTACATAGTAATTAGTAGTAGATATACTTAGTTTACATCATCAATTCTCTAGATTACAAGTTTGTGAGAAGATTATTCAAGTTTTATTGAAGATTTATGGGTTTATTGAAGAATTAGTGACAAGTTCTTCATTCTCTCCATCAAAGATTCAACCTTTATTCATGCAAACTTCTTATTTCTTGTAGATCTTCATAGTTGGTACATCTCTTTCCACTCTCTTATCTCTAGTTTAGATTTAATTTAGTTTTCTCAATATTATCTAGCTTAGATCATCTTAGTGTAGTTAGTTTCTTTAGATCTTGTTCATGTTGTTCTAGATTATTCTCTAGATTAATTTGGTAGTTCCATAATTTAGTGGGTAATTGTTAGAGTGTAGTTTTCTCATCATATTGTTGTTAGTTTCCTTAGATCTAGTTAATATGCATGCTTTAGATAGTTTCTCCATAGTTAATGTTTTGTTTTCTTTCATTATGATTAGTGAGTAGATTTCTTGTTGGGGGGTTTAGGGATGAAGACTTAGATTATTTGAATTTAGGGGTATTGGTGGGTTGCTTGCATGTTGGTTTACCTTGTTTGTGGTTGTTGTGTCATTGTTGTTTTAGTCCGGCCAACTAGACCGACCTTGACTCATTTCTATCAATATGGGGAAACTCGGGGTAGAAATTACCATAACAAGAGACTTCCCTTCTTCGCCGCGAAAGCGGGTTTTTAGGTGGGTTGGGTGAAGAAACCGAAAGGTGGCATTCTTCCTTTATAAATGTTGCAACAAAAACTCGATCCCGATCTTCTTAGATTTCATGTTCCGAATCCCGACTTCTTCCCAACGCCTTTCCCTAGATTAATTACCCTTAGCCATTCTCGTAGTGATTCCTCTAGCATAGACTTGACCATAGACTCGACCCTTAGAAACCCCCCTCTAGACATCAAACACATTGCTTCAAACCCGTCAACACATCCGTTCCCTGTGGACCGACCTCGATTTATCACGAATACTTGCTTGCTTGTTTTCTGTGATCTCGAGTCTTATAAATATCGTTTGATCCCCCGTCCTTTGTTAACGACCGATCCGATTGGGAGGCGATCAGCGTCGAAGTAGGGACGCAACTTGCGAGCGGCCATGACTACGGCGTACGCCGCCTTCTCTACCATCGGGTAGTTCTTTTCTGCTGGTCCCAACGCGTGGCTGACGAAGTATATCGGTTGTTGGGCTTTCTCCTCCTCTCTAAGGATGACGTCGTTTATCGTGACGTTGGTGACTGCTATGTACACATACAGCCTTTCGCCTTCTGTTGGTCGTGCCAACGTCGGTAGAGATTTCAAATGCTCTTTTAGGTCGGTGAACGCCATTTTCTGCTCTTCCTCCCATTTGAAATGCTTGTTCCCCCTCAGGACCCCGAAGAAAGGAGTGGATTTGTCTGCTGCCCTTGAGATAAATTGTGCCAAGGCCGCCATCCTCCCTGTGAGTCTTTGTATATCCCTTATGGTTCTTGGCTCTGGTAGGTCCTGAATGGCATGAACCTTCTCTGGGTTGGCGTCTATTCCCCTAGCGCTTACTAAGAAACCTAAGAATTTTCCGAATCTCACTCCGAACGTGCATTTCTTGGGGTTGAGCTTCATCTTGTACTTTCTTAACGATTGGAATGTTCCTTTCAAGTCGCCAAGATGTTGCTCGTCCGCTTTGCTCTTTACAATCGCATCATCCACGTACATCTCCATGTTCTTGCTTCTTTGTCCTTTGAAGATTTTGTCTACCAGTCTTTGGTAGGTGGCGCCTGCGTTTTTAAGTCCGAACGGCATCATCTTGTATATGAACGTCCCAGCGCTGGTAATGAATGCGCATTTGACCTTGTTCGGCCCCCACAAGAAGACCTGGTGGTACCTGGAGAAGGCGTCTAGGAAGCTCAACATGGTGTGTCCGCTGGTGGCGTCCACCAATTCGTCGATCCTGGGTAGTGGGTAGCAATCTTTTGGGCATGCTTTGTTGAGGTTGGTGAAGTCCACACACATGCGCCAGGCGCCCGAGGATTTTTTCACCATTACCACGTTTGCCAGCCAATCGGGGTAATTGCAAGTTTCTATAAAGCCGGCTTTCAGCAATTTGTCGACCTCAATACATATGGCGTCATCCTTTTCCGCCGACATGGTTCTTTTCTTTTGCCTTATTGGACGGAAAGTGGGGTCGACATTCAACTTATCCACCGTTACCTCGGGGTCCACTCCCGTCATTTCATCTGCCGAGTATGCAAATACGTCGGTGTTGTCCTTTAGGAGGCTGACGAGGCGTCCATGGTACCCCGCCTCGAGGCCGGTCCCTACGAGGACGGATCGGCCAGGCTCTAGCTCTACCGTCATGCTTTCCCCTCCGGGCTCAAGGCGCTCAGGGTTAGGGTCTATGCATTCCTCGATTCTGAGTGTTTTTGGGGCCGGTTGGCATTCGTCGGGGCTGGGGACGACTTTCCGCTTGCCTTTCATTTCTTCCTGGGATCGCCTGAGGGCCACCAAGTTGCAGTTCCTGGCGGAGTCTTGGTCGTCGTGCAACTTTCCTTTGGTGTTCCTGTCCGTGATGTAGGCCAGGGTCAGAGCTCGTATGGATACCAAGGTGTGCACCCCGTCTAGGGTTATCCGACCGATTAGGACGTTGTAGGCTGACTTGGCGTTTACTACCACGAATTGGGCCGCCACTGTTTTTGCGTCTCTCCCTTCTCCGAATGTAGCCGGTAGGTCGATTGTGCCCATGGGTACAACTTCAATTTCGAAGAAACCGTATAGTGTGCCGGCCGTCGGTTTGAGGTGTCTTTTGTCAAACTCCATTTGTTCGAAAGCTTCCCTATACAACAAGTTCGTGTAGGCGTCCGTGTCTATCATGCACCTCCTGAATGTGTGGTCGCCTATTTTGATGGCTAGTACCAGGGAGTCACTGTTGGGGTATGTCACCCGTTGGTAATCCTCCGCCGTGATGCTGAGAGTTGGGATAGTGTTTTTCTTGGGCTCGTTGGCATAGCATATATGCTGGGTTAGCTCTCTTAGGTGGCGTTTAATCTATCGCTTGCTGGTCCCGGCTCCATGCTCCCTTTCGTTCATCATGTTGATGATGTTGTGTTTCTTCCTCTTTTCGGTTCTGTTTCTGCCTCTGTCGGTGTTGCCGCCGTTGTTGTTGTTGTCGTTATTGTTGTTATTGTCGTTGCTTTTGTTGTTGGCGACGCGCAGGGTTCTAGCCTCGTAAGCCGCCAGCGAGCCGCGTCGTATGAGGCCTTCAATATCGTCCTTCAAGTTCTTGCATTCCTCCGTCGTATGCCCCATTTGGTCATGGAATGCGCAGTATTTCTTTGGGTCGGCTCGGGACCCGACCTTGATCGGTCTGGGAGTCCCCCATTTTCCGTTATTCTTCTCTATGTCGAAGATTTCAGCCCTTGGGCGTGTCAGCGTGGTGTAGTGGTCGAACTTTTAGGCGTAAAGGCCCCTTTCCGGCCTTCTATCTCCGCGGCCTCTGACGTACTCCCTAATGGTTTTCTTTGGCCCTTGTTGCATGGTCATTAGGTCCACTGTCACAATCTGCCGGCGTCGGCTCCCGGCATACTGATTTATGAACGCCGTGCTAAGGTCCTTGAAATTTTGGATGGACTCCCGGGGTAGGCCTCGGAACCCTGACTGGGCATATCCGGTGAGGGTGGTGGGGAATACTCGGCACCACACTGCGTCGTCAAGCTCGTACATATCCATGTAGCTCTCGTACGTCGCCAAGTGGTCTTCGGGGTCTGTCATTCCATCGAAATAGATGTTCGGCACCTTTACCCGGGGCATAGGGTGCTCCGTTAGTTCTGGGTGAAACGGCGACACTGTGTGTCGCCCCTTCTTAGGCGTCCTCTTGGCGGGTGCGGCTAGTTCGGATTCGCCTTCGTCCTCCTCCTGGAAGGTGGGGGCCTCCTTTCTGGACCGGCATGTTACAAAGGTTTCTTGTTCGGGGGATCTTTCCCGATGAGTACGCTCGCTTCCCCGGCCGGTGTCGTTCGTCAGCCGGGTGAATACCGAGCCGCGACCTTCGGGGTTGTTAGGCCTCCGCCTACATTCCCTCTTGCCCAGTCGATCCTTTAAGGTTTTTGCAGGCCTTCCATCTCTTTCTCTCTAGCCTAGGCGATGGTGGACCGTTCTTTGGGGACTGTGGCTTCTTCTGGCCTTCTGGATGTCAGGGCCCAGCCGGTGGCGCATTGTCGGAGTGTGGCTTCTACTCCTTTCGCGTCGTCTCTCGTCTGACGGGGATTCGTTGTCTCTCCTTATATTGACGACTGGTGCTAGGACTCCCAACCCTACCTCCGGGCAATAGGGCGAAGGCTCTCTGGACCGTTACTTATGTTTCCTTTTGTGCAGCTCGATCCTTTCCTCGTCCAGGCGTCTGCTCTTCTCTTGGTACCGGCGTTTCCTTTCCTCTAGCGTTAACGCTTCATGCTGCTCGGGAAAGAGTTCCCTGAGCGAGACGTTAGCTCTCTAGAAGGTCCTGGTGACTGGCCCAGGAGGCTTTTCCGCTCGGGCCGTAGTCATGGTCGACGGGGCGGACGTTCTCAAGAACGCGGCGAGGAAAAGCTGGACGGTGGACAGCTGTTCGGGGGTAAATGTGTCTGCTGGGGTGTTGGCCGAATGAGCCATTGCCGGGGTGGATGTCGTGGCCATGAGGCCTTTACCCCTATCCTTGTTTCTGGTTTGGTCTTCAGGGGGGAGGTCTCCACGACCTCGAGTTCGACATCCTTCTCCGCTTCCCTGGTGGCGTCGATGGCGTCACGGGTTGTCATTTTCTTGAGTGTTTCGACGGATTTTTTGTAGAGCGAGGAGCTTTTTGTTCAACTTCCCCACAGACGGCGCCAAATTGTTTGGGTAGCAAACAATCGTATGCCTCCAGCCGGACGTGGCCGGCGATCTCTTTCATCGTCCCTGATGAGCTCTATGCTCCGGACCTGCACAAGGAGCACACAAGGGCCTCAGAGGGTTTCCGAGGTTGCCTCTCCGACGCTCAAGTCAGTAAACGAGGCTATGAAGTCGATCTAGAATTATGGAGGATATTGCTTAGCTGTTTTAGAGATATCATGTGTTGTGTATGTTTTTGTGTCCTCTTGTTTGTGGTGGTTCTCTTGGTATTTATAGGGTCTGAGTGTACGGATCTGTCGTCCCTTGCCGGAACAAGCCGACATACCTCCCCACTGGAAGGGAGCCGGCGCGTGTTAGCGGCCAGATGAGAAAACATAAGAATTGTCGGTTGCCGGCTGTCTGTGGTGCCGACCCCCATCAGTAACTATGGTAACAATCTTTCTATTAACCATCATTAGGGTATTACAAATACGTAATAACATGCATGATGGTATACTTATTGTTAGAAATTTAGAATGTTAAAGTTTTCATAATCATGTTCATTATTTTCTAAGTTATATTTGTCACATGTAAATTGCGTTCTATATATTGTGAAATGTTCTCTGATGATTCAATGTGAGATTGTCTCCTATCAATTTAATGCGAGACAGTCTCCTATATCGAGTTAATCTTAGACAAAAAGAAAATTTGTCAGTATAATGTCTGCCAATCTCCTATCGCATTAATGTGAGACGGAAATCATTATAATTGGAGATGATTTCATATAAATTACGATCCGTATAAGTTGAGTCAATCCTCCTATAAATTTAATGTTATGAGTATTTATTTCTGAATAGTCTTACTCATAATTGTTCTCCAATTTTTTATTTCGGAAATCTCACTCCGTAACTTTTAAATATTCATCATTTGAGAAATTTTTCGAATAGAATATATCGTTATATTTCCCAAAAGGATATTAACATACGTCTAATCTTGCAAATTTACATGAGACACTAGAAGTGTTCCATTTTGCGAGATGAATATAAATTTTCGTGTCATATTGAGTAATAGGTAATCATAAGTTTAGCATCTAATAGTTTGGCTTGTACTCCTAAGTGCAAATTGTACATATTGAGATATAGCCAACTTCAATTCGCATGTGCATTATTGCAATTAATTGCGAACAAATATCAAAAGTTGACATGAACTGATTAAGCATATATGATCAACAAGTGCTTGAAAAGTATGGGTTTAAGAATCATGAATTAAAATAGACTATGAAGGATGATATTACGAGATCCAATTGCACATTACTCGAGGTTGAATAAACATATTTTAAGTTCAATTCTACGAATTGATCGATATTGTTTAAAGTGGCTTGGAGACCACATATCAAATACGAGTAATTTGTGCTATTAGAATTCACAATTTGATCGTTATCGTGTGAATAAATCCATCTCTAAAACTTGGCATTTAGAATCAGCCATTAAAAGTCAAAATTTGGCATTTAGAATGAGCCATTAAAAGTCAATTATTTTATGAATCACGTACTCCCCGAAATATATCATAATCTTGCAAAAATACCCATCAATGAAATCTTATTTGCATATGATTTGATAAATCGCGTTCTAAGGTGGTTAAGTAAATGGTTGCAATCTATCTTGAATATTTTTTTTACCACCTTAGGGGAAGAAAGTGAGTGACAAGTTGGTAAAACAAAAGAAGTTTTATCATATCAAATTACGCGTATTTATCGTGTATAGTAATATATAAGTAGAATGACGATTCTACGAAATTACATCATATGAAATGGCTACACATTTGCGCGCAATATCAAGTAGCCTATTGAATAAGAATTTTATAATTCTGAATGACCGTCGACATATATTATTGGTATCAATGAGCTCATAATCCTGAAATTAATCCAATTTATGGATATTGAATAATATACTCTACTATACATTTTGCATAATTGAGTCATCATGTGCATATAGAGACTAAGTATATTATTTCATAGAGTATTAGTTTTCTTATCACATCATTGCATCATTTCATATCATATTCGTGCAAATTATTGATAATCTGACTATACTTTGAATTTTTGAAGTGATATTTGGATGAAGACACAACAATCATTATCAAAGATTATCTTCATATTATCCGTATAATTATTTGAAGATCAATGATAAATTTCTTATTACCGAAGACATCTATGGAGTTTCTCAAGTAGGTTGATTGTTATTTCAAAGATCGAGATTCATCGTCATATCATGGATAATATTGTTATTTTTTTAGTGATGTAACTATCAGGGGGAGTATGCACGTGTTGTACTCTTTTTCCTTATCTATGGTTTTGTCCCATTGGGTTTTTCATAGAAAGGTTTTGATGAGACAGCATCATATGCATGTTTGAGGAATAATGTACTCTATTTTACACTAGTTTTTTTCCCACGAGGTTTTTTTTCGAGTGAGGTTTTTATGAGACATTATTCCATAATGTACATTCAAAGGGGAGTGTTATGAAATCATATTAGGTGAATGTCCATTGGACTTTTGACTCATATGTAAACTCTCTTATCATTACTGATGTACTATATATATCCTCTCAATGACATGAATAAGGCAACTCTCTCACATATTGCTCGCTCTATTTTCTCTCTAGTTTTTCTTTCTCTCTCGTTTTCTAACAGTTTGAAATTATTAGTAAAGTAATTGAGAAATTTTAGTGTAAAATATTTGCCAAAAAAGAAAATAAATTAAATGAGAAGAAGTTAGTGGTATTTTCTTATTAAGAAAGTGGAAAGAAAGGAGTGGTTTTTTTTGTGGGATTATGAAGCCTTCTTTACTTTTTACTTGTCATCATTTCATTAGTACACCAATTTACTCCGTAGTTAGTTACTTACATACTCCCTCCGTTTCAACCATTTTTATACATTTGCTTTATGCATGTATGTCGATACTTGTTTTCTTTTGTCTATATCTTTAGTTACGTATTATTAAAAGTTATAAAATTTTGATATTCATAATATATTCAATTAGACGATTTAAACAAGATCTCACATGAATATATTTTATCTTATACAGTATATTAGAAGTTATATCGAAAATTCATCCTAGTTATAAATAGTGTCAAAAAAGTAAATGTATACAATTCGTTGGAACGGGGGGAGTATGACATATGACATATGCTCTATCATTGTGCACCATCATTGACTTATGTGACTATCTGTAAGAGTTTGAATTTCAACATATTTGATCCATGTATTTAATGAAGACAAATTCTTATTCGCAACGGTTAAATCCGTCATATTAATGTGACGGGTCAAAAAACTTCATTTAGAGGAAAAAAGATAAAAGCAATTCACATGAGTGATACTAATTCCTTGTCCTTATTTGTTTTGTCTAAATGATCATTATTTGACCCGTTCTAACTATGCGACGGATAGTTCTGTTACAAGCAAGACTAACTATTTAATGAATTATTGAAACCAATCAAATACGAGTAGTAGGAAGAAAGGAAATAAAGGAGGGATTTTCCAAATTAATCAACCAAAGTGAAAATGTTTGTGGGTGATCCGAAAGAAGTATGGAGTGTAATGTCATGAGTATCCAAGTTGAACTATACTTAACATAATGTCATGAGTGTAATGGACTCATGGTTGTAATGTACTCTATAATTATAAAGTTAAGGGATATTAGGAGACTTTTCAGAAAAATAGGCTTACAAGCGAGAAAATTCCTAAAAAATCTTGGAATATATTATTTTTTGTTGTGGGTAAACAATGATGTCTCGTGTTGAGCCTTTATTCAAGTTGTGATTGTAGCCCATGTCGACTATGAGCTCTGATAACATTAGGTATACTAAAGCGTTGATAACTTGATTATTCTTGTATGTTCGCCCTTTGTTGCATCAAAATCTGATCTACAGTCCACAACAGTTAAATATTGTCCGCTTTGAGCCAATCTCTCACAAATTTATTCTTTCACTCCTTTCCAAAAATTCTAGTATTATTATAGTTGGTGAATATTATTCTTCCATCTTTACATTAGGGAGGGGGTATGGACTTAGATGATAGGCAGTTCGGTACTAGTGAGCCAAGAGGGCGCACTATTATCGTCAAGTAGGTATTATCATTTTCAAGGCCTTGTGTATCGTTTTATGTTTGTTTTACTCAAAGCTTCTTTCGAATGAAGCATGATGCACCGAATCATCCACTTTGCTTGTTTCTCTTCTAGTATTTGTTTATTTATTTATTTTTGGATTTGATCCACCACTAATCTACGAGTATTTATTATGAGTGAAAGGGGTTAGGAGAAGAAACAAAACATAGAGTAGTGGTATTGTCCCCAAAACAAAACATAGCCAAAATTAATTTGTTTGGTTGCCATTGTCCTTTCCCCATCCTCTGTATTAATTTGGGTTCCCAAGATCCTCTCTGTCTATTTTTCGCCTTTTACATGATTGGATCCCACATCCATTTTAGCATGCATGGATCAATCTTCATTCATAAATTGTTATTTGTGACGGTCATATCCGTCACAAACTTATGACGAGTCAACTATAAGAGAAAAGATAAAATATATGTGGGGAATAGTGCATGAGTTGCTTGTCTTTACTCAATTATATAGTGATATTTGACCTATTATAAACTTGTGCGAATATACTCGTCACAAGGAACTTACTCACCTTCATTAGTGCTCCTGGTCAAGGGATGTTATATATAGAGTACATACCCACTTTCAAACTTAGGACTCGCTTGGGATGGGAGTAATGTATTAAGGGGGTAATGGAGTTAAAATAAACTAAAAAATGAAGGAGATGAGTGGTTAGTGTTTCTATTCTATGATGCAAAGGAGAAGAAGGGAGTAACAATTATCTCCATATGAGAGTAATGCATTACTCATGGGGAAGGGAGTAATGTATTAAACAATCCATAAACAATATTGTGATTAAAATAGTTAAACAATTCAAATTATTTATAGGATCTGGGTGAAGGCAACCGCCTACCCATGCACCCACCCAGATACGTCTATGTT
This sequence comes from Agrostemma githago, assembly GCA_958450325.1. Lineage (NCBI taxonomy): Eukaryota > Viridiplantae > Streptophyta > Magnoliopsida > Caryophyllales > Caryophyllaceae > Agrostemma > Agrostemma githago. The sequence goes on along the minus strand of OY288243.1, from coordinate 69,909,251 downwards.
ATCAGTCAGACTTAGTTCAGACTTCAGACTCAACTTCCCCTTTTTTTGATAAAAAAAAGTTAAATCATTTTTAGTTTAGTTCGTGACTAAACAATTGCTCCCTCCGATTGCCTATTATATTCCCCTTTCTTTTTGCACAAATTCTTGGGAGAGACGGTCTCTCCATAAGTTATTGGGAGACGATTTGTGAGTATCACTTTATGTATTCTTATTCTATTATTATATGTACCTCTAAGTGACAATTTTGTTTTGCACCTACTTGTATAACAAGTGTATCCTTTTATATTTGTATGATCTTTTATGGTAAGCGTACCTAATTTTATTAGCTTTGGTACCATTTCTCAATAAACTTAAGAAAGACCGTTAGTAGACCTACTCTTCTTTTTGGAGCGGAAAATAAGGAGGGTATATATTATATTATTAAAAGATGAAAGGTGGAATGGGGTGAAAAAGTATGAAAGAGAAATATTATACTCTGTTCTTTATCTTTCTTCCCACTTTTTGAGATTTGTGAGAAGTATTATATTGAAACGGGAAGAAACATAAAGGATGGAGAGAGTATTAATTAATGGGGGATTGAAAACTTTCCTTTAATGAAAAGAGGAAAGAAAACCAAACTCAATCCAATAAGGAAAGAGGAAAAATAATAGGCAATCGGAGGGAGTACAATTTACATGGTTTGTACAAATTACTAATTACTTTACTATTTAGTTTAATAAAAAAAATTAACTTGTTTTATTTTTGTATTGTTGCTTTTTGTGCGATATACAAAAACATGGGTAGACAATTTTTTGGACTTCGTTCATATTATATGTCTGGATGATTAACGATAGTTTAATTATGCCTTATATTAATTTACGATATTTTAATAATTATTTTTTCGTACATGGTCTTTGGTATATCGATTTAGGTTATTGACTTACGATTCCCGTAAAACCAAAATGTACTCATAATTGTTATATTTTGCAAAAAAAAAGGGTCGGTGGCCGGACAGTCATCCATATTTCCCTTTTCAAAATAACGATTACATTAAAATAGTTAATTTCGTGTTTAATTAGCTAATTACGTATAATTAGTTAATTGTATTTTTATTTGTTAAATAAGTGTTTAATTACGTTAACTCAGTTAATTAGTTAATTAAGTGAAATTTCATTTTTATTACTCGTACTTCGTACTTTAAATTGGGTAATTATTTTTTTTATCGGTTAAATATGTACTTCGTATTTAATATTTATTAAGGGTCGAACAACAAAAGGAGGGAATAATTGATTTTATACTTCCTCTGTCTTGTTCATCTATTTACCTTTGATTAAAAAAATTATCACGAATACGGAGTAATATAAAAGGTAAAAAAACAACCGAGACGAAAAAAATAGTTAGAAATAGATGGACAATTAAACAAAGAAATGAGATTTTAAAAATAATAATAAAAAAAAATTAAAAAAAATTGTATAAATACGAGTCATTTATTGGATAATATATCGAGAAATATATAACATGAATCATGACCCCAAAAAAGTATTAAATAGAGTCTTTAAAATCCAAGACTCAGCTTAAGACTTTGATACTTTATTGGTTAACCTGACACGAGCCTTGAGACAAGATCCACCTCAAGACTAGGGGTGTAAATGAGCCGAGACAGCTCGCGAGCAGCTCAAGAATCGGCTCGGTCAAAGCTCGGTCAAAGCTCGACTTGTATGAGCTCGGCTCGGATCATTTATGAGTCGAGCCGAGCAAGACCTGGCTCGGCTCGAATAGCTCGCGAGCGGCTCGATATTATTTTAAAGCTACATTTTCCTTTCCGCTACCTAAATCATATATACCTATTAATCATAAAAAAGAAAGTAAATCGTAAATCAAATCATAATTTACTCATATTACCTTAAATTTTTGCCCGCATATTGTTAGTTGTTACCATAATTTACTCATATTACTAAACCAAATTAACCCTAAACCATTCAAATCCCGTCAAAATTCAAATTCAAGAGTCATACTCACAACTTCACAAGTTCATATTTTGTCTTTCGTAGTTAATTTAGTTTCGAAATGTTTGGTATATCATATACGCCTCTTATTAAGACGATTTTATTTTATTACTATAATGTTGCGTATTGCAATATTCAAGACATCGATTCTTATCTTTCATCATTACAATTTGTATTTTTATTTCTCTTTTCATCGTAATAGGCTAATAGCTTAAGACATCCGTAAATCAATAATGTATTGATTTAATTTCCGTTTCATTAGTCAAAAACTCAGATAAGTTGAGCACTTAAGCTCCAGCCCAACCCATCATGCGAGTCGAGCTCAACACGAGCCCGCGAGTCGAGCTCAACTCGAGCCCGAAGTCGAGCCTTTTCCCGAGCCACGAGTCGAGCTCGAGCCACGAGTCGAGTTAACGAGCTCGAGCTCGAGCCTTTGTTTTTGAAGCTCGACGAGCTCAAGCTCGAGCCGAGGCTCCCCTTTTTCTTTTCGAGCTCGAGCCGAGCAGTCCCAGGCTCGCGCTCAACTCGGCTCGTTTACACCCCTACTCAAGACTACCAATAATCTTCTCAAGACTACTCAAAATCTTAAGACTTTTTCAAGACTACCAATAATCTTAAGCAACATTATCTGTAAGACTTACATGAGACTTAAGACAAGACCTCCATCAAGACTCATCTCAAGACTACCAATAATGTTATCCTAAGTACTATACATAATACTGAGTAATTTTTTTGGGATATTATATACGGAGTACTCCATTATTTATGATGCGCCCCTACATTTGGTGAAAATAATTTCAACTTGCGATAACCCGTGGACACAAATTTCGAAAACAAAGACGCCCCAAATTTGTTATCTTCACAAGATAATCTTCAATTTGGTACAAAATATCTGTCACTTTCAAAATTTGTAATGACACTTATATATGCTAGGTCAAACATTTCTAACTGGATAAATTTTGATCGACGATATATAACTCCTTATCCCGGATTTCGGAAGTGATGATTCATTTTCCAAACTGAATGTTTGTAAGAGATCTTCGATTTGAAATTTAAGTCGCCGCTTTCAAAATTTCTGGATGTGTATTATCGTCGATAACATATAGTTTGACAAAAGAAAAGAATTGTACTCATACAACATAGAGTATTATTATCGATGGAAGCCTTGAATGAAAGATGGAGGCTAGAGTTTGTTCGGAAGGAGGTCGAAGATTTTCTCAAATAGTTAAGCATATAGTTCATGCAGTATAATAGCATCTGTTGTTGTCCGAAATAGCATAGAAAACCACATTAAATAAAAAGTTTTTTTTGTCAAACACGACCTTTTATAAAATCGTTTTGTGAAACATCACCTTTGATAAAAAAAAATGTTGTGAAACACAACCTTTAAAAAAATTTGTTTGCGAAACACGACATTTTAGCCGTATTATAGCTATTTTAAGCGAATTCAATAGGTAAAATGTCGCACGTGCCTTGTAGATTTATGGGGGAAAATGCAACAAAAATGTCAAAGTTAACGAAGCACCTACGACACTATTAACTCTCCGAATTTGTTTTAATTTGTCAAAATCCAATGAAAATGTTGTGTTTCGCAAAAAAAATAAAATAAAGCTAGTGTTTTACAAACTCTTTTTATTAAAGATAGCGTTTCACAAGACATTTTTATTAAAGATTGTATTTCACAAAAAAATCTTAAATAAACAGCGCGACCGTGAGAAGGTCATCCGCCAGTATTTTTTTCCTTCGTACCTTTCCTACTTTTGCTCCATGACAAGATCTGGAACCGTGATTTCTTGATCCAATTGTTGATAACTGACACTCAAGAGTCAAGACTAGACCCGACAAACAGGTCAATTGAGTTGTATTCGAGTCAGGTTAATTTTGGATCTGGTCACTTTTGTGTTCGTCATTTTCAATTTTTTAGGAATATCAACTCGTTTCCTACAATAAAAATTTTAGGTCATTTGATTTTTGTTGGATCAATTTACGTTACACATTGAACCTAGGTCTTAAGTTCAGGTCTCAAGTACGGTTATTCATGTCAAACCAAGTTTGTTATGTCTACTCAAGCAAGACTCTAAAATATGGGAGTGTGTCATACTTTCTTCATTTCATACTTTTATTCCAATGTAAAAAATATAGGTAATCAAATGAAAACATTTTTGAACGAAAGGAATATTTTTTTTGTCGTGTCCTTTTCCTATAAAGCATAGGTTATTATGTCACGGATCGAGTATGTATCTGACGTATCAAACATAAATAATTTATTATTTTTATTATGATTGTTACATAATTATAAATTGATCTCTTACAATAAGTTTAATAAGACACGGTCTCACAGTATTGGGATATACTCCGGTAAGAAGTTGTTAGTGAGACTTTATGATTCTGTTGAGGCATTACTTAAATAAAGTGGAAAACTCGTAATCCGTATGAGTTTGGGGGTGTTGGAACATTCCCCAGACAATGAATGTCCTTGTAACAACCTCCTGCCATTCTCCATTCTCTCCTACATACGAATGAATACCATCACTTCTCTCCCTCTCACTTCATTCTCTACTAAAACAAACCATCCCTCCATTTAGAGTAGCACAAACACCGTACCTTCCTCTTAATTACAGTACTCAACTTATTACACCACTACCTCGATCGTCTATGAATCTATGATAGATAATGCACATTATTATTCTTCTTTAAATCACCTACCAGACCAGACCACGCACTATGCCATCTCCATTATTATTCTACTTTCTTAAATCCTTATCGTTATTGTTATTGTTATTGTTATTTCCGGCCACATGTTGTGGGTTGCGGCCGCTCTCACCGGGGCCGGGGCTGGGGCCGGAGCCTCCTCCCCCAACCCCGGTGGCATTCAAGCCGAGCATTGCGGTCATCGTAGGGGTACTGACAACCCTCTTCTCCCTCACCTTCCTCCTCCTCATGTACGCCAAGCATTGCCGTCCCGGTAGTAGTTATTCATCATCCGACTACGCTACTTCCTCCTCTTCCTACTACGCCAGACACTTGCCCCTTTCATCCGCCCCCAAGAACTCCGGCATTGATCCCCTCATCATCGACTCACTCCCCGTATTCCGGTTCAGCTCCCTAACTGGGCAAACTAACGGGTTGGAATGCGCCGTCTGCTTAAACCTGTTCGAACCGGAAGAAATCCTGCGGCTATTACCCAAGTGCAGGCATGCCTTCCACGTGGAGTGCGTCGACACCTGGCTCGATGCCCACTCCACGTGTCCCCTTTGCCGCTTCCGGGTCGACCCGGAAGACGTCCTGCTCATAGACCGGGTGGGCCCAGTGGAGGAGGAGGCGACTCGGCGGATATCGGGGCGTCACTCGTCAGCAGGCGAAGGAGCCGTGAAAGCGGAAACGACTTCGTCGTCGTGGAGACGTTCAGTAGATCAAATCCAAGCGGCGGGGGGATGCTTCAACCCGAGAAAAGACGGGCTATTACTGGTGACGACGGTGGATAAGCCCAAGGCGGAGAGTAGAAGAGTGGAACACCGAATCATAATAAACAAAGCCGAGGTGGAGCGGCAGCGGCAGCGGCAAAGGGAGGAGAGGTGGAGCGACGTACAGGCGTCGGATTACATATTCTATCTAGGGTCAGAAATGCTGATGAAGGAGGGCCGTAAGAGCAAGAGTAAGGGGGGCAGAAATGTAATAAGTGAGAGAAGCGTGTCGGAAATCACGGGATTAAGCAGGAATGGTGGTAGTAATAATGGAGGGGGGAGGAGGTTAAATGAGGGGAGAGAAAGAGAAGTGGAGAGAGAGAGGGGAGCAGTTGATAGATGGATGGCCTGGATCTCTCAATCTAGGGCAGGTGGTGAACCAGCCGCAGCCGCAGCAGGAGGAGGAGCTTTAGCATAGGGGATTATATTGTTACGGCGGGCTACTCCGAGTAGCTCATTTGAATATGTCTCTTTTTTTACGCTTTACCGCCTCTACTCAATTTTGTTGGTACATATCTACCTACCTGCTTACCTAGTCATTTATTTTTGGAGAGGAGGAGGCAGTCAATTTTAGTCGTAGTACATGTAGGCATGTAGCATTGTAGCGGCATCCATTCCTTCTGGCATTATCCAACTATGGGCTGTGATTCTTATCTACTCATTTTTTTTAATAATACTACCAAAAAAAATACAGAATATAATTAATCAATAGGTTGATCATTGTTGCATTGTAAGAGTATCCCCATTAAGTAGCACATTGACACCAATATTCATGATGGTTATGAATATCATTATTTTTATAGTAATGACAATTCATTACTAATCATAAATTGCCTTGGATACCCTATGATTTTAGTCTCATGTAGTCTTATATAAGATGATATAAGAGGATGAGCATGAGACACATTAATCATATATCATCATCCAAATCTCTTTGATAAATTCTGAGTATACCATCGAGTTCCAACTCCTAATGGTTGAGTACACAACCTTTTAGGAGTGTTGTGTGACCTTGGGGACGCCGCCCATTCCGATTTGTACTGTAGTCGGGGCGATTTTGTTTCTCATTCAATGGCCTTCAATTCCTACCACGACACAACGTATATTCTCTAATTATATATCGCCCCTATAGTGACCCTATATTTCCAACACCTATTTCTAGAATACTAGGGTCTAGGGGACCTAAGTCCACCCGTGGGTGTGATGGGTCGGGTCAGACTGGACTAATTGAAGTCACCTAACTCGACACGTGGGCATAATACACACTACGGAATATATTTTATTTCCTTCGTTCAATCTCACTTGTCATTATTCATTTTTGCACATTTGTCAAGATGCGTTTTAAGGTAGCGATATCTTTAATTTTACATTAGCAAAAATTATAAAAAATTGATATTGTTAATGTACGACGAATCAAACATTTGTTAATGTACGACGAATCAGACTATATTCTCACTTATAGATTGTCGAGAATATCGAAAATTTTCTCAAGTGAATAGTGTCAAAAAATGTGAAGAGTGGAGTTGAATGGAGGGAGTAATATTTTATCGGGCTACCTTTGCTGAACCCCGGTCATGGGGTGGGTTGGACCAGGTCATAACAGACACAAGGGGGTCAGCCCGAAGGTTTGATTACCCCTACTACAGACTACCGTCACCAAGTGAACAGTTAGGAGAGGAGCTTTAGCTATGTGACAGTGCCTGTTGTTTAGGGTTACTCTTTAGGTCAATGAAATAAAGAGGTACTCTGTCTGATCATATGAAGGTGTAGAGATGTGAGTTTATGTGTGGAGGGAGTTCCTTTCGCAATGAGGACGCAAGTTATGAGTCCGTATAAGTATAAGTGTATAACAAGACTAGCAGACCTGAATGGACGCAAGTTAGTAGTTAATTCGTAGTACGGAGTAGTAGTAATATTTTATGAAGCTACAGGGACTTGTATGGTGTTTTCCATCAGCTATTTGTGTTTACCAATGTCCATTATGAAGAAATCGTATGATTAATCTCGTGTAAAAATGTACTGTACATGTCTTTATTTTCATCATTAAAATTTAGTACTCCGTATCATCTTTTAAGATAAAATAGTTATCTAAATTTTAAAACGGTTCAAATATTAACATATACGGAGTAATATTAATAAAAACAAAATATTTCACATTTTCTAGATAACTTGTGAAGTGATATGATATTTACTTTACCTGTCTTAAGATTTCGCACCTTCATCGGGGATGGTGTTGTCGTTCCTTTGGCCTAACTCTAGTGCCCGACACAACCCTGATAGTATTTACCCTCTATTTTCAAATTCCCATTACTGAGTTCGGGATAGAGTTTTGGTGTTTTCAAGCCTCTGCTACTCGGTTCTCTTTTTTTTTTTTTTTTTTGTCCCGTCTTAGTCCGATTGTCTTTTTCTGGTTATCGGGTTCGTGTTTTGGAACCTCAACGACTCAACCTACATTCGACCCAATTAAATCTCGTGGCGTGTTCCTGTTGGCCCACTTAAATAATGAGCTTTAAGCGTCGTGTTATTTTGTGTTCATCAAGCATCAACCCAAACCCGTTAATTTCGTGTCGTGTTACTGTGTTATCGGCTTTACTTACCAGTCCAATCTTTGGGTCCCAAAAAAACTTTGCTATGTAAAATTAATCCTTGTTCATACATCGGCTCCTTCAATACGAAATGAACCACTTTAAATAGATTCATTGCTCCAACCCAGAATACGATTAATCCGGTATGTCTCCCATTTGATCCGATCCAAACTTTCAAAATTAGTCTATTTCTCCGGTCTAATCTGATCAAACCTGGACAACTTTTTTAAAGAGGTTTGATCCGATCCGATCTTGGGTTTGGGTTTGGGTTTGGGTTTGGGTTTGAGAGAGGATGGGTGTTTGAATCTATCGGGTGAAAAAAAAGGTTTGATTACTTGGAAGTTGTAATTTGGCGCAATCGTGTTGGTCGAAATTGAGTGTTTGAAATTTGGTATCCAGTAGAAGTAGTATCCGGTTTAGTTAGCGGGAGAAGAATAAGAGTAAGAATGGCAGAAATTCTGAGCCTGGGAATATTGATCGACATTGTTGACGAAGAGTGGATGAGGGACACTCTTCCCCATGATGGTAACTCAATTCAATCAATCTCCCTCTCCTCTTTTCTTAATTCATTACTGTACTTACTTTTCTCATTATTTTGTGGTTTTTGATTTGATTTGATATGTTGTTGAAGATGTTGTGTTACCACCAGTTGCCGTTGCTCGAACTGATGATGTAGATGAACCAAGTCAGTCCTTCTCTTTTACTCCCTATGAAATTAGCGTCTCAGATATATTCTCCCTTCTTTCCATTGATTCTATACATTTATGCTAGGTATATTATAATCAATGTATAGAATCAAATGGGATGGAGGGAGTATGTAACTTTACTGAATTGTAATTAGCGTCTCAGATATAGTTTCGGTGTTAAAGAGATATTGAATGTGGTTAGCAATCATGTTTGGGGCATACTTAGGGTTTTTAAATTGATGCTTTGAAAACGAAAACAAAAAAGGATTGCTTTATTTTTTTACTCAGTTTTTAGGTATTTCTGGTTCAAAACTTCAAATGTAAGTGATCCTACCTAGTTTATATGGGATTGTATTTTGTTGTCATTTTAATGTCCTATTGCCCTTATTGTGATATCTAATTTTATAGCGTGTCATATACATATTGACGTAATTCCTCTTGTTGGAGCAACAAGATTTGATTTTAGGGGTTTAGGGCTTAATTGACTGAAGATCACAACTGTGAATGATAGAGTAGTTAAGTAGTGTTGAAATTTTAGGGGTGAGTAAAATACACAAGTTTGTCTGCTAAACTTGCTCAATTAACACCATAACAATTAAGCCTTTCAATAGGCCTAAGATACACCGAAAATAAATTGTGCATTGAAGTTTCCTCCAAATTAGAATGTCTATTAATTATGATCCATTTTAATGATTAACTAATAATCAGTAAACAAATGTTTAACTAGTATTTGGAATATTTTGGACCATTATAATCCAACACGTCATAGCACTAGCACACCTTAATTGTTGTTACGTCTTTGTCACAACAAATATACGAGACCCCTCTTCGCAATCTTCCATTAAATATAAGCTCTCGAGATGAGAAGGTTGAAACCATAGTCACCTCCACTCAAGCGACTAGGTTTGTTTTGCGAAATGGGGCTATCGTGAAAAAATTGCAAGAAAAAAAAGGTATCATAGAGCGACACCAATTATACAACAGAAATGATGAGAAAAATGTGAGTGAGAGAGAAAGACAAAATGGTGAGAATAACACCATGTATTTTGGATGGAATAATGATGGCTAATGGGTATCAACTTGGGGACAAAAAAGGAGTTACGAAGTGAAGACAAGGGCTTCACGTATTGAGATGGAGAGAAATACTCCAAATTATGGTTGATGCTATAAAGGCGTCAACGAGATGGTAGCGACGTGGGCGTCAGCGTCACAATGTGATGATAAATGCCATGAAACAGTCAGATTTTACTTAATAAATACAATGAATTTTTTTGGTGTTCATAGGCAACAAAGCCTACTGTACTTGCATTTACTCTCTGCTTTACTCACCCTTATAAATTTTAACGATTAGATATCCCGCTGATTTAAATGCGTAGGGTATTGTCATCTCTGATTGACTGTAAAATGCTGGAGGTACTTTAGCTTTGGTGAGTTTTCGTGATTATGGCTTCACGAGGGTCAATATTTAAAATATAGTGGCCTCACTCAGCTTCAATAAGTCACAGAATTGCACTGTAAAAGATTTCACACCCCTGCTTATAGATTAAATTGGTTATTAGTTAGCTCCTTAAGATTGTTATTCTCTTCACCCAATACCATCACCTGCCAAGAAAAATCTGTCGCGGCATGAAAAATTTGATCAGAGTACGAATGGGCCAGAAAAGTTAAGACTTAAGAGCTCAAAATTTGGAACATGTTATGAAGATGTTTTAACAATCATATTAATTGCAGTCCTTTATTCCTTACATAGTCATGTGTTTCTAAATTGCAGGCTAGTATCACATGTAAATAGACTGATGCTTCAAATCACATGTAAATAGACTGATGCTTCAAATCCAGCTAGTTTCTCAATTATTTGCACTTATATTGTAAAGGAATCTTTTCCAATGACAATTCAATCTCAATTTCATAGCAAATGTAATCCTTTGCTTCTTCTCTGTTGGACAGATGAAGAAGCTCAGATAGCTAATGGAGATACTTGGCATGACCTCGCCCTGGCCAGACAGTGACTTGCAAATGTATTTCGAGCTTTAGGGTGAAGGCAGGTATATTCAGTAGTTCATGTTTAGGTATGTCATGGTTAGGTAGTGTGGCTTGTTAAGAAGCTTAGCTTTGGCTTTGTCCTTTTGCAGTTAGTTACTGTTCTGCAGTGTCACTCGTGTAGTTCATGTGCGTGAAGAGAACCAATTGATTTGTGTTGCAATCTATGCAATGTTCTAAGAAGTCTAATTGTAAACTGTCATTACACAATTCCATTCTATCATGCCAAACAAAAAAGGCCATTATTTCGCCCGCGACAACCGACTGGTTTACTACCCTCTATCACTTAACTATGATGAGATTGGTGAATGGATGCATCTGCGAATAAAGAGACGCCTACGTAAACAACATTCTATGATTGTGAGGATAACACTTTTTGGTACCATTTGGTGACACATTGATTGGCCTCATTCCCCTATGTTTTTTGTCACAATTCCTAGCTTTGAACTGATAAGACTGACACTCCTGTCATTTGTAACTTTGAACCGATAGTTCTGATCTCCTAAAAGGAGTTTCATCTTATATCTCAGTTAGTACAACTTGGCGAAAATGGAAGGAGTAGTATCCTACTTCTTGGAAGCTAAGCTCTGGGGGTTTGGTTTAGACTTAGATCTCTGATAAAAGCCTATATATGTTTTGTCCCGAAAGCTGACGGATCTTTGTTCATATCGGCTTATCATTGCATCTGGGGTTGTGGGTTCCCTCTCATTATTGGGATTGTTGATTACGACATGACTCGAATTTTCTCATGTGATTCCTGATGAACACAACTCATTTAAGGACCATCTTTTCCCCTTAAGTTACAACATCCTCAGTATAGTTTCTAACCTTGTACAGCTTCTATTGTTCCATTTAATGGGCGTTCTGAATTGCTCACAGTTTTCAATTTGCTCACAATCCCTCATTCTCATGTTTTACATGAAAGCGCATTAATTAACCTGCTCATTTGGTACTCGTAATAAAGGTCAGATTGGTTGTGAAGCGGTAGTGTTGTCGTGACCCTTAATTAATACTCCAGTAGCATCTTCTGAATATCAGACATACTTGAATAACATCTTCCTGAAAATGCTAGAGTACTGGAGTACCATTTATGTGCACAACTTGCATCAGCTGTGGCTGTGGCTGTGGCCTGTCAAGAATCCGACATCCCCATATGCGCTCCAAATTATTTCAACACTTGTTACAATCATTTTACATTCATTGCATGGGACCTCCTTAATACAATTGCTGTTGCACCGTATTCATTTATTCAGCATATTCATGATAATGATATTGCATCAGTCGCTTGTTATCTGATACAGTTTGAGTCATTTTTGATAAAGAATGCCACATTCCGTAGCAGGAAAATTACTGCATTTTATGCTTCATTCATTCACCACTGTATTCATTCACCAAAATGCTTTCTACAAAATACGGTATCAAAGATAGATCGAAGAACAAGAAACAGCAAAGAGGACTCGTATTGGCCGTGGGGTAACAAAAATAAATGAAATGATTAAATATAAACGCGGACATTTAAAACCACTCTCCTAGATGGCACTGATCACTCGAGCACCATCACCGGATTCACATGTCAAAACTGTAGCCTGTTGAGTCATCTTCCCAACCAATTCGGGCTCAAGTTTACTATACTCTTCTTTAACAAACGAAACTGCTTCTGATGCCAGATCGGCATCAACAAATGCAATGCAACACCCTCGGAATCCAGCCCCACTAAAGCGAGCCCCATAGACGCCCGGCGCTCTCAAAAGAATCTCAAATAGTTCTATGAGGGGTTTGCATCCTGTCCAATTGAAGAAAAGCAAATAAATGAGTGTATAAGCCACCAGCATGCATGATATTAGAAAGAGTGGCTAACCACCCAATCCAATAGGACCCAATAATTATGGTGAACCATAATCTGACCTCGTGCAAATATAGAACTCGGTTTGTCCCACTCTAAGTGAACCAACGTAATCCAATAGTAGTCCGACAATCACATAGCTTAATAATGATTCGAATAAAATCAGAGACAAAATAATTTGAGCTAACAAGAACCTAAACATGATTAATCAAACTGAATTTATAACGAGCCAATAAATGACCATTAGCAACTCGAACCAATAATGACCAAACCCGCCAGGCGCCAGCACATCAAATGTAGTTAGCCAGCAAACAATCTTTTCAGAGGTAAGTTGAAATCAGAATCGGGTACTTCTGAGGAGCATAAGCCATACTTGTTAGTTTACTTAATACTCACTCACAGTAACCATGGACAACAAATATGCAGTATTTTGGCGCTAGCTAGGTGAAGCCTAGAAGAGGTTATTCTAAAACACTAAAGTTTTTGAATAACTGAAAATATGTGAACGCAACAATATTAACTCTAATGCCTCAAATGTTTCCTCCAATAGGGGTAGTAAATGAAGCCGGCTGTAGGCCTGTAGCAACTTTATTCTACTGGTGAAACACAGAGACCTTCTGAATGATTGCCTTGATTGGTGATAAAAATTGCATTAAGATCTGCATCCCCTGACCGACGCCTCATAATTAAAACACAAATTCTTACTTCTGACGGCCATATCCGTCGTAATAAAAATACAGAATTACTTTTTCCTAACGATGTTTTGCTCAATCTTAACGAACTTCTCCCAACTATTCCAACTTTACCCTTCTCACTTCTTCCCTCTCCTCAACCCATTAATCAGATTTTTTTTTTTAAAAACACTAACCCACCGACAGCCGCGTACACCTCCAGCGTCCCCCCCCCCCCCCAACCCCTGTGACGGTGTCCCCTTCCTCTTAAATTGATATGCTTAATTATTTGGTTTAGGGTTTAGTTTAGTGTTTAATTGATTTTATTTTTATTTATGGTAGAATTTTATGGTGGCTGGGTCTTGGGTGGTTCAAGGTGGAAGTATTGGTGGCTTTGGGTGGTGGTTCTTGGTTGTCGAACCAAGTGCTTGGTTCTTGTCATCAAAAGTCTTCGAATGCACGTATTGGATTTGTACAACACAAAGATTATGTTTTCATGCATTAGTCATTCAATTTGCTGTTTCAGCATGATGTTTTTCTGGCATGATTGTGACAATTACATGAATATAATCATTCAATTTTATCAAGCATGAGAAGAGCCGACATTTACGAACTGTTACAAACACAGTATTGAAAAACAAAAAATAAAAAGTACTGATTTCACAATTCCTTGCAAAATCAACGTGCGTTTGGTAGTCGGCAACGGGGGAGGTGTCAGTGGTTGCAACTTCGGTGGTGGTTGCAAAGTTAGGTTTTTTTTTAAAGAAAACTAGCATGAATATTGAGAATGAGGAGGAAAATGACGAGGAAGAATTGGTAAAATTTCGTTAGAATTGAGTAAAGTTTCGTTAGGAAAAATCATCACCCTAAAAATAATAAAAACTTTGGCTACATTAGACACGGAAATTCTTTGCAGAAATTCACAAATAATAAAATCTCATTACGTAGTAAAACATATAATAAGTCAATGAAAATGACAAGAAGAAGATGAAAGAACTCTAGTTGACTATAATACAAGGTTCCGTAATTCATACCACATTCATAATTCTGAATTGAACTCCAACCAGATTCAGTAATCAGCTTTCCGAACTCGTCAAACCTACCAGAAGCCCATGCATCAAGTCCTGGGCCACATCATGGATACAGGAGTAGAGGACGAATAGTTAGCAAATACTCCGTAAGAAATAATGAAAAAGATCTTACAAGACAAGTCACCTAGAATTTAAGAGTATACTACCTTTCATTACACGCATATTCTCCAAGAAATAATGTTCGGCTCTTCGAGCAAGAAGGGGTTCAAGTTTTTCCTACAAAAAATAACCAGTAAATGTAATAGAGAATAAGAACACAGCCAGACACGATACTCTTAGTCAGTGGCATATTAGATAAGAAATTTGTAATCCCTCATATTGGTTTCCATTTTTTGGTGTTCAATCTTCATGAATAAAAATCTTACTTGGAATCTAACTGTTTCTGTATGTGAACCCACATTTTTCATCAATGAGCATTTTCATCCATAATCTTTCTCTTTTCTAATATGGATTGTGAGGTAATAATTTATATTATTATTTCCATGTCTCACCAGCCTACTCTCCCCTTTTATCTTTAATCCTGACACTAAACCCGTGAAGATTAAATAGACGAAATAGGGTAGAAATGGTGGATAGACAACCTTGTGAGCTTCATAATCATTGTGTCCGACTGTTCAAAGCAAGACAACCCATCATCAGAATCAGAGAGAAAATTTCAGAAATATTCTTTTTAAAAACAGCATTATAAGGGGAAAAATTCCTGACCATTGGAGAGAAGAGCATCTACTTCAGGCTTTCCAGAAGCACTGCAACATAATGAATCGACAGCAAATTGATGAGGGTTACGTTTCCAGCATTGAATCTCACAGTTGCAAAACTAAGCTTTGTAGCTATGTTAATTTAATAAGCTTGTCGAAAGGGCTATGAGTTTGATTTCCAATACCCAAATGTGATCCTTGCATCAAGAAAACTAGTTTGAGTAGTTTCTTTGAATAGGAAGATACAGGATAGTGATACGCTCAACTATCTGATATTTTACAAATCAGACAAAAGAAAAGGACACCAGCTTAGTCATTCACTTATCTTCACACACAGTATGATTAAATGAACAATAAGACCCTTCAACTATCCGAATGAGAAAATCCATCGAACCAGGAGACTGACTGTTATTTGGTTTTGAACATTGATGAAATATAGTAAATTGGTTCTCTAAGTTACTTATGCTTCTTTTCATTGCTTAGAAGTCCTTCAATCCAATTCTCGATGCAATTTTCATCATTAGTCATCTCAGACAAGCTTATGTGTTGGTTAACCGAAGAGTTAAGGCTGTGTATATCACGTATATTCAATAATTACACAGTCGCTGCATTGAAAAAGAGTGACTTCTAAACATTAAGCAGCCTTACTTTAAAAGAACTCTTGCAGCCTCTCGACATTCGGAAACTCGGCGATTGTATCCACTGTCAGTTGTCAGAGCAAGCTTCAAGCCGGAACATGCCAAAAGTATTTTGTAAGACTTCTGTGTTCCATTTATATGATTTTGACCCAAATTTGGAGGGTTTATGAGCTTGTGTTCTTTGGTCTGCATGAATAGAGAAAGTACATGGGAGTTAGGAGGATAAATTCAGTGAAAAACAATATGAGGAACGATAAACAAAAAGGAAAAAGGAAGGAACAAACTATAATGTCATTTCTATGGCAGCCTATTTATACAGCGGGAAATAGCAGAAGATGTGAAAAAAGCATTAATAGGAAAGGAAAGTAACTCAAAATTGAATTTGTCCAAATTCATAAATTACCTTACAGTCCATGAAGGTTAGACAACCCTTTCTTGAGAGCAGTATAGCAGATTGATCCAATATGCCATTGTTCAAGCCTAGAAATTCATTTTCAATCAGCCTACGTCCAAAGGAAACTGAAATTCAGTGAAAGCTAATAGGAGAAGTGCATACTGACACAAGATTGCATCGATAATATCAACCGTTCAAATTAAATTGATTATTTCTACATCATGCATTGACCAGTGAAAATCCTAGGGAAAAGGTCCAATGAACGAAATTGTACTCGTGTCTTTGCCATGATTCTTTGAAAAGCTTGCACACTTCTAGATTCAGAAGTGCAAGTAAGCATGAGACGGAGTATCCCAGTGTTCCCATAAGACACGCTAGCATGATGGCTTCCTTAATAGCCACGCCCAAAAGCCTAGCCCGTTTAACCAGCTCACCCACCCATATAAGTAAACCAACACAGTGACTTGAACTCTTTCTTCCCACTTCCTATCCTTCCCAAAAATCGCATTTAATTTGCCAAAATAACATAGGAAATTGGCTTCTCTTTCTCCTTGAATATCTCGGAGGAACGAGGATTGACACTTCTTTTAAGAAGCATTTTATACCATAAAAGTTAGATAAAGCAATCTCAACGGGGGCAGAGATACTTACCGATCAAGCTCGATGTTTTCAACTGGAGATACTGATATATTATTGGCACTCTCTAGAGCCAGCAGATAGGCAATTCCTACCTAGACCAACACAACTTAATCAGTGAATGAACGAAAATCTCAAGAAATCAGTTAATTTTTCCTATTCTCCGAACGCTTTCATACTACTTTTTATAAAAGACATGCAAAGTCGTATCAGGGCTAACAAGACATGTATCTCTATTCTTTTTTTCACACCTCATTACACAGTATACAACATTCATTAACAAGATGCAACAACAACAAAAAAGTATCAATATTCCTAATACACCTTTGTACTTGTATAAATATGAGTATGGGAACTTGCACTGAAATAGGACTGAGTAAATATTTAAAGCCATAACAATAGCCACAGTTTTAATTACTGCCTGATGCACAATTGCGAAAATGAAAAGGACTTGGATGCATGCGTTGGTGTGTGGATGTGTCATGTGTGATTATCTTGTGTTGGAATGAGCTACAAAACAGGTAATAATAGGAATAATAGTGTATTCTCTCCCTTGTTAAAAGCTCTTCATTTACTCATAAAGATTAACAAGAAGCAACCCAAGGAGCTTTCTACTTACAGCTGCAGAAGAGCTAAGGCCAGAACTGTCAAGGCATGTGGAACCACTGATCAGACCAGTAATACCCTGAGAAAACACACAATCACAGCTTATGCATTTCAAATGGTCAGTATGAGCATGTTTCTTTACATTATATACAGCCATAATTAAGAAATACAGTAACGATGAATGATCATCAACAACCATCTTTAAACAGAGATAGTTGATTGAAAAAAACATAGCACTCTCTATCCCTAACCTAGATGCAGGATAAAACCTACTACCTGTGTTACTTAGACACAGCTAAGCATCTGAGACGAGAGCATATCCAAGTGCCGGAATTGGCAACTTCATGAAGAAAAAAAAAACATCGTTATTTTGGCTTAATATTAAGTGATTAAGTTCCATAAATAAGAGATGGCCATTTGGGCAAGGCAAGGCCAGCCCACCAGGCCAGTCCAGGACCCTAAATTTATGGCCTGGTCTTCCTAGGCCAGCAAAAAAACCAACAAGATCAGAAAAATTGTCATGCATGCCGGTCTAGGGTAAGGCATAAGACAGCTCGACTTGGTCCGATCCCAGGGCACGCAGCCCAGACCCCATCAGCTCCATCCCGGCCCGATTGCCACATGTAGTTCCTATCCCACGTATGCATAACAGACAATATCATATTATGGGATCCTTATCGATTGACAAAAGATTCACGAATTTTGCCTCTAACCTGGCTGACGAGGTTCCCTTTTCTTTGTAACGCATATAAAGCTCCCTTTGCATATCTTCCCCAACAACACTCTTCTGCCAATTCAGATGAACCATTTTCACCGACTTTTTCATTTGGCTTTCCAGATGCTTTAGTATACTGTGTGTCATCAACTCTGTTATGAGTCAGGAAAAGCTTGATTAGTTTATAATTTTGTTCGAAAGGCATATAAGCACCGAGTAAAGGGAGCAAAAGAAAAACCGACGCAGTCTTCAGGATATCAAGACATTCATTGTTTCTGTGACATGATAAACACATAAATCTCACATTCACAACCGATTTCAAGAGGTCACCATTAACCCATTAATGCATAGAGATTCACTTTTGGGTTTGGAAAGTATCCAACTCAGCATACAATACAACTTCTTATATGGTTACCTTCATTAAGATTACCCCCAACGCCTATAAAGAGGCTACCATTCCCACTTCCATGATCAAGGTTCTGTATCCACGGACAGCTGGTAAAGGTGGACTATCAATCAGAAATCCATTTTCAAGGAAATCCCCCATCCTCCCTCAAATTTAAAGAAAAAAAAGTGTTGAAAACTGTCTAGACACCATAAGAATGAGTCCTAGTATAAAAAGACCAAGTTCAAATAGAAACTGCTAAACAAACATTTAGGCTTGCCTGAATCTTACTTCCCCTTCGAATTGAGCAGAGCGCAATATCACCTGCATAGAAAGATGCCTCATCGTTAAGAAAGATTGCAAAGGTACTTTTTAATTTTTATGGTACAAAGCTCTGCATGCAAAAAGGGACCACCCCCTGCGCACGAGACAGACACACACACACACACATCCAATATGCTTGTTACATACGCCAGATATATCAGTAACCACTTAAGAGCCTAGTAGCGATTGTAGGTTTAGACATAGTAAGTTTGGCTGCACATGATCCCAAAAATTATGGACTTACGTGGTACTAAATGGTTATTTTAGGTTAGCTATAGAGGTTTGAGATCCAAGATATCTTCATGTCTTATACTCTCTTGTTGCTAAATCTGCAAATTATTCCACCTGTCTATGATACTGAATTGGCCTTTATCTGATCATACCTACTAAGTCATGCCTTTTATCTTCTGTATGTATAACTCGTGCTTGAAGCCAATCAAGGTCTCATTGAGCCCTCACCTACCTTCCTTCCAGGCCCACCTCTCCACACTCTTCACCCTTATAGAGAAAGGAGCAACATACCTCAGGACTTCCTGAAGGAACAAAAGCAAGGAGAATTCCCATGTTTACGGTCATAGCTGAAACAGCTCCGCCCTGGTTACATTGGGGGGAACAAAGTTCCATCAAATTGAAAAGTTGTGCAGGAATTACTTATGTCAAAAGTCAAAACAATAAGACATTAGTACTAAGATTCATTTTCATTTCATCAACTTCTTACATGTAGAGCTTTGTTATACTGCTTTGAGTTGTTTTATATGAAGGCATGAAAAATATGGTGTACTTCATTTTGTATCAGCTATGTTTATACAACAAAAGCAATACTAATAAATAGAACATAACCCTAGCCCCTTGAAGGCTCCTGCCAATGGCTTGGGGGATGGTGTTGGGTTCACAATATAAAGAACTTAATGTTCGGAACTTATCAAGCAATTTGCTTTATTTTCATAATCCAGAGTCAATGGATAGTGAGTCTTTGGCTCCATGAAAAAAGGAAAGAGAATAAGCTAGCTTATGTCAATGTAAAAGCAACAAGACATTGGCACTGAGATTCATTATCAGTTCATCAACCCCATACAAAGCATCTATTACATTCGTTTTGTTGTTTGGTATGTATAAAAGCACGGAAATTATGATGTACTCCATTAAATAAGCTATATTGCGAGCAGGCATTTCTTTCATCAACTTGAAACACCACTGAACATTGGACAAGAGAATTCAAAAAAAGAATGCGTGTGTTTGTAAAGGAGCATGCTATTTGCATGGCATATGCATCAACAGAATGACAGGTAATAACCATTACCAGTAACAGAACTCTCAAAACTATCAGATTTAAACTTACCTGATGATCAATGTGAGCTCCCAAAGGACAAATCCTGTATGGAGAAACAACCACTCTTACGTCCTTGACACTGCTTGCAGCCATCCCAGCTACTACATTCCTCAAGTCACATAACTGTAGCAAAGCATTTGAAATTTCACAGAGATTATTTTGTTGTTTCTTTTTAACGTAGCATAATCACAGACTACTTCCCCAAAGAATTAAGCATCGAAACAATCTAATGTGGTGGGAATTAGTGTACATCAGAGTACTTGTCTGATACGAAAGATCAGGAAGCCAAACTGGGGAATCAGTGCTCGTTTGGCTGACACTCAGCGGTGATAGGGCAGATAAAACATTGGTTTCAGAGGGCCTAGAAGAGAGCTTTCATTTACGATGATGAAAAAGAAGAGACTTGAGAGAGTAAAAAAGACCTCAAATGAATTACGAGGAAAAGAGGAGTGTTACTATACGATAGTAAGGATAACTACGTACAGAAACAACAATTTCGGTGGCTTGCCAGTACAGAAAGGAGGATACCGTACAACAATTTCAACTCCACGCGCACAATAACCAATTTGAATCTACCCCGTTTGGAGTTTGGACTGCAGGGAAGCAGACACGATTATTGAAGCCTTGGAGAGCCAAGGTTTGAGTAACAAGAGGTTAAGTATGTAATAACACACATGCAAAAAAGATGGCAACACTGGATGACACTCGTATATCATTATCAAATAGGAGTAGTAAGATTATTGTGCTGCCACTGATCTGCAATCCTCCCAACTGCCAAACTCGAGTTCAGGTAGCAGTGCATCCTTAAATGTGGCTAACTAACCAATGAAACAAGCAAGCCTCAAAAGATGTGGCAAGGTAAGGTGGTAACCAACCAAGGCCATTACACTCAGGCCTCAGCCAGCTATCTCTTTGGTGGAGAAAGAGAGAAAACATTCACACATTTTCGGGACAAAATATAATTATACTCCCTCCATTCCAATCAATTGTAGGCGTTTGTGGAATAGAGTTACAACTCATAGAATTCCACAAGAATGATGATGATGATGGTGATGATACGGTAAATAAGCCAAATTAGAGAATGTAATGCAATTAAGTACTCTGGTAACATTGCGATGCATGCAAAATTAACCCTAAGCATGAGTTTTGATTCATCAAGGCAGGATAGATATGTTCATTCTTGATACATACATACGTTGTGTTGAAATACAGAAACCCAAAATGAATGAAGAATTGAGGATTAAAAGAGGAGCGTGCAATGGGCAATGGGCAATGGGCAATGGGCAATGGGTTGTCTCACCTCTTTTTGAGAAGGCCATGAAACTTGTTCTTCTTCTTCACCCATTTTCAGAATAACTAGTAGTATCCAACAGACGCTCCTTATCTAAAATCCACTTTTAACCCGCCCAGGAAAGATGAACAGATTGAATGAATGAATGAATGAAGAATTTATAGGAAGAATTTGTAAAATGAAGGCAGGAAAAATGGTAGGAGGAGGAGGAGGAAGGTTTGGTGAGGGTGAGGGTCGTAGCTGGGAAATATGGTTACGGCGTCAAGATCCTAACTTCATTGTCCTGACATGGGATTGGGATTGGGATTGGGATTCTATTGTACTGTACTTTCACGGGTGGGCTATGATTATCAATTTCAGTTGATAAATAGATTTCATCTCATACTCATATTAATACCAGTACTTCTACTGTATGATGGATGTAATCATTCATTTATTCTTGAGATTGAGATTGAGATTGCCCCACCCCACCCCCCATTAAACTGCCTCTTCGTACTTGGTAGCACAACTCAGGAGTCAGGGCCCTAGAACGCTAGACCCCACAGGTGGCCATAAGGAGTTTCCCACTCATTATTACATCCAATACGATGCCAAAATCTCAACTTACCAACTTAGGATAAATCCTTTTCATCAAACCCCTTCATTTCATTTCATTACTCATATCTAGAGGGCAATACCCAAAATGTATTACGCTCTTAGTCTAGTGGTTAAGATTAATTATATCTTGAGTTCGAATCTCTTTCTCTTATCACAAAATCTTAGGAGAGACGGTCTCTCAATAACTTATTGAGAGACCATTCTTCACTATCACTATTATTCGTACCCTTAAATTACAACTTTGTTTTGTACCTGTTTTTATAAAAAAACGTACCATCTTTATATTTGTATACTCTTTTATGTTAATCGTACCTACTTCTATTAGGTTTGGTACCATTGTTACTTCCATTTGTACTTAGTCTCTCAGTATAGTTAATGAGAGACCGTCTCTCAGAAGACCTTTTCTTCTCTTGTAGTGTG
Source organism: Agrostemma githago (assembly GCA_958450325.1). Classification (NCBI taxonomy): domain Eukaryota; kingdom Viridiplantae; phylum Streptophyta; class Magnoliopsida; order Caryophyllales; family Caryophyllaceae; genus Agrostemma; species Agrostemma githago. The sequence continues at coordinate 69,886,852 of OY288243.1, read as the reverse complement.
ATGCAACTATCGACTGGCTGTACTTTCCGTTGAACCAAAAAAAAATCTACCAAAGATAAAGATGTTTTAGTTCGGTGAAGAAGACTAGGTACTGTGGATGTTAGGTCTTAGGTTCAAATCTCTCATTTCCGTATGTTGTAATGCAACCAAGTTGCACGCTTCGGTGAACAAAATAAAAAATCTAGAGGGGCTATCAGGTCCGTCAAATCGATTTCGGGTAGCTTGCAAACCGGGTTAGTTGAGTCGATTCTTCTGTCGTGTTCGGATCATACATCAATTCATTATCCAATTTAGTTTTTTCGATTATTATACACATCATTGATTCATACTCCTTCTATCTCAATCATGGATTGATTTGTCATTTTTACAGAACCGTCTAAACTCTAAAGTGTAATTTTTGAAACAATATTGATGATTTTTTTTTCTTTTACCAATTTACCAATTGGGTCCATAATACTCCCGGATATCCCGGGTGAAAGACGCAGTGGACTAGTGGTATCATCAAAAGTTCAGTTGTTACTCCTCACCCTGCTCTTACGTTTCCAGTTTGCTTTATACTCACACTTCTCTTGATTACCTCTTTTCTTTTTGCCAAAGAAAGAGAGTGGGAGACAAAGGGGGGCATAATGAAGAAATTGTGTACAACCCTCTCTAAAACCCCAAACTTCCTCAATTCCCCAACTCCAACTCCAAGTCGTCTCTACCCATTTTCTGTATCCGCTTTTTCCACCAATTTCTGCTATTATCATCAACAACCCACTAATCAATCTCATATTGATCAAAATCATGAAATTGATAGGACAAAGATTAAAACTTTATCAAAACCAACCCAAATTCCTTACCAATCAAAGGTTGCCAATTGGGTTAATTTGATTGGCACCATTAAAATGCCCATCAAGTTCTTAACCTGTGCTCATGGCAATTCTTGGGCTGCCACTCTTATTTCTCAACCACAGAATTCCTCCATTCTGCCTCTTTTCTGGTACTCACTCTTACTCCATCATATTTACAGTTCTAAGTTTTTACTCTATTACTCCCTATTTTGTGTGTGTTTTTTTTAAGATGACTTGAAGATTTCGGATAATGATTCAATGTTAGCCGACTTTAGGACTAAGGTGATTTTTGTTGTTGTTGCTGTTGCTGTTATATGGAATTTGTTTGCTTGAGCTGTGATATAGGGTTACTTGATTCATATTTAAGAGTGTTGTTGTGCCAATGCTATTATGAACTGCACACTGCACACACGGCTAGGCCTAGGCCTAGGTGTTGTTGATATGAAGATTGAGAAAGGAGGGGTTATACAAGTGTAATGGTGTATGTCGAGGTATCGAAATTGAAAGGGGTGTTTTGTTTGAGACTTACTCTCTGGGAAGGGAAACTTGTGTTGTATGGAAAAATCTGAGAACCGTTTTTATATTGGAGAATTTGTAGACCTCGGGTAGTGAATTTGGCAGAAATGATGGGGGAAACTCATTAAGATATGACACGCTTGTCATTTAGAGAAGAATGATGATGGTGGTGGATCGTTATTTTGGTGATTGTCGCCAAATCTCAAGACACAACGGTTAGAAATATAAAAGGAGGGATTAACTCGTTAGTTTGGATGGCAAATTGGATTGTAGGAAAGGGAAATGTAGGGATTCATTTTCCTTGCGACCGTCCATGAAATAACCTTGTTTAATTCATCTCCCCTTCTCCTTCCTCTCTTTTCCTCCCCTCTATCTTCTTCCCTTCTTTTTCCTCCCAGACAAACACTTAAGCATCAAGTTCTGTTTTTTCGTGCCTCTTGACCTTCGCCCTTTTCTTTTCGACTGAAGTGGAGTGAAGAAACCTCCTATAGTATATTTTGACAAGCAGTGTACACCTCAAACACTGTGTGAGAACCTGAAACCAAGTGAAGTCCAATATTAACCGTTAAGAAATGAAATACAGTAGTTTGTGGTGCACTGGTGCTTGTATATGCTCTTGACCTTTTTAGTGAGGTGCATAGTAACAAGCTTTTGATTTGGTCTTCTTCCGGGGGCGAGAAGAAAGTGAAATAATTTCATGGACATGTAAAATGCATTTAGAGTGATTTGGATGCAAAATTGCTGATTGCTGATGAGTTCATCTTTATTGGGTATCGCTGCAATTAAATGCTTTTGATTACATCGAGGGAATGGGGAAGTTTTGTGTACTTCTAGATTCTCATCCCTGTAAGATCTCATGCTAACTGAAGCATGTAACTGAGGCTGCTTTCTATTTTTGTTGCTAACGACGCCCAATAAATAAAGATAGCAATGGCTTTTATGGTGCTGAAATTTCTAATACTACAAAGTCATGATTCACGATAGATCAACAAACATACATCTTTTGACTTTCTAATGGGTTCGATCTTTTATTGGCTGCCCTTTAAATCATCAAATGTGATTATTGGCCTCCTGATCCACTCACCTGATCTGGAGACCGGATACATGGCGTAAGATATTTCATGGTCGTTGAGATTAACTGTGTAACTGTGATTGTTGTGGGCATATGATAGGGTAACCAATTTTATTCAGTTAGAAACATATTTGTGAGCATTCACGCCTGTTCTTCAATGAATTTTTTTATCTTCCAAGTATAACACAAGTGCAGTTTGAACTGAGTTTATCCTTACATAACCCTATTCTTACTAGGATGCCTGTAATATTTCAAGGTGACTTAGCATATACGGCTATGATGCATTTGAAGGAAAATGACATGGTGTACATAGCGGGCAACTTAAGCTCGGAGCGAATGCCAATCGATTTGACGAATAACCAAGCCAATGTCCAGGTAGTGTATGTTGACCCGTTTTTCTTCAATATTTGCATGAGATTCTTAGACGGTGAAAAATCCATTCCTGAGGCTTTGTTTGTATAAAAGGGTTTGGAAGTGAAGGGAGGGGGTGTGCTTTGGAGGGAAACAATTTCCCTCATTTGGATAACAATTTCAGTCCATTTCCCTGCCACAAGACAAATTATTCTTCCTCGAGATAGGAAAGATTTGGAGGGAAAACAACCACCCTTAATTTTCTCTCCCCTTCCCTCCATTTCCTTTCCCTCTCCTCTCCCTTTCCTACATTTTTGTTATCTAAACAAGGCGTAAATGTTTTCGATATTTTTTGACTCCTATTATCCGTGTTCTCCAATGTTATAATCTCAAAAATGTAATTTTGTTAATCATATGGAGTAGTACGTAGTACCATTGATAGAACTATATATAGTCGATGTGTGTCTAATAGTTCTCTTAAGGTTGTGTTTGGATAAAAAAAAAGTGAGGGAAAGGGAGGGGATGGCAAAGGAGGCAAGGAGGGAAGAGAAGGAAGGGGGAGGGGTGGAAGGACGGAGAGTGTAACTTTTCCTCCAAACCTTTCTAATGTTGGTGGGGAAATGATTTGCCTTTGAGGAGGGAAATAGAGACATCCATTTTCCCTAACCTCCAAATCCCTTGAACCCATTATCGTTTTGGTCTTATTTTAAAAAGTTTTTTCCGTTTTAGTGTTCGTTTGAAACTATTTATGCATAGTGGTTCCACGTCAGCGTGTTTTCTTAAAAAAAAAATCACAGCGGTATACTACTGCACACGGAATTCACATAAGCCAGTGCCTTCTGACTTTAGGGGAGGATATATATTGATATGCTACTGCAACAGATTAGCAAAATCTCCTCCACTAAAGGCAGTAGTCACTGATGTCTGAGGGTTATGGTGTAGACTGTATTTTCTAGCATCCTGCATAAACGACAATCATACACCATTCATCTGGAACAACTATCCACAATACACCATTCCTCGAATATAATGTTAAAATTTCAACAACAATATTCAATTAAGTAAAAGTTTGACATCCATAACAAATTTAACTAAGAGTTTAACGTTGTTCAATAATACTAACTCGTAGAGGAATTGTGACCACGTCTACAAATTTTGATACATAATACAATATTCTACTGTAATAAATAACACCAAACCGATAATGGGTGCAAATCCCTTCACCTCATTTTTATAACCAAACAATGGAATTTGCTTCCTTCAAGATATCCCACCTCTCTTTGTTTCCATTTTTCTCTATCCAAAGTCCAAACACACCTTTATTTAGCTAGTTTTGGAGCTCCCTTGTATCTTTGTGTTGAAATTCCAGGTTGTGGCCCATAATATTCATTTTGTCCGTGGACTTGATGGTATGAAGAAGAAATTCAGTAAGACACCCAAATCATTTTCCTAACTCCGATGGTATAATACATCTCCTCTCTTTTGTTTCTTCTGATTCTGTTAATCTGGGGATTTAGTAACTGAACAGGAAATTAAGAAACGTTGATTGAGTTATTGGTTTCCCCTTCCCTTCCCCCTCTCATTTTTTTCAGGGCAACAAGCATTGATAATCTTGGCATGCGTTGAAGAATGGTTTGCAACCTTCCCTGAACGTGACAGACAGGCCAAAGGTAGTAGGATCAGACAGTCGTAAACCATCTGCCACACCTAATCCAGATGATTTCAGTCCTACAGCTGAGAAGTTGAATGCTATTTGCCTGTATATTACTCCATATATTCTGGTATTCTGAGTGGAACATAGAAAAATCATGTACATTTTCCAAACCATGCGAGAATGTGCTGTGAGCCTGTGAACAATGGTTCCTGTTAAGCGCAGGCAAATTTTAATGCCATAATTTGAATGGCAAAGTGTGACTTATACGAGTAACTTACAAGAACATCTCGTACGAGTATGTTTTTACAGATACCTATACGTTAAAATTGGGATAATACCTTCTACCAAGAAATGTGAAGCCCCCGCATAGCCTTAAAATGAGTGATCTCATTCATCATTGATTCATTCCATTGATGGATGTGATAAATTAGAATGCGCAGGGAGTAGTAACAAATGAATTGTCGGTACAATAATGTGTGTCACAAATTTGTACTCGGTAATAGATATACTCATCACAAACATTACCCAAATCCTATTTATCATTGACATTTTTGAGTAAATTACCTCTTTTACAGTTTCAATTATTGTCCTTGAACACAAACAAAAATTAATTCATCCATAAAAAAATTGCTCTCTAAACTCATCTTTTTACTCAAATCAAAATTCTACGTAATTCATAAAAATCCACTCAGCTAGGGATTTGATACTTGAAGGTGGAAAATCGTTTAGGACATGTGTAATTCGATCTCAGACACCGCTTCATCATGCTCTCGTTCCCAATTCCCAAGTAACTCGATCAGATAGGAGAGACTCAGACCCCAAAAATGAGCCAAAATCATCTCACTTAAACATAACCCAAAAATCAAATTTACCCATATTTGACCCGACCCAAAACCACCCAACTCATAACCAACCAACCCCATTAGAAATGAAGAATTGATATTTAGAGGTGGCAAAAGAAAACTGAATCCTAAAAATCGATCAAAATTACCTAAATCAACAACTCACTGTACACTATCAAAACGTACAACTTGAACGTATGCCACGGATTAATTCAAAACTGAACTGATTTTAATATCCGAAATAAATCCAGAATTGAATAACCCAAATCAAAAACACCTGAATTGATTTCAATCCAAATAATTATGACTGAGATTGAGGGAGTATCAATAGCCAGAAATATAGTTCTCAAAATCGAATAATTTTAGTTGAAATTTGTGGTTTGTGATGTATAAGGCGTTCATATTAATATAGGTTCATAGCTTCCGGATTGAAAACTGACTTGAAAAGAAAAAAAAAAATTGAAGGGAAGGCAACATAAACTGATATGAATATATTTCCACTACTCTAATACATTTAAACATAACAATAAAAGTAAAGGATTACATGATGAAAGTAATGCAGCTAAAACCCAGATCTAACCACCGAAACCGTAGAGAGTGCGGCCCTGCCTCTTAAGAGCGTAGACAACATCCATAGCAGTGACAGTCTTGCGTCGAGCATGCTCGGTGTAGGTGACTGCATCACGGATCACATTCTCAAGAAAGATCTTGAGCACACCACGCGTCTCCTCGTAGATGAGGCCGCTGATCCTCTTGACACCCCCACGGCGAGCAAGACGGCGGATGGCGGGCTTGGTGATGCCCTGGATGTTGTCGCGGAGCACCTTCCTGTGCCTCTTTGCTCCTCCCTTTCCCAACCCCTTTCCTCCCTTTCCTCTTCCTGACATTCTATTTAGATTGATTTGTTTTGTTGATTGTGTTTGTGGTGGAAATGAATGGAAGGGTGTGGGCTTTATATAGGGAGGAGAATTGGAAATTTTGAATTTTGGGTTTGGAGGGAGATTTGGTGCGCCTTTTTAACAACCGTTAGATGCTTTGCAATCGTAGGATGAAAACCATCCATCCGTGTGATTCCATATTTAGCTTTCTCAGCCGTAGATGTTTTTAATCTGAGGGTCATTAATAGCCGCTTATTGCTCTTGCGGATCCCTTCTAAGTGACTTGTGTTTTTCCCCTCGCTTCATTCCACCATTCCCGACTCAAACTACCCATTTTTACTCCTTTAACTCAAATGGTCATTATCCATGTAAATCATTTTTTGTTTGTCAACAAAAACTTGTTCTGCGGTAAAGTTTTCTGCTAAAATATAAAGTTTGTTCTTAATTTTAAGAATCAAGTTCTAAAATAAGAACTTGGTTTGTATGCATGGAGAAATATGATGACCAATAATAAATTGATCATAGCCTAGAAAAATGATAAGGGTCTTTAAACTTTCACTATTTCCTAAACAAAAAAAAAAATCTACTATTGTAGATTAAAGTTCTTAAATATTGGGAATAGAAAAATATGACAAAAAAAAATTCAACCATTGTAGATTAAATTTCTTAAATATTGAGAATGGAAAATATGACAGAATATTAAGAACTTTACATAGAGTTCTTCTATTTTTATTACTCTCGCATTCTTTAACCTACTAATACTTCACTTTTTTAAATACTTCCCCTAACTTTCTATTTTTTTCTCACTATATATTCATTTGAGTGAGAATCAATATATATTAATAAAGCTGAAAAACTTTTCGAACGATATGATTGATCCAAGTTTTTTAAACTAATTAATTAAAAGTTTTAATATATTTTTTAATTTAAATAAGAATATATAAATTTGTATAAGAAAAACATCAATCCTACTACACTTAAGAGTCAAGCGATATTGGATTCATATAGAAAAAACAATCTTACAAGATTAAAAAAAATTATCACTATATAAACCGTCAATTATCACCTCAAAAGACAACAAAAATTGAATAGTAAACGTGGAACGCGTAATCAGTTTTGCTTGATATTTTTTTTTATATTTATTTATTCACCCTCTAAAAATATTAAAAAATCTAAGCATGTAAAAAAAAAAATTAAATAATAATAAATAAAATAAATAAACTATTATCTAAATATAAGTACATAAATATTTTATTATGATAAAATTATCCTAATAGAATTAGATTTACATTTTTAATAAAATAATATGTGAGAAATTATAGTTTTTGTTCGGGTCAAAAATTTGCACTTTCGGAATGCAACGTGGCATGCTACGAGTGGACGGTCAAAGGGTCATAAGTCAAAGGTTAATAACAAAAAGGTCCACGGTCTACGGATGAAAGTCAAGATCGAAGACTAAAATACGGAAGTAAAAAATAGTCAAAGACCGTCAAGTCAAGCAAACCCGGGGTAATATAAGATGACGGGTTGAACAAAACATAAGAGTAAACAAACCATGGGCCACTTAAATCAAACAGGCCCAACGAACAAGAAAAGGGACTCAGCCCATATAAAGAGGAGGAAACAACAATTGTTGCACCTACAGAGGAGGAAACCCTCCTGAAGACCAGGAGATAAATAAGGAGAAGAATATAACTGCTGAGGAGGATGCAACGGCTAAGGGAGGATTAAATACCAAGATCTTAAGCAATAAAAGAGAGGATTGAGGATTTGACCATAACTGCCATAACGGTCATGGAGCATTAAAAAGCAATGATGGCTCCACATTAAAGGGCAATAAAGAGGGGAATCCTAAGGGGGAGGTCAGATATAAAAGGAGGAGGAGGAAGAAGGAAGGGGGCATCCCAGCACACCAACTCCAACGCCCACAACACCAAAACTCTAGCAATTATCTATAGATAAAACATTCCTATTTGTATTCTCTTCTTCATCCTTTTTCCATTCATAGTGAAACTTTGGTGGGATTCCGACTCCCCCCGCGGTTTTTCCCACATCGGGTTTCCGCGTCACCAAACTTTGTGTGTCGTTATTTTCTTTTGTTGTTCCTCGTTCTCTAGTTTTATCTCGATTTCACCGACCCGTAGTTATAGGACGATTGCTTTGACCCGCAACTTAAATCGTAGACCCGGTAAATTTTTTACCAAAACAATTTGGCGCCCACCGTGGGGCAAAGTGATCATTTCCTATAAGCCAAACCCTACCGTGAAGCAAACTCGTGTCACCATGACCGGATCCGGCCAAAGTTTGTCCAGCAGTCAAGGAGCATCAACTCAGCCCATTGGAGGAAGGTTGTCCCCAGGATCAGCAAAGCTGGTTTTCACACCCCTCACCTTGGGTATTCCCACCAGCTAAGCGGTGAAACCCACGTTGCCGGCGTCTAGGCCCCCTCCGACACCTAAAACCTCTGGGGTCACCAGCTCCTTCAAGGCCAGGAAGGAAAGCGTAGCAACCAGAACCTTGACTCCAGGAGGATTCGTAGAAGAAGCTTCAAGTGGAACGGGGTCACCAGACCTGATGCAGAGTATGCTCCAGGGAATCAATGCTCTGCGCCAAGCAGTAGAAACCCTGCAGAACGACAACCAAGATATCAAGGCTCGGATCTCGGCAGCAGACAAGACCCCAGTTGCACCGCTCCAGATGTCACCAGAGATGCTGCCTCTGATGCCTAGGGGAGAACCCAGCACCCGTAAGGAATCAGCAGCTGGCAGGAAGACCACCAGAGAGGTCCCTTCAGAGTTGGTCACCAGACTGGAGCTAGGATTGGCTCCACCAAGCCCGGTTATTGAACCCCAAGGGTTGGGTTACTTGACCTATGGCCCCACACCCGGCAGATCTCCTATCGCAGGTAACTTTCTCTCCAACATCGAAAGTCGAGAGACTAACTCACTATCTTCTGCAGGCACCCTTGTCCACCAGACGCCAGGATGGCAATTTGTAACTCCACCAGAGATGACCACCTTATCCAACAACCAGCCCTCTGGAGGAATGTGGACAGCGCCTACCCTCAACCAGCAGGCGTCAGAGTGGCAGCCCAGATCCGTGACAGCAGCAGCACCTTTACCTCCTTCTCCTAGTAGTCAACACCCTGGAGGACCTTATGCAGGGAGTACTCCTTTCAACTTCTCTCCTCCTGTCTCTAACCCTCTTGCAGGAACAATCAGCACAGCAGATCAGCAACGCCAGGAATTGAAGGAATTGAGGGACCTGATCAACAAGATTCCTGGAATGCCACGCCCCCTGGAGAGAGCAGCTAGGGATAGCTACGCAGATTCACCCTTCATCGACGATCTAGCCTGTGTTGCTGTACCCAAGGGCTTCATGCCACCAGCCATGACGCTTTATGATGGCACTGCAGACCCCCTAGATCACATCAACCAATACAAACAAAAGATGATGGTGGTGACCGCTACGGGGCCCCTGAAGGAAGCCTGCATGTGCAAAGGGTTTGGCTCCACTCTGTCAGGAGCAGCCCTCCATTGGTTCGTCGGTCTGCCTAACCGAAGCATCACCTCCTTCGCTGACCTGGTCAATGCCTTCAACCAGCAGTTCGCCAGCAGCAGAAAACCAGAGAAGCAGACCAGTGATTTGTATCGGGTAGTGCAGAAGTTCGAAGAATCTACACGTGACTTCCTCAACAGATTCAACAAGGAGAAAGTCACCATCCCCAGATGTGATGTGCCCACCGCCATAGAAGCCTTCCGCCAAGGGCTCCACCAGGATTCTGACCTCTATAAAGACCTCACAAAGTACCCATGTGCCACATTCGAGGATGTGCAGACCAAGGCGATGACAGCCATCAGGCTAGAAGAGGATTCAGGCCCCAGAAGGGCTGCATATGGTTATGTCACCAGAAAGGCGCCAACAGAAAAGAGGGGTGAAAGATCAAAGCCCTATGACAGGAACGTGAGCAAAATTTCCGAGGAGAAAGACTGGAAGGACAATCCAGGATTGCCACCTAAAGTAAGTGAGTATGGGTTTTCTACCAACCTTGATGGGGTGCTCAAGGCTCTGAGGGAGTTAGGGCGCAGAGTCAGGTGGTCCAGGAGACAGGAGTACACCAATGACCGAAGAGACGCCAGCAAGAAGTGCGAATTCCATGACGATATCGGACACCATACTGTGGACATGACATAGGTCCACCCCGACGCGGCCACACGTGGGTTTGGGGAGGCGAATGAATCTCCATGAGATGGTCAAATGGAAATTTAAATCGAAGTCGGAGTCGCCACCGAATTTTATGGTTATTCGGAACCGTTCGAGCCCACTCTATGTCGTAGTGGGCCGTGTACAAAATACGGCCCATTTCCGATGTCAGAGTTTATTGGGCTCGTCCCTTTTGCATATCGATATAGATGCCGACTGGAGCGGTTAATCGTATATTGAATGACTCTCGTTGCCAATGGTTTCGGACATACGGAAACCACGGTTCTGAGTAAGGGGTGAGGGTACGTGTTGGGAAGTTCACTAAGAACACCCAACCCCGCCCGCACATTAGCGGCCTCTACTAGGATATCGAATGACGTTTTAATGCGCGCGTTAGTTGAACGATGAATGATATGCAAACATTGTTTTCTAAGCATGTGAGGAATTGAATGGGTTGCTAAGTGGTTTAATGCATGCAAGATTATTGATGTCAAAGTCAAATTTAACATGTGAGATTCGTTTTAGTACAATAAAACAAATGAAATAAAAGATGAATTTGCTACAAAGATGAACAAACGAGTTAGTATCGATTTGTAAATAATAATAGCAAAATAAAATAGCGAAATCGAGAAAATAAATATAAATCGAAATCTGAAAAATATTGTTTGAAAAGAACGTTGTTTTGTATAAAAAACGAAGTTCGAAGAATAATAAAAAAAGACGAAAAAAAACCGCGGCATAACAGCCGGCCGCGCGACTCGCCCGGGACGCCGGCGGGTCGCGTGGCGGCCTGTTTCGGTGCCGGTTTTTGAAGACTCGATATTATTATTAAATCGCGTATGAATATTGCATGATTCGTACTCGAAATAATATTTTCGATATTCGTTATATTCGATAGTTGACTACGAAATCAATATCAAATACTTGGAATAGTTTTAGAAAAGAGTAAATTTTAGAAATTGATCGAAAAATAAATGATAAAACGAACGAAAACGTAGAAAAAAGAAATCCCGGATTCCAGGCCTGCGCGCGACTCGCGTGCGGGTCTGTCCGCCTTTATATTTTTGTTCGAAAATTGTTATTTTGATAAATCGCATACAAATTATGAATTAACTTGTATTCGATCCATGTTTTCGATATTCGTCGTACCCAATATTCGATTATGAAATCGATATCGAATATTCGGAATGAATAAAAAGGTTTTGTAAAATTGTTTGTTTTGAACGAAAAGTAAAAAAAGAATTTTGAACGAGAAAGATGTAACGATTTTTAATATCGTCGAGATCTTAATATAATTCTTTTCGATACGATATTCGATTATAGAAAAATCGATATTGTATGTTTAAGAATATTCGTTATGAAAATAGTTTTTCGTTAATAACGATATTAGGAAAAAAATCGACTCTAGACCCATAATATAAAACGGACGAAGAGAAGAGAAGAAGGGAGAAATCGGGTTTGGTACACCCTCAACCTACATGCTCTTGTTGACTCGGATCGGGACTCGTCGGAATGTGGCTAGGCACGGGAGTGTCGAGGCAACGTCGGTTGGGTTAGGGTGGTACGGTTTTGACGGGTGAAGGGTGTCGGATATCGGGACCGGTTTCCTTCGGGTTTTGGATGTATTATCGGTTTCTCGATGCTAAAGGAATTATGTGTGTGTGTATGAATTGTGTAGGAAGAATTGTTGGTAAAAATCGTATTGATTAATTCTGTCTTTTGTGTTGGATGCAAGGGGCTATTTATAGGAAATTCCCGACCTTGGCTTGGGAGAGTTTGACTACCACTTAGGATAGGAAACGAGGGAACTTGAGGGAAATAAGGATTCCGCTTTCTTGTGGAGGAAGAAAGGCAAACCGGCTGGTTTTGGGCTGTTTCGGCCGAGTGTTTTACACTCGGTCGGATGCTCGAATTGGTTTTTGAATAGGACTCATGTTTGAGCTAGAATTACCGCTTGAGTAAGAAGCTGAGGAGAACGAGAATTCCGTTTTCTTGTGAGGGAAGAAAAGAGGAAATACCGGCTGACTTGTGTACTTGGCCGAGTGGTTGCACTCGGTTGAGTGTCTGAGTCGGTTCTCGGATAGGATTCCTACTCGGGATCGAATTCTATCTTAAACGGAATTGTTTATTATTTTGTGAATGGCTGGTTTTTGTAGAGTTGGAGTGTGAACCAACCGTGTGAGATGTCACGGTGGACCCACGGGTTTCGGGAAATGTCTTTGACCGGGTTTTGACTTGGTCGCTAAAAGACGGTTTTACCCCTGGTGACGGTTTCGACCCAAATTAGTGTTATTTGACTCGAAACGACCCACTGGGCCTGAATTTGAGGTTGGTTTTGTGAGATTTGTACTCCTTAAAATGCCTAAGCCAAATATCCATCATTTCGAGCCCATTTCCGAGTACGTTAAAGCACGTTAGCGTCCGATCATCATCGAGTGTTTGTCGGGAACTACTATAGACACCTGGCGGTCAAATGTGGGTGTCTACAGAGCCCCCACTCTGACTGAGGCTTGGACAGGGCGAAAGTCAGAGTAGCCACCAGGTCAATCAAGGATTAAAACCTGGCAGCTTCCGGTCGGGTCGTTTAAGGTCCATTAGACCTGCGTGGAGGGCCCGCCGGCCATGGGCTAGAAATGTACCTGAATTGATGATGATAACTCCGTGGGGAATTGAACTCGTCATATGAGACTTTAAAATGGGCCTGTATGTGGGCTCATCCTGTTAAATGCCGTCGGGGAGTTATGCAAATCGCATGTTCCTGCTTGAGTCGTCCTGTACATATTTATGCAAAGCTGCAAAATTTTGCATGTAACATTTGTAGGAAAAATGACTCGTGCTGGGGAATAAAAATTTTTTTGCTACATTTTGAAATCGAAGTCCTGAAAGCAACTCACGTGCTAGGAGATAGGTTTCCAAAATTGAGAGAGGTGGAAAAGAAATTTGCCGTTTAAATAGACTGAAATTTGACCTTGTCGAAAAGGATTTTTTTCAAATGGCAAAGGTTTTGCAAATTTTAAAATGAGAATTTGAAAAGAGAGGCCTACCGACAGACTCGACTCTGGACGCGACAGGACGAGTTGACAGACACGACTTGGACTCTCTAAGGATTGGACCGTGACTTGGTAAGGAGGTGGGCCACCTAAGATGACAAGACTCTTAAGTTGCGCTATTCCGTAGCCTAGGCGAGTGACAACACGGTCGAATCCTCGGAATAGGAAGGCTGTGCTATGGGGGGATTGTAATAGTCTGTAATGAGACTGTTTTGGCATGACAGGACCTTTAGCAGTAGCAATGCCGTAGTCTAGTGCTCTTCTGGATTTTTGATTTTAGGGTACATTTCCAAAGTGGGTATTGCCTCGAGTCCTGACAGATTCTTGTCTTCAACTGAGCCGAGTACTAGGACACACTATAGAAAGGAGGCTAGATTTTGAATGTATCTGGATTATGTGAGTGGATGGAGAACTTATGCCTAGGAGAAGCCCCCAGAATGACAAAGCTAACTGTCGAGAACATGACAGTGTCGTGACCGGAATGATGGTGCTTTTTGAACGTGTGTCAATGTGGGTGGTTGTGCCTCTGTTGAAAGGCTGCCTACGTATTCACATGTGGTGAAATCAAACCAAGCCGTAGTTCAGTGGATTATGGTGCCTAGTTTATTAGGGCTTTGTGTGTAACTAGCCATAGCGATGGTGTAGGCTAGGTGCATTCCCAATGATGTCTTGATCAAGGGGATAGACTAGTTAGGATGTTGATCCTGTGACTGTGAGCACTCTCCGGAATAGCCCCCAGAGGTGGTATGAACTATTTGGGCATGTTCTATGCCGACCGCAAGTTGAGTTCCCGTGTTCGGAGTTGGTAACTGGTTTGAATGAGAAGAATTGGGATTGGATTTTAACGAGTTCTGCTCTCGGGGATTTTAACGAGTTCTGTTCTCGGGGATTTTAACGAGTTTTGCTCTCGGGGATTTGATGAGTTTTGCTCTCGGGGATTTGATGAGTTTTGCTCTCGGGGATTTTAACGAGTTTTGCTCTCGGAGGATTTGACGAATTTTGCTCTCGAGGGGATTTGACGAGTTTTGCTCTCGGGGGATTTGACGAGTTTTGCTCTCGAGTTTGCGTATGGTGATTGTGAATTCTGTTATGTAAAGGGAAAGTTGAGTAAAATGGCTCGAACTTTGATCGGGATAAGTTTTGATAATGTGAGATCTGATTTCCATGTCTGACCCTAATGGTTAGGGGTATCCTATGGAGCTTGAATCCTCAAAATTCCGGGCTGTCTCTGGCCTGGGTCTCGGGAAGGTCTTGAGGGTTGTAATGTGGGAAGGCTAAATGTGGTGTTAGCTGACCAGCTTGATTGTTCTCCCTTATTGGATGGTATGAGTATTGATAATTTTGAATTGATCGTTTTCACTACGGTCATGGTTTTTTTGAATATTTTTTGGTTGACCTCTTAGCCCCGGTCTCGGGATTCTTCATTTGGATTGACCGCGTCTGGTCGAGAGATGTTGATAATACTTTTTTGATCATGGCCAGCTTCTTTGTTTTGGCCTTTTGCTTTTTTTTTCTCTTGGACTTTTGACTTTTTGTCCAGTTTTTTTTTTGTCGGTCAGACTAACACCTAAGGTAGGGTTTGGTTAGTCTTATTGGAAGGGTGTTTTATTGTGGGAAATGGGCTTGCCTCCCGTCTTTAACCCAAACTAGGAGATTACCTAGATTTGTCATAGGATTCGATACCGCTCCTGCTAAGGGTAGTTATGTGGCTTTCTATACCAGACGTGGAACAGGTAAAGGAAAACACGGGTCTCATTTCCTGCAGTCATTATAGATGTGCCTATAATAGTCACGTGCGTGTGCTCACAGTGTATGACGGTGTTCATCATGTTCTCGGAAACACATAAGGAAATTATAGATGAGAGATTGAAAAGCTGACTTTATTGAATTTTGAAAAAAGAGGATAGAGTACAACCGACTCTGACTTTGATTTGGAAATGAGGATGTAGGGTATCCTAGACTCGAACTCAGACTTAGACTCAAATCAAATCCGGACTTTTGGATGCTCGGTTGGTATATGTTCTTTTTTGATAAGGTCATTGATTGGAGAAAACGACAGGTGCCACGACTCGCCTAAACTCGACTTTGCGCAAATGCAAGAGAGGGTGTCAAACTAGACACGGCCCGGGGTGACGGGAATGACTAGGATTCTCGGACCGGGAAACCCGAACGTTGATCTAGACAAAGTAACGACCGCGAATTAGACTCGAGCCGCAGAAAGGTGAGTCCGAAAATGGGGTGACCGTGTTTGACTGCGTCGCGTGCTCGGACCAACCATGGTGACATAACCCTAGGTGACTCGAATATTCGTAGCATAGGTACGACTCGAAGAAGGCATCATAAGGACGCCGGTGTAGGATGAATGTAGGGTACTCTCTAGGGTAACCGTGGTTGACTGCTTATCGGGTGGAGGACAGCCCCCTGAGTAAGGCTAGAGACTCCGATGGTGTGACATCTAAGTGACTCGAAAGTGGGATACGTGAGACAACACGTGCAAGACATGACCCTTAGAGCAACCGTGATTGATCGCTCTGCTGAAGGGTAGCCCCCGAGTGGGGAAAAGCCTGAAAGGGAAATGACTCGGAAAGGACACCTAGACGGGTGACTCGTGAAAGGTGGGTCTCCTTTAGGATCCAGCTGTGTGGGTTGGGCCCTGTTTGAAAGGAGGTTTACGTGAGACATTCCCCAGACTTGGGACTCGATAATTGTGTAGACGGGCCAACCTTCGTAGGAGTATGTCCTACGTAGGTGGGCTTTGCCTTAGTAAAATAAGGCGGACTAGGATGGGGGGAAACCCGCGATGTAGGATCGACGGAGTTTCGACGCTAGAGACTTCAACGACTTATGACACGACCCGACACTGCTAAATACGGGAAGTCTAAGAAGAGGAAGTTTTGAAATATGAATTTTTGAAAAGCCCGAAATGAATCGGGTGGAGAAATTCGGCCCTTTTTCGAAAAAAGAAAAAGGAGTGGGTCGAATGACGGGTTTTGAAAGTTTCGAAAGTAATTTCGAGTTTTGAATTGGGCATGATACCGGCTAGAAAAAGGTTATTTTGAGTAAAATCATAAGTCCTAAGTTCGGTATATGACCCGGGTTTTGAAAATTGGATATTTTGAAAAGGATGCAAGATTTTGAAAATGACGGTTTTGAAAAAGATGTGGATCAAGTAGCACGTAGTCATGGAAACAGTATAACGACGCCATGTATGCTCTTAATCTAAGTCTCGGTCAGTCTATAAGGGTCTATACCAGTGTACACAGCCTATCAAGAATCGGGGCGGACTCCCTAACTCGAGTTGAGATTAGAACATGTCGTAAAACCCATATGAATCGGCTAATGGACACCTTTGACATAACCAGTTTGGACTATATCAACGGCATAGTGGGACGTCGGTCGCGAGTACCGGCCCGGGAAAGTGGGGTTATGCATGAACCGTAAAACTAAAACGCGCATTGTACTAGTCAAACGATTTCTATTCGAGTCTCACCCTGAGGACACTGAAGGTTATTAACTCATCAGAAAATCCCCAGCGGAGTCGCCAAAATGTGGACATGACATAGGTCCACCCTGACGCGGCCACACGCGGGTTTGGGGAGGCGAATGAATCTCCATGAGATGGTCAAATGGAAATTTAAATCGAAGTCGGAGTCGTCACCGAATTTTATGGTTATTCGGAACCGTTCGAGCCCACTCTATGTCGTAGTGGGCCGTGTACAAAATACGGCCCATTTCCGATGTCAGAGTTTATTGGGCTCGTCCCTTTTGCATATAGATATAGATGCCGACTGGAGCGGTTAATCGTATATTGAATGACTCTCGTTGCCAATGGTTTCGGACATCCGGAAACCACGGTTCTGAGTAAGGGGTGAGGGTACGTGTTGGGAAGTTCACTAAGAACACCCAACCCCGCCCGCACATTAGCGGCCTCTACTAGGATATCGAATGACGTTTTAATGCGCGCGTTAGTTGAACGATGAATGATATGCAAACATTGTTTTCTAAGCATGTGAGGAATTGAATGGGTTGCTAAGTGGTTTAATGCATGCAAGATTATTGATGTCAAAGTCAAATTTAACATGTGAGATTCGTTTTAGTACAATAAAACAAATGAAATAAAAGATGAATTTGCTACAAAGATGAACAAACGAGTTAGTATCGATTTGTAAATAATAATAGCAAAATAAAATAGCGAAATCGAGAAAATAAATATAAATCGAAATCTGAAAAATATTGTTTGAAAAGAACGTTGTTTTGTATAAAAAACGAAGTTCGAAGAATAATAAAAAAAGACGAAAAAAAACCGCGGCATAACAGCCGGCCGCGCGACTCGCCCGGGACGCCGGCGGGTCGCGTGGCGGCCTGTTTCGGTGCCGGTTTTTGAAGACTCGATATTATTATTAAATCGCGTATGAATATTGCATGATTCGTACTCGAAATAATATTTTCGATATTCGTTATATTCGATAGTTGACTACGAAATCAATATCAAATACTTGGAATAGTTTTAGAAAAGAGTAAATTTTAGAAATCGATCGAAAAATAAATGATAAAACGAACGAAAACGTAGAAAAAAGAAATCCCGGATTCCAGGCCTGCGCGCGACTCGCGTGCGGGTCTGTCCGCCTTTATATTTTTGTTCGAAAATTGTTATTTTGATAAATCGCATACAAATTATGAATTAACTTGTATTCGATCCATGTTTTCGATATTCGTCGTACCCAATATTCGATTATGAAATCGATATCGAATATTCGGAATGAATAAAAAGGTTTTGTAAAATTGTTTGTTTTGAACGAAAAGTAAAAAAAGAATTTTGAACGAGAAAGATGTAACGATTTTTAATATCGTCGAGATCTTAATATAATTCTTTTCGATACGATATTCGATTATAGAAAAATCGATATTGTATGTTTAAGAATATTCGTTATGAAAATAGTTTTTCGTTAATAACGATATTAGGAAAAAAATCGACTCTAGACCCATAATATAAAACGGACGAAGAGAAGAGAAGAAGGGAGAAATCGGGTTTGGTACACCCTCAACCTACATGCTCTTGTTGACTCGGATCGGGACTCGTCGGAATGTGGCTAGGCACGGGAGTGTCGAGGCAACGTCGGTTGGGTTAGGGTGGTACGGTTTTGACGGGTGAAGGGTGTCGGATATCGGGACCGGTTTCCTTCGGGTTTTGGATGTATTATCGGTTTCTCGATGCTAAAGGAATTATGTGTGTGTGTATGAATTGTGTAGGAAGAATTGTTGGTAAAAATCGTATTGATTAATTCTGTCTTTTGTGTTGGATGCAAGGGGCTATTTATAGGAAATTCCCGACCTTGGCTTGGGAGAGTTTGACTACCACTTAGGATAGGAAACGAGGGAACTTGAGGGAAATAAGGATTCTGCTTTCTTGTGGAGGAAGAAAGGCAAACCGGCTGGTTTTGGGCTGTTTCGGCCGAGTGTTTTACACTCGGTCGGATGCTCGAATTGGTTTTTGAATAGGACTCATGTTTGAGCTAGAATTACCGCTTGAGTAAGAAGCTGAGGAGAACGAGAATTCCGTTTTCTTGTGAGGGAAGAAAAGAGGAAATACCGGCTGACTTGTGTACTTGGCCGAGTGGTTGCACTCGGTTGAGTGTCTGAGTCGGTTCTCGGATAGGATTCCTACTCGGGATCGAATTCTATCTTAAACGGAATTGTTTATTATTTTGTGAATGGCTGGTTTTTGTAGAGTTGGAGTGTGAACCAACCGTGTGAGATGTCACGGTGGACCCACGGGTTTCGGGAAATGTCTTTGACCGGGTTTTGACTTGGTCGCTAAAAGACGGTTTTACCCCTGGTGACGGTTTCGACCCAAATTAGTGTTATTTGACTCGAAACGACCCACTGGGCCTGAATTTGAGGTTGGTTTTGTGAGATTTGTACTCCTTAAAATGCCTAAGCCAAATATCCATCATTTCGAGCCCATTTCCGAGTACGTTAAAGCACGTTAGCGTCCGATCAT
Organism: Agrostemma githago; assembly: GCA_958450325.1. NCBI lineage: Eukaryota > Viridiplantae > Streptophyta > Magnoliopsida > Caryophyllales > Caryophyllaceae > Agrostemma > Agrostemma githago. The sequence goes on along the minus strand of OY288243.1, from coordinate 69,867,452 downwards.
CATCGGGTGTTTGTCGGGAACTACTATAGACACCTGGCGGTCAAATGTGGGTGTCTACAGAGCCCCCACTCTGACTGAGGCTTGGACAGGGCGAAAGTCAGAGTAGCCACCAGGTCAATCAAGGATTAAAACCTGGCAGCTTCCGGTCGGGTCGTTTAAGGTCCATTAGACCTGCGTGGAGGGCCCGCCGGCCATGGGCTAGAAATGTACCTGAATTGATGATGATAACTCCGTGGGGAATTGAACTCGTCATATGAGACTTTAAAATGGGCCTGTATGTGGGCTCATCCTGTTAAATGCCGTCGGGGAGTTATGCAAATCGCATGTTCCTGCTTGAGTCGTCCTGTACATATTTATGCAAAGCTGCAAAATTTTGCATGTAACATTTGTAGGAAAAATGACTCGTGCTGGGGAATAAAAATTTTTTTGCTACATTTTGAAATCGAAGTCCTGAAAGCAACTCACGTGCTAGGAGATAGGTTTCCAAAATTGAGAGAGGTGGAAAAGAAATTTGCCGTTTAAATAGACTGAAATTTGACCTTGTCGAAAAGGATTTTTTTTCAAATGGCAAAGGTTTTGCAAATTTTAAAATGAGAATTTGAAAAGAGAGGCCTACCGACAGACTCGACTCTGGACGCGACAGGACGAGTTGACAGACACGACTTGGACTCTCTAAGGATTGGACCGTGACTTGGTAAGGAGGTGGGCCACCTAAGATGACAAGACTCTTAAGTTGCGCTATTCCGTAGCCTAGGCGAGTGACAACACGGTCGAATCCTCGGAATAGGAAGGCTGTGCTATGGGGGGATTGTAATAGTCTGTAATGAGACTGTTTTGGCATGACAGGACCTTTAGCAGTAGCAATGCCGTAGTCTAGTGCTCTTCTGGATTTTTGATTTTAGGGTACATTTCCAAAGTGGGTATTGCCTCGAGTCCTGACAGATTCTTGTCTTCAACTGAGCCGAGTACTAGGACACACTATAGAAAGGAGGCTAGATTTTGAATGTATCTGGATTATGTGAGTGGATGGAGAACTTATGCCTAGGAGAAGCCCCCAGAATGACAAAGCTAATTGTCGAGAACATGACAGTGTCGTGACCGGAATGATGGTGCTTTTTGAACGTGTGTCAATGTGGGTGGTTGTGCCTCTGTTGAAAGGCTGCCTACGTATTCACATGTGGTGAAATCAAACCAAGCCGTAGTTCAGTGGATTATGGTGCCTAGTTTATTAGGGCTTTGTGTGTAACTAGCCATAGCGATGGTGTAGGCTAGGTGCATTCCCAATGATGTCTTGATCAAGGGGATAGACTAGTTAGGATGTTGATCCTGTGACTGTGAGCACTCTCCGGAATAGCCCCCAGAGGTGGTATGAACTATTTGGGCATGTTCTATGCCGACCGCAAGTTGAGTTCCCGTGTTCGGAGTTGGTAACTGGTTTGAATGAGAAGAATTGGGATTGGATTTTAACGAGTTCTGCTCTCGGGGATTTTAACGAGTTCTGTTCTCGGGGATTTTAACGAGTTTTGCTCTCGGGGATTTGATGAGTTTTGCTCTCGGGGATTTGATGAGTTTTGCTCTCGGGGATTTTAACGAGTTTTGCTCTCGGAGGATTTGACGAATTTTGCTCTCGAGGGGATTTGACGAGTTTTGCTCTCGGGGGATTTGACGAGTTTTGCTCTCGAGTTTGCGTATGGTGATTGTGAATTCTGTTATGTAAAGGGAAAGTTGAGTAAAATGGCTCGAACTTTGATCGGGATAAGTTTTGATAATGTGAGATCTGATTTCCATGTCTGACCCTAATGGTTAGGGGTATCCTATGGAGCTTGAATCCTCAAAATTCCGGGCTGTCTCTGGCCTGGGTCTCGGGAAGGTCTTGAGGGTTGTAATGTGGGAAGGCTAAATGTGGTGTTAGCTGACCAGCTTGATTGTTCTCCCTTATTGGATGGTATGAGTATTGATAATTTTGAATTGATCGTTTTCACTACGGTCATGGTTTTTTTGAATATTTTTTGGTTGACCTCTTAGCCCCGGTCTCGGGATTCTTCATTTGGATTGACCGCGTCTGGTCGAGAGATGTTGATAATACTTTTTTGATCATGGCCAGCTTCTTTGTTTTGGCCTTTTGCTTTTTTTTTCTCTTGGACTTTTGACTTTTTGTCCAGTTTTTTTTTTGTCGGTCAGACTAACACCTAAGGTAGGGTTTGGTTAGTCTTATTGGAAGGGTGTTTTATTGTGGGAAATGGGCTTGCCTCCCGTCTTTAACCCAAACTAGGAGATTACCTAGATTTGTCATAGGATTCGATACCGCTCCTGCTAAGGGTAGTTATGTGGCTTTCTATACCAGACGTGGAACAGGTAAAGGAAAACACGGGTCTCATTTCCTGCAGTCATTATAGATGTGCCTATAATAGTCACGTGCGTGTGCTCACAGTGTATGACGGTGTTCATCATGTTCTCGGAAACACATAAGGAAATTATAGATGAGAGATTGAAAAGCTGACTTTATTGAATTTTGAAAAAAGAGGATAGAGTACAACCGACTCTGACTTTGATTTGGAAATGAGGATGTAGGGTATCCTAGACTCGAACTCAGACTTAGACTCAAATCAAATCCGGACTTTTGGATGCTCGGTTGGTATATGTTCTTTTTTGATAAGGTCATTGATTGGAGAAAACGACAGGTGCCACGACTCGCCTAAACTCGACTTTGCGCAAATGCAAGAGAGGGTGTCAAACTAGACACGGCCCGGGGTGACGGGAATGACTAGGATTCTCGGACCGGGAAACCCGAACGTTGATCTAGACAAAGTAACGACCGCGAATTAGACTCGAGCCGCAGAAAGGTGAGTCCGAAAATGGGGTGACCGTGTTTGACTGCGTCGCGTGCTCGGACCAACCATGGTGACATAACCCTAGGTGACTCGAATATTCGTAGCATAGGTACGACTCGAAGAAGGCATCATAAGGACGCCGGTGTAGGATGAATGTAGGGTACTCTCTAGGGTAACCGTGGTTGACTGCTTATCGGGTGGAGGACAGCCCCCTGAGTAAGGCTAGAGACTCCGATGGTGTGACATCTAAGTGACTCGAAAGTGGGATACGTGAGACAACACGTGCAAGACATGACCCTTAGAGCAACCGTGATTGATCGCTCTGCTGAAGGGTAGCCCCCGAGTGGGGAAAAGCCTGAAAGGGAAATGACTCGGAAAGGACACCTAGACGGGTGACTCGTGAAAGGTGGGTCTCCTTTAGGATCCAGCTGTGTGGGTTGGGCCCTGTTTGAAAGGAGGTTTACGTGAGACATTCCCCAGACTTGGGACTCGATAATTGTGTAGACGGGCCAACCTTCGTAGGAGTATGTCCTACGTAGGTGGGCTTTGCCTTAGTAAAATAAGGCGGACTAGGATGGGGGGAAACCCGCGATGTAGGATCGACGGAGTTTCGACGCTAGAGACTTCAACGACTTATGACACGACCCGACACTGCTAAATACGGGAAGTCTAAGAAGAGGAAGTTTTGAAATATGAATTTTTGAAAAGCCCGAAATGAATCGGGTGGAGAAATTCGGCCCTTTTTCGAAAAAAGAAAAAGGAGTGGGTCGAATGACGGGTTTTGAAAGTTTCGAAAGTAATTTCGAGTTTTGAATTGGGCATGATACCGGCTAGAAAAAGGTTATTTTGAGTAAAATCATAAGTCCTAAGTTCGGTATATGACCCGGGTTTTGAAAATTGGATATTTTGAAAAGGATGCAAGATTTTGAAAATGACGGTTTTGAAAAAGATGTGGATCAAGTAGCACGTAGTCATGGAAACAGTATAACGACGCCATGTATGCTCTTAATCTAAGTCTCGGTCAGTCTATAAGGGTCTATACCAGTGTACACAGCCTATCAAGAATCGGGGCGGACTCCCTAACTCGAGTTGAGATTAGAACATGTCGTAAAACCCATATGAATCGGCTAATGGACACCTTTGACATAACCAGTTTGGACTATATCAACGGCATAGTGGGACGTCGGTCGCGAGTACCGGCCCGGGAAAGTGGGGTTATGCATGAACCGTAAAACTAAAACGCGCATTGTACTAGTCAAACGATTTCTATTCGAGTCTCACCCTGAGGACACTGAAGGTTATTAACTCATCAGAAAATCCCCAGCGGAGTCGCCAAAATGTGGACATGACATAGGTCCACCCTGACGCGGCCACACGCGGGTTTGGGGAGGCGAATGAATCTCCATGAGATGGTCAAATGGAAATTTAAATCGAAGTCGGAGTCGCCACCGAATTTTATGGTTATTCGGAACCGTTAGAGCCCACTCTATGTCGTAGTGGGCCGTGTACAAAATACGGCCCATTTCCGATGTCAGAGTTTATTGGGCTCGTCCCTTTTGCATATAGATATAGATGCCGACTGGAGCGGTTAATCGTATATTGAATGACTCTCGTTGCCAATGGTTTCGGACATCCGGAAACCACGGTTCTGAGTAAGGGGTGAGGGTACGTGTTGGGAAGTTCACTAAGAACACCCAACCCCGCCCGCACATTAGCGGCCTCTACTAGGATATCGAATGACGTTTTAATGCGCGCGTTAGTTGAACGATGAATGATATGCAAACATTGTTTTCTAAGCATGTGAGGAATTGAATGGGTTGCTAAGTGGTTTAATGCATGCAAGATTATTGATGTCAAAGTCAAATTTAACATGTGAGATTCGTTTTAGTACAATAAAACAAATGAAATAAAAGATGAATTTGCTACAAAGATGAACAAACGAGTTAGTATCGATTTGTAAATAATAATAGCAAAATAAAATAGCGAAATCGAGAAAATAAATATAAATCGAAATCTGAAAAATATTGTTTGAAAAGAACGTTGTTTTGTATAAAAAACGAAGTTCGAAGAATAATAAAAAAAGACGAAAAAAAACCGCGGCATAACAGCCGGCCGCGCGACTCGCCCGGGACGCCGGCGGGTCGCGTGGCGGCCTGTTTCGGTGCCGGTTTTTGAAGACTCGATATTATTATTAAATCGCGTATGAATATTGCATGATTCGTACTCGAAATAATATTTTCGATATTCGTTATATTCGATAGTTGACTACGAAATCAATATCAAATACTTGGAATAGTTTTAGAAAAGAGTAAATTTTAGAAATCGATCGAAAAATAAATGATAAAACGAACGAAAACGTAGAAAAAAGAAATCCCGGATTCCAGGCCTGCGCGCGACTCGCGTGCGGGTCTGTCCGCCTTTATATTTTTGTTCGAAAATTGTTATTTTGATAAATCGCATACAAATTATGAATTAACTTGTATTCGATCCATGTTTTCGATATTCGTCGTACCCAATATTCGATTATGAAATCGATATCGAATATTCGGAATGAATAAAAAGGTTTTGTAAAATTGTTTGTTTTGAACGAAAAGTAAAAAAAGAATTTTGAACGAGAAAGATGTAACGATTTTTAATATCGTCGAGATCTTAATATAATTCTTTTCGATACGATATTCGATTATAGAAAAATCGATATTGTATGTTTAAGAATATTCGTTATGAAAATAGTTTTTCGTTAATAACGATATTAGGAAAAAAATCGACTCTAGACCCATAATATAAAACGGACGAAGAGAAGAGAAGAAGGGAGAAATCGGGTTTGGTACACCCTCAACCTACATGCTCTTGTTGACTCGGATCGGGACTCGTCGGAATGTGGCTAGGCACGGGAGTGTCGAGGCAACGTCGGTTGGGTTAGGGTGGTACGGTTTTGACGGGTGAAGGGTGTCGGATATCGGGACCGGTTTCCTTCGGGTTTTGGATGTATTATCGGTTTCTCGATGCTAAAGGAATTATGTGTATGTGTGTGTGTGTGTATGAATTGTGTAGGAAGAATTGTTGGTAAAAATCGTATTGATTAATTCTGTCTTTTGTGTTGGATGCAAGGGGCTATTTATAGGAAATTCCCGACCTTGGCTTGGGAGAGTTTGACTACCACTTAGGATAGGAAACGAGGGAACTTGAGGGAAATAAGGATTCCGCTTTCTTGTGGAGGAAGAAAGGCAAACCGGCTGGTTTTGGGCTGTTTCGGCCGAGTGTTTTACACTCGGTCGGATGCTCGAATTGGTTTTTGAATAGGACTCCTGTTTGAGCTAGAATTACCGCTTGAATAAGAAGCTGAGGAGAACGAGAATTCCGTTTTCTTGTGAGGGAAGAAAAGAGGAAATACCGGCTGACTTGTGTACTTGGCCGAGTGGTTGCACTCGGTTGAGTGTCTGAGTCGGTTCTCGGATAGGATTCCTACTCGGGATCGAATTCTATCTTAAACGGAATTGTTTATTATTTTGTGAATGGCTGATTTTTGTAGAGTTCGAGTGTGAACCAACCGTGTGAGATGTCACGGTGGACCCACGGGTTTCGGGAAATGTCTTTGACCGGGTTTTGACTTGGTCGCTAAAAGACGGTTTTACCCCTGGTGACGGTTTCGACCCAAATTAGTGTTATTTGACTCGAAACGACCCACTGGGCCTGAATTTGAGGTTGGTTTTGTGAGATTTGTACTCCTTAAAATGCCTAAGCCAAATATCCATCATTTCGAGCCCATTTCCGAGTACGTTAAAGCACGTTAGCGTCCGATCATCATCGGGTGTTTGTCGAGAACTACTATAGACACCTGGCGGTCAAATGTGGGTGTCTACACATAGCGATGAGTGTGTCCAGCTCAGGAGAGAGGTTAAGTTCCAGTATGATCAGGGGAATCTGGATCACCTCATGTCCAGAAACTCTAGCAGAATAAATGCAGCAGATCAGGTATTGCCTTCTCCACCTCCAATATGTACCAGAATTGTCAATGTGATAACAGGAGGATCGGAGTTATGCGGACTGACCTACTCAGGAGCCAAGAGACATGCCTCTCAGACCAGAGGAGACAGACCCGAGCACTCCTGCAGAATCAGTTGCAAGGATCTTCCAGCTGTCACCTTTGACGAAACTGACGCAGAAGCTACTCCAGAGATGCACCATGACGCCTTAATAATTACCCTCTCTATAGGGAATTGCACCGTAAAGAAGATTCTGGTGGACACTGGGAGTTCAGTCAACCTCATCATGCTGGAAACTCTCCAGAACATGGGGTTTAGCGAGAAGGATCTAACGAGGAAGGCGGTTCCCTTAGTGGGTTTTAGTGGTGAGACCAAGCATTCTCTGGGAGAGATCACCATTCCTACCTATGCCAGAGGAGTGAACAAGCAAGTACGGTACCTAGTCATTGATGGACCCTCCACCTACAACGTGATTCTAGGAAGGCCTTGGATTCATGAGATGAAGGCAATCACCTCCACCTACCACCAGTGCCTGAAGTTCCCTACACCCTAAGGAGTGCAGAAGATCAACGGAGACCAAGGAGAGGCCAAGGATTGTTACAGGGTAGCCCTTAAGAAGACGGCAAGCCCCCCAGCATAGCAATTACAGAGCCTTCATTTGCCTCTGCAGGAGTACGTAGAGCCACCTCAGGCGGAGTTGGATGAAGTCAACCTGGACAAGCAACATCCAGAGCGAAAAGTGTTAATCGGATCAGAATGCACAGGTAATATCCGCCGAAACCTCATTGAATTATTAAAAACTAACATGGATTGTTTTGCTTGGTCGCATGATGATATGGTAGGTATAGATCCGAGCGTTATCACTCACAGGCTAAGCGTGGACCCAAGCTACAAACCAGTCCAGCAGAAGAGAAGGAAGTTTGCTCCAGAGAGAAATCAAGTCATAAATTAGGAGGTGGACAGTCTGCTGGCTGCTGGAAAAATCTGGGAGGTGAAGTACCCAGAGTGGTTATCTAACGTGGTGGTGGTCCCAAAGAAGAATGGCAAGTGGAGAGTGTGCGTCGATTTCACCGACTTAAACAAAGCATGCCCGAAAGATCCATTCCCCCTACCACATATAGATGCCATGGTAGATGCTACAGCAGGCCACGAGATGCTAACCTTTCTTGGTGCATGGAGTGGGTACAACCAGATCAAGATGCATCCAGCAGACCAGGAGAAGACAGCCTTCAGGTCTGAGAGAGGTATATATTGTTACAATGTAATGCCTTTTGGTCTGAAGAATGCAGGTTCCACCTACCAGAGACTAGTCAACAAGATGTTCAGAAGACAGATTGGGGACACTATGGAGGTATATATTGACGACATGGTCGTCAAGTCAAAGCAAGCTTCGCAACATACAACACACTTGGAGGATACCTTCAACACCTTGAGGGAATACAAGATGAAGTTAAATCCTTCAAAGTGCACATTTGGAGTGTCATGTGGGAAGTTTCTGGGGTACATGGTGACCCAGAAGGGAATTGAAGCTAGCACAGAGCAGATCAAGGCCATCCTCCAGCTGGAATCCCCACAGAAGCCAAGAGACGTGCAAAGGCTGACTGGAAGAATTGCTGCTCTGAGCAGATTTATCTCCAGGTCTTCAGATAGATGTCGGCTGTTCTATGATGTCCTGAAGAAGGCCCAAAGGTTTGATTGGACAGCAGAGCACGAGAAGGCGTTCAGCGACCTGAAGCACTACCTCAGCACTCCACCTCTGCTGTCAAAACCAGAACCTGGAGAACCACTCTTCCTGTATTTATCAGTAACCGAGGTAGCAGTCAGCGCAGTATTAGTACGTGAGCACGAAGGAGCACAATGCCTAGTATATTATGTTAGTAAGTCTCTGCTTCTTGCAGAGACCAGGTACACATCCCTTGAGAAACTCGTACTTGCACTTGTTACGGCATCTTATAAACTTCGACCTTATTTTGAATCACATGCTATTTCCGTAATAACAAATTATCCACTAAAAACTATTATGAGAAAACCTGAGTTATCAGGGAGAATGGCCAAGTGGTCTATACACTTGAGCGGCTTCGACCTGAAATTTGTCCCCAGAACAGCGATAAAATCCCAGGCGTTAGCAGACTTCGTATCCGACTTCAGCCCAGCACTGCAGACACAGGCAGAGAAAGACATCCTCCTCCTTGAGGAGGACAAAGGCGAACAGGTGTGGAAGCTAAATGTAGATGGCGCCTCCAACATGCGAGGATCTGGAGCAGGATTAATTCTGAAGTCTCCTCAGGGGGATCTCATAGTCCAAGCAGTACGGTGCGAGTTCCGAACAACAAACAACGAGGCAGAATATGAAGCTCTAATCTTGGGTCTCCAGCTGGCTCTATACCTCAAAATCAAGCGCCTAGAGGCTTACAGCGATTCCCAGCTAATAGTCAATCACATGAATGGTTCGTATGCAGCTAAGGACTCCAAGATGGTGTCTTACCTTGAAGTGGCAAAGGAGCTCTCCCTCAGGTTCGTAGCCTTCTCAATCAGCCAAGTCCCTAGGGACCAGAACATGGAGGCAGACGCCCTAGCCACCCTGGGGGCAACCTTCAAACCAGGCGTAGTTTCCACCATACCCATTGTCCATGTATTGGAGCCAGCAGTTTGGACAGGCACACAGGAACACCAGATGCTGAGGCAGGAGGACAATTCACCAGACCAGGGATTGCAGTGGCTGCAGGAGGCAGGAGTCTGCAGCACCTCAACAGAACAAGAAAGAATCCCAGACTGGAGAAAACCCTACCAAGAATGGCTGCAAAACGATATCCTGCCAGCAGACAAGAAGGAAGCCCGGAGTTTTAGAATGAAAGCGTCCAGGTACACCCTCGTTGATGGTGTCATGTTCAAAAGATCAGCCGCTGGACCATACTTGAGGTGCCTAAGTCAGCAGGAGGCAGAGGTGGTTATGCATGACCTCCACAGTGGTGAGTGTGGAAATCATGCAGGGGGCAAGAGTCTATCCAACAGAGCACTCCGCCAAGGTTACTATTGGCCAACAATGCGCAAGGACGCGAGGGAATATGTTAAGAAATGTGACGCCTGCCAGAGACATGCACCGGTCAATCACCAGCCAGCAGAGCCGTTGCACCCAGTAATTTCTCCTTGGCCCTTCATGAAATGGGGGATGGATATTGTTGGCAAGCTACCGAGAGCCCCAGGAAACAAGGTTTTTATGTTGGCCATGACTGACTACTTCTCCAAGTGGATAGAAGCAGAAGCATTCCCTCAGGTGACTGAGAAGCAGGTTATATCCTTCATAAAACGTAACATTATCTGCAGGTTTGGCATTCCTTCAGAGATCATCTGCGACAATGGATCCCAGTTTATTGGCAACAAGATGGAGGCCTACTGCGCCAGGTGGAACATCACACTAAGCAAGTCTACCCCCAGAAATCCTCAGTCTAATGGTCAGGCGGAGTCTAGCAACAAAATTGTGATAGACAACCTGAAGAGAAGGCTGGAGGAGGCAGGGGGCAGATGGGCAGAAGAACTCCCCTTGGTGCTGTGGTCTGACAGAACTACACCCAAGGTGGCTACAGGACAAACACCTTTCTTGGTAAGAAATTTCTTAAATCTATAAAAGGAAATTTCTTAAAAGGAGCTCTTTTTTGTAAGAAATTTCTTAAATCTATAAATTTAAATAAAATTATCTCACATCTAAATATTATAATATAAATAGGGAAATGATACAGTTATCCAACCCTAAGGGCGGTATTTAAGACACCATAAGAGAAAATAAATTTTCAATACATGTATTAATTACATGGATGACAGTGTAATTTGGGCTTCAAATTCTTTGTTTATACTAAATTTGGAAAATTTTAATCCCTTAGCTTAAATACAACCCTTAGAGTTGTATATAACAAAACCATATAAATAAGAGTAATGAGACGGTGAAATTATATTCTATACTATAAATAGTAATCATTCGTCCTTGATATCAACAAACAAATTTGAGTCTTAAGAATTTTCTTAAGACTATAAACTTAATTAAATTCCACATCGAAGAGTTATGATGAGGTGATGAAATTTTATATCATATATAGTAATCATTCGCCCTTAGTTATCAATAAAAAAATTGAGTCTTAAAAATGCTCTTAAAATCCTACTTTATATAAAGATAGCACCAGCTGAGCTCATGTGGCACACCTCAGATCTCTCAGAACCTCTCTCGGAGCTCTCTCATTAATTGGACAGAATTGTCTATTCACTTAAACCAAAACACATCCTTTGCATAATTTAGGGGCAAGATAGTCATTGTCTACACTTATATATAAAATAAAATATATTGTTTAATATCCAATCACTCAAATATATTGTTTGCATATATAATCTGTATTCTCTATCCATATATTGTTCGAAATTCATGATTATATAATTAACTATATGTTAATATGTTAATACAAATATAAATACTATTATGTATTATTATATAATTATATATGTCGTATATGTGTACATATAATTTATTTACGTATATATTTACGTACATATTTAGAAGGATAATATATAGTACATATATAATACGTATATAATATATTTACGTATATAATGAAGCCGGAGATCACACACACACACACACATATATATACACGTAAATATATCAGAAGTTATGTACGTGTCAAACTCCTAGAGGATATACTACGATTTCGTTTCCATAATAACAGAATTTAGTTATCGGAACAGTATATACACATTTTATGGAAAGGATATTTATTTGCCTAACCAACCACTCCCAAAATATGTCTCATATATTTTCGTATATATTGTTTACATAATCTGTATCCTCTATCCATATATTGTTATAATATATCCATATAGTTTCCGAAATATTCTCACAATATTCGAATTTTGGATTGCTACGGACGTCAAATTCGTTTAGCCGAAACAATACACTACAATTTCTTTTAGTTATGAATAGTTTATCAGAAGTTATGTACGTGTCAAACTCCTAAAAGATATACTATAATTTCGTTTCCATAATAACATAATTTAGTTATCGAAACAGTATATACACATATCAAATTTGTTTTGTTATGGACGTCAAATTCGTTTACAATAAACAATCTACTACGATTTCGTTTAGTTATTGATTGTTTAACAGAATTTGTGTGCATGTCAAATTCTGTTTTCATCGAAGTAAATATAATACTACGTATATACTAACAGAGTTCGACAATAAGTATTACGTATCCGACCTACATATGATCAAAATTCGATATACGTATCTATGCTAAACCTATTCTTTAATATACTTATAAACAGAATTCATTGGGATGGTTAATAAAATCCACTATTTTTGGATGATATTTACCTTCTATTCCTAAATTTGTTCAGCAGGAATATTCTTTGGTATATCAATATACAATAATCCCGTGTTCACATTATACACCGAAAATTTATAAATACTTGCGTCTTTTTCATTCCTTAGTATGATATTCTAAAAAATCTCAATTATTCTATACACACTTCCAACCTATTCACACAATGTCGACCTCCGAACTAACCAACATATAGAAGCTCGAGCAAGGCAAGCGCCTTAAGGAGATGTTCGTCAGGGTCGTCCATCGCTGGACCCGTCCGGTCATGAAGGACAGAACCAAGGTTGATTCTATCGAGGTTCTACTGATTGACTCCGAGGTAGTGCGTTACTCACTTATATTAGTACTACGATATATCGTTTTCGTACTATACCACATTGACTATTATATCGATTTCGTCTATCGTTTTTGTTTTCTTTATTTTATATGATCTATCGTTTTATATCATTATATTAGTACTACGACAGAACCACATTGTATTTTAGCTTACGTACTGTTTTTTTTCATATTGACATTTTATATAATTTTCTATGTTCGTCATCATATTTTTACTGAAATCGTTCGTACCCAATATTTTTTACTGAAATCTTTCAATCCAACTTCCCTCTTTGCAGAATGAAATCGTGCAAGGTACTGTGCGTCACCAGATTTTGGGCAAATATTCAGATTCACTGGATGTTGGTGTGGTCTACATCATCCGAAACCTCACGGTCGGACCCAATACCGGCTACGACAGGGCTACTCCCAGCAGTGTTCGTTTGCAGTTTGAATACTCAAGCAAGGTTGTCCGTTGGTCAGTCCTCTATACCACTTCACGGTTTTCGGTTTGCTAATTTCGAGGATATTGTCAACGGCCGTGTTTCGACAACTAACTACATCGGTAAATCACATTTTACATTTATAAATCCGTTCTTTTTTTCGTTGACATTCGATAATGTTTCGTCCTCACACTGATCAACGTTTGCCAAATAATTTCAGATTTGGTCAGAAAGCTCTTTGAGATCGGCCCACTGAACCACACAAAGAACGGATTCGAATATCGTAACATCAAACTTGAGGATATTAAGTACGTTTACTTTGTAATTTGTTTCTTTTACTGTCAGTCTACGTTTCTCGATATCGCAGCTCCGTCCATGCTAACAGTATATATATTCGATTCCACTGTCCAATTTCTTTTCGTCATTTGATAATTTTACGCAGACATAATTCACGGATTTTATAAACATATTTTTCTATTTCGTTAGTTGTCCATTTATTAGTTTTTACATTAACGTTGCATACATTATTGTTCGCTACTTTCATATTTGTTCGTAGTGTCACATTTTTAATTTATTATGCATTTTCGTTTCCGGTTTTCACTACGTTCTATCCCGCATGCTCCTTCGCATCTATTGCTTTTGTTTACGTTTTTATTTGCCCAGTTACGATTGTATATCATTTAGGTCATTTTTCGTCACATGAATTATTTCCCAAATCATGTATTCCGGGCCTTTGTCACGCAACTAGATGTCCACACTATCCTTTTATATCTTACCCTTTTACATTATCTTCGTCTATAATTTCCTTCCTCTTTCATATGATTTCTGTTAAAATTCTCGCGTTACATGACTTAAATACTTTATTATTTTCCGTATTCTTTGTGTCACGATTGTATTTTCATATAATAATCTTTCCTCGGTTAGACGTCAGTCTTCTAATGTTATTCATAATCTGAGGCGTATTTTGCTAATACTGTGATCTGGGTTCCCGACTCTTTTACTTATCCTTGATGTCACATTTACGTACATTTTTCTTCTTCTCGCAATATCATTTGTACATTTCATTTTCATTCTTCCCATTTAGAATCCGTGATTATTTAATGTACAACTCATTCGTTCAATTTTTCGGACAGATGTTGTCTGGTCTCCTGTACTTTGTGGTCGCCGCATAGTGATGTTCTTCTTGAATTAATAAGCAAGCTTCCGAATCCAAGTCAATCCAAGGTTGTTGTTATCAAGTGTGTGGAAGTGAAGAAATATGAGCGTAAGTATTGATTGAATGACTGAACATCGTTCATTTCTCGCTGCCAAAATATTCATGACTTATTTTATACATACACTCATAGACGGTCTTACCTGCAATGTCACTTTCTGCATTAGGAATGTGGAGACTGCAGACAACTTACAAATTACAACGCCACGTCCTTCCATTTTGACGTAGACATACCCGAGGTCGCTGCTTTCTCAGACAGGTTCGAACTATTCCTAACATGTCAATCACATCCGAGAGTCGTTCAATCTTGCTGCTACTAATATAACTGTTAATGAACATTTTTTTCCACATGTATCTTATTTTCTACATTCATTTAACTCTTTCTTCATACACAACATTTCGACCCCTGCACCGAGCAACTCTCTTCAGATTGTTGATATTCAGGATGATGATGAGGTCAACATCATAACCTTGGATAACATAAAAACAATATCAGAGATTAAGCTTAACGAAACGGTAAATCAATGGCCGTTTACGCAATTAGTTATACCTTCCAAGCTATATCCAATTTTATGACAATATTTTATGACACTACCAAATAATTTATACAGGCTGGTGTATTCTACACATACGGTCGCATAATCGACCTTGATTGCTCATCAGGTTGGTATTACAACAGCTGCAAGACATGTTGTGCGAAAGCGACAAAGAATGAAGAAGGTCGTTGGATATGTAACAGGGCCGGATGCGATGGTAACACCCGTGGTTATGCGTCTAGGGTACCGAGGTTTTTTTCTTGATATATTACTGACCGTCATTAAAACAGATGTATTGCCTGCCGCTCATACTCACAAGTATATGTTCCTTTTGATTTTGTGCACAGGTTTCAAGTCAAGTTTGTTATATCTGACGTTGGCGACGACACAATTAACTTCGTTGTCTTCGACGGACAGATAACGCAGTTCATAAACCACCATGCCTCTAACTTGATCAATGCTCTCGAGCAGGTCCGGACTTTGTTGCGACATTCCCATAATACAACCATTGCTTTTGTATCAGATATATTTAGTGCTAACACCTTAGATATATCCCTATTTAAAATCAATGTAGGCTGGCGAACCGGATTCCATCCCCACTGAGCTGGAGTTCTTTATTGAAAAGACATTTGTGTTTAAGGTTGACATCAGTGAACGTTACAACGTTCAACAGGGGTCTAATTCGTACACTGTTGCAAGCATGAGTGACGATATCAATCTGATGGATTGTTGGATGAAGACATGCACAGAGAAATTTAAGGTGTTTTAATGTTCTCTGAACAGTCTACAATTATTCATTCGTATGCTACTTATCTGTCTACAACTTAGCTCTTCTCCGTGTTTATACTCAACAACGTGATATGGTCGCCCTGAAGAACAACACAGAACAAGTTGCCATCATTACAGAGTCTGCAATGGTAACGTCATTGTAATACCTGCCTTGTGACTCAGTATTAACACCCGAGTTGGTGGTAGCAACCCGAACCCATTGAGTTATGACTTTATAGAAGAATAAACCAACAAAACAGATTGAAATTGATCAATCCAGGTTTTTAACCCACTTTTAATCAAATACTCCTACTCTTACTTAGAACCACGTATACCCACCCTAATAATAATGATGCAAACCCTAAATTAACTTCACTGACAATGAACGCTTAAGAAGAAAGAAAGGAGAAGAGAGAAATAGGAAGAGAGAAGAGGAGAAGAGGATTCGATCCAAATCGTATCCTAGCAATTCATTTATATGATTGAGACATGTAAGTTCCTTAATTTCATTTTAACGTTTTTTAAGAGTATAATTTGGGTTTAGGCGTGATTACCATTCTCAATATGAATTAGGAGGAAGATTAGATTAAAGACATTAATTAGGAAATAGTTACTGAAATTATCAGATTCGTAGTACTGTCTTGTGTTCATTGATAGACGTGTTTATCTTTCGAATTGAGAAAAGGTCAAAGAACAAACCCTAGTTTATTTCAAGTCTAGTTTATGCCTGTCAAATGTCGTAATCAGATTCATAGTCGTTTCTTCTAGAGAAATTATTTGTTAACCGTCGTTTATAAATCACTGATTCAGTAATGCTATGTAATAATGGGTGTAAAACAAATTTATATATCATAATTGAGTTTGAATTTCAGCCAACATTAACTTTATTGAGTCTAGTTGATAACAGAAGTTGGAATGGAGTTAAAAGAATTATTCTAGTATTAGTAATTCATCAATAGTTTTTATGCGACGAATTCTGTTAGTCTGTAGAGATCAGGTTTTAAGTCAATGTTAAGATGATATTTAGATAAAGGTCATGAAATATAAATGGTAGACAAGACAATCACGGTTCTAACACAGTTGGTCTCGTGTTAATTGAAGTAGTAGTTATTTAATTATGAATTTTATAACAAGACAGTACAATGCTGTAAAATCAGAAGTTAAGATTAAGTCCTTAATGTTATTAACGTCTTAGAGCGTGATCAATCTAAGTAGTACTTATATGTCAATATCAATTGATTATAGGTGAAGATGTTTTGAGGAGGTCTTTTAACCCGCTTGATTGTGGTTGTGACACGCTTGTAGAGGTAAGACTTTCCTTACTTAGAATACGTTAATGTTATGATGCGTGTATGAGTTGCGAGTACGATGTGATATCGTGCTAATGAGAATAATGTTGAATAATGATGGGAGAATGATTGATGAATATTTATATATATTGGAGTTGGTGAGGCTAGCTTTAGACCTAGCCGGGCCCTTGATCACGGTCCCCTCCCTGATTTCTCCTCGTGGGTTGTTGAACCTACGGGGGGTGTGCACACTCGGAATGAAAGGGCCTGCCAGAAGAGTTGAGATGAGATTATTGATTGGTACCGATGTTGGTACTGAGAATATTGAGATGGGGATATTGATTGGTACCGTGATGGTACTGAGAATGTGGAGATGATATTGAGGATTGGTACCGATGATGGTACCAAGACGATTGAGACTGAATGTTTTATATTATGTACTTGTGTTATGATGTTAGCATATTCTAACCGTATTCTCTGTTTAAATTGTCACCCAATTTTATTGGGGACTTGCGATGATCCAATTGACATTTCCGGTCTTTTGGGGAGCAGTGCTAGTGTGCAGGTTGATGATGTGTGATGATTGTATTCTGGTTGACTGTACGGGATGGGTCTGCGCTATCACTAACCACGTTATAGGTTGTAGTCATATTAGTTGTGCTTCCACTGCTGTAATTATGTAACCGTGTTCTGTAGATACGAGATTGTAATAGTTCGTTATTTAGTTTTAAATGGTTGGTTTCTGAATTGTATTGTAATGGACTACTGCCTCGGGTAATACCGAGATGGTAACACCTTTATTTACTTGGAAAGGTCTTGATAAGGCTTCTGGGTAAATGGGGGTGTTACAAAGTGGTATCAGAGCGATCGATCCTGAAGCCTGAATAATTGAACCTATGAAAATAAAATGAACCCCGGTGATGGACCATCAGAAGCCCCTCTAAAATTTGGTTGAGGAGACGTCCTTATACCAACCTCGGCTCTTCTGGTCTTGACCCGGTAACAGCGTGTGAGAAATGAGATGGGGTACAATAGGTGGGATACGTTGTGATGCTATAAATTGGTGATAAATTCTTGTGATAATTAGCTGCGCTCTTTGACACATATGATGTAGTGGACTGCATGAGATGATGTGTGATAGTACGTAGTTACAGTATTATCATGGTATAGTATTTAGTACACGATGCCATATGAGTAATAGGTTAAAGTACGTAAGATCGCGGTAGGAGTCGATCATCCTTGGGTGGGAGACAGGTCATAGCTAGGGTTGATAGTAAAATTAGATATAATGTCAAGTTTTTTTGTACGTGGTAGTGTCGTACGCGATAGACGGGTTATGATTAGTTGATTTTATGATACCCGGTGTGGGTCTTGATGATGTAGTAAGGTAGTACTACCTTCGTGTTATGTGAACGGGGTGTCGATAGAGGTACTCTTGATATTGTCTCATCCATGTAGTGTAATAGTACGGTTTCATGCTATTTGAAGGGCTCGATGACTAATGTGGTATGGGTATCGTCAAATGTCAATAAGGTTGATAACTTATGTGGTTTAAATGTGTAGTAATGTGAATATTATTCAAAAGTACCTGGATAATCGCATTTTGGTTCGAGTATCACATGTTTCCTTGCCAATATAATGTACAATCTGCCTTCATGTTAACTAGGACCGGTATCTACAAGTTTAATAGCGTCGTGTCGTGACGTGTTGATGGAGCTTTGTCGCATGTTAATCAAGTACAAGTTAACGAGACTAAGAGTCGAACATTGTAAGAACATTTTAGGCCCATTTTGAGTGAATATGAGTTACTTGCTTTATATCAATTTGAGTACTTCTTATTGGTCCTCATCCTTCTCTCTCGTAATGACATATATGAACTTGTCTATTAATTGATTCTTGAAAGCGTATGTGGTATGTGGAATTATGTCGAGCTGTTTGTATTATAAGGAGAAATAATGTATAAATAAATGCGTCGTTTCTATTTCACCCTAATTAATACAATGTGATTCACAAGATAATGTGTAGAACCGAATTTTGTTTATTAATTTAATTTGAGTACAACGTGTTATTAAAATGATATATGTGTCGTCTCGTATATTCATTAATGTGAATTTCTGTCAAAGACATGCACTTGAACATTGGTGTTCAGTTTCAAGTTAATGTGCTTCCCTGTCAATTTTATAGGTTCTGAGTCGTAACTTGTTATTGATTTCTTTTCTTGATGGTTTAAATGAGTATTTAAAAAAAAGTCATGTTAAGTTAATGACATGCACATTTACAACACTTCATCTATTCGGAATAATGTGTTTATTGAGTTCTGTTTTGATGACCTAAGCTAACATTTTGCTAATCGTGTCGTTAGAACAACTTAAAACACCTTCGCGAACATGAATAATATGGTACTGAATTGTTACACCTATTTACAATGCCTATTTCACAAAAGTTTTAAAAAAAGACTCACGTTTATTTCATGCCTAGTTCTTCAGTGTAAAATTTACGGATCTAAATCTAAGTATGTACTTCAACCTATTTGCTGGTGGTCAATTTTTCTATTATAAAACTTACTTAGACATTAAATTATCATTGGGAACTTTTACCAAGGTCATCATTTTGAAGAGTTTGGATAATATTGGAACTTGATTTGCTCAAAAATATGATTTGAAACTCGTTTTACCAATCAAAACTTTTCAAGGTCAAAATCTGCCAGCTCATGAGAACGATTTTGCAAATCACCGTTACATTTGAAATTTGATAATAATTTTAACTAGAAAGTTGTAGAGGGCTATCTTCTGAATCTAAACCACTGGTTTTACACTATTTTGAGTACGATGATTTAATTGTGATTTTTTTATCATGACTGCAATGTTCTGAAAACGTCTAATTCTACTTAATGATAATTGTTTCGCCTTGTTCAAGTGAATGCACCAATGTGAAAGTGTTTAACTTATTATATGGTTTAATAGAGTTAAACTTATATATTAATGATGAATTCGGAGTAAATTCGGGTCACGAGAGGTTATACTGGTTCATGTTGCATAATTGCCTCAACGTGGATCTTATGGATCAAATGTGTTGTTGTCTGATAAATTTGTCATGGTCATGAGTCGCTTATGTGATAAAGAACATCGGTACACGTATCCAATAAGTGTAAGTCGTCCCAATGAGAAGCAAGTCAGGAAAGGTCGAGTCATCAGACAATGAACCGAATACTCAACTTATGCACGGTTAAACATGACATCAATATTCAGATTTTGGTCTAATAATGTATAGATTTTGGACACGTCTGGTGAACAAGTCAAATGCTGGTTTTAATTAATCTCATACATCTTTGATGAGTTTCCCGTCCTTACTTGTTGGTCGATGAGTAACGTATGCGTAGAGGAATGAATGTTTATAAAGACTACAGGTTGATTGTTGGTCTTAAGTTGTTTGTTAGGGTTGCAATTATAAGGAATAAATGAGCTATCTGGTTGGTTGTTGCAATTACGAGGAATGAATGTCACCTGCTAATTGTCTCAAGGTTTGAAGTTGTTAACGTGGTTATCTAAGAGTGTCCAGTTGTGTTGTTGTCTTGCCATGATGATTATATTGACTGCTCAAGGTTTCTCTCAGTGTGTGTGTATATATATATGTGTGTGTGTGTGTCTCCTTGTGACTCCAAACCTGTTAAAGATACAATTGTGTCCACGAGTTATCATAATATAGATTGAGAGTATGTGTCTTAATGATAAGATCTAGTTGTGAAATATAGTGAGGGGATGTCATGAGAATACGGAGTTGTTTAAATCACTTGTTAGAATGTCGTAATAATGGTTATTAACGAGTCTAACTGTATAAATAGGAGTAACAAAAGGATAACATGCATATATAATGATGGTACAATGATCTAGATTAATGAACAGTGAAGGGTCAAATACTTACATGATAAAGTAGTTGTAGCAAAACTGAAGAGAGACATACGCCCTTCCATGTCAGGAAGGTCCGAGCTATTAAATCCTCTCAGACTAACTATGTTATGTGAATTGAGCCCTGTGTCACCAAGCTTTAGAGCTAAGGATAGCGTCAACCGAAATAGTTGAGGGTTGAAGGTATATTCGTCGATTCGTTAAGTCATCACTTATGTTTCGAGGTCAGCATGTCGGGTTATAGATAAAGGTAGTAACATCACGATCAGGAGTCCATGAAGCAAAATATAATGTCACGCACTGAGAAATTTCAATACTGAACGAGAGCAAACTATCTTAATGTGAACTAACTGTCTTATATGCTTGATAATCACAGTGTCCAAATATTTAAGAGTGTCGCGGAGTCAGGGTTCACGCAATTATGTAAAGACACAAGTACATTGTATGTGGCATACCGACATGCGAATTGAGTCATGACATGAATAGTGAGGATAAACACAATAGTACTAGTGAGTGGTCTTCTTAAATTATGTGAAGTATGATATATGAAAATGAAAATGCAAGAATCTGTTGGTACTTATGTTGAATCATGAGAAAATTTAAGTAATGATTCCTGCAGTTATTAGTAAAAGAGAAGAGAATTTATGTTGTTAATCGTTAATAAATGCGAGAATTTATGTTGATGAGTGAGTAAGTTGCGAAATCTAGATGAAACGTGAATGAGTTGTTGTGTTAGTCTTGATGTCAAAAGAGTTGGATGTCATGAAATGACGGAGTGATGTTATATATATGAGAAATAGGTTGAAAATCGTATGATGGATCACATGAGTTGATTAGAGATATTACTAAGCTACTCACCCCTTTAGCCAAGGCCTACACGTTTATTTGTATGAAAAGTTTACAGTGCTGTCTTATGATGATTAAATAGCGCATTATATAATAAGATCGAGGAGTGTAGTCATTAATGTCAAGATGGTGTCGTAATATACTAGATGGGTTGGGTAGAGTAAGACTAAGATCAGTGAACTTCGGGGCAAAGTTCCTTATAAGGAGGGTAGAATGTCATACCCGTTGCTTCTTATGATATGTGTACTCAATGATCGTGTCAGTCGTGTAGTAAGTATAAATGATGGACGTTAATCATAAGTGTGTGAGTAGTTAGTTAGTAATACGTGATGCAGATACAACAATTAGTTATACGAGGAGTCATGTGATGTATTCCATTAAGTTTGAATGGTGAGCGGCACCGTAAATCGAGAGGTGTCATGAATGGTTGGATCCTGAGCTTCGGGACGAAGCTCCCTGTAAGGTGGGTAGATTGTAATAACTCGTCCTTCTTACAACTGTTACGTCACTTATGGTAATTGATTGATAGGTCAATTAGATAGTGATCAATTGGTCCGTCTGGTCGATATAGTTAGTCGCTCCATAGCGAGAGGTGAACTTCAGGGACGAAGTTTCTTTTAAGGAGGGTAGATTGTAATACCTGCCTTGTGACTCAGTATTAACACCCGAGTTGGTGGTAGCAACCCGAACCCATTGAGTTATGACTTTATAGAAGAATAAACCAACAAAACAGATTGAAATTGATCAATCCAGGTTTTTAACCCACTTTTAATCAAATACTCCTACTCTTACTTAGAACCACGTATACCCACCCTAATAATAATGATGCAAACCCTAAATTAACTTCACTGACAATGAACGCTTAAGAAGAAAGAAAGGAGAAGAGAGAAATAGGGAGAGAGAAGAGGAGAAGAGGATTCGATCCAAATCGTATCCTAGCAATTCATTTATATGATTGAGACATGTAAGTTCCTTAATTTCATTTTAACGTTTTTTAAGAGTATAATTTGGGTTTAGGCGTGATTACCATTCTCAATATGAATTAGGAGGAAGATTAGATTAAAGACATTAATTAGGAAATAGTTACTGAAATTATCAGATTCGTAGTACTGTCTTGTGTTCATTGATAGACGTGTTTATCTTTCGAATTGAGAAAAGGTCAAAGAACAAACCCTAGTTTATTTCAAGTCTAGTTTATGCCTGTCAAATGTCGTAATCAGATTCATAGTCGTTTCTTCTAGAGAAATTATTTGTTAACCGTCGTTTATAAATCACTGATTCAGTAATGCTATGTAATAATGGGTGTAAAACAAATTTATATATCATAATTGAGTTTGAATTTCAGCCAACATTAACTTTGTTGAGTCTAGTTGATAACAGAAGTTGGAATGGAGTTAAAAGAATTATTCTAGTATTAGTAATTCATCAATAGTTTTTATGCGACGAATTCTGTCAGTCTGTAGAGATCAGGTTTTAAGTCAATGTTAAGATGATATTTAGATAAAGGTCATGAAATATAAATGGTAGACAAGACAATCACGGTTCTAACACAGTTGGTCTCGTGTTAATTGAAGTAGTAGTTATTTAATTATGAATTTTATAACAAGACAGTACAATGCTGTAAAATCAGAAGTTAAGATTAAGTCCTTAATGTTATTAACGTCTTAGAGCGTGATCAATCTAAGTAGTACTTATATGTCAATATCAATTGATTATAGGTGAAGATGTTTTGAGGAGGTCTTTTAACCCGCTTGATTGTGGTTGTGACACGCTTGTAGAGGTAAGGCTTTCCTTACTTAGAATACGTTAATGTTATGATGCGTGTATGAGTTGCGAGTACGATGTGATATCGTGCTAATGAGAATAATGTTGAATAATGATGGGAGAATGATTGATGAATATTTATATATATTGGAGTTGGTGAGGCTAGCTTTAGACCTAGCCGGGGCCCTTGATCACGGTCCCCTCCCTGATTTCTCCTCGTGGGTTGTTGAACCTACGGGGGGTGTGCACACTCGGAATGAAAGGGCCTGCCAGAAGAGTTGAGATGAGATTATTGATTGGTACCGATGTTGGTACTGAGAATATTGAGATGGGGATATTGATTGGTACCGTGATGGTACTGAGAATGTGGAGATGATATTGAGGATTGGTACCGATGATGGTACCAAGACGATTGAGATTGAATGTTTTATATTATGTACTTGTGTTATGATGTTAGCATATTCTAACCGTATTCTCTGTTTAAATTGTCACCCAATTTTATTGGGGACTTGCGATGATCCAATTGACATTTCCGGTCTTTTGGGGAGCAGTGCTAGTGTGCAGGTTGATGATGTGTGATGATTGTATTCTGGTTGACTGTACGGGATGGGTCTGCGCTATCACTAACCACGTTATAGGTTGTAGTCATATTAGTTGTGCTTCCACTGCTGTAATTATGTAACCGTGTTCTGTAGATACGAGATTGTAATAGTTCGTTATTTAGTTTTAAATGGTTGGTTTCTGAATTGTATTGTAATGGACTACTGCCTCGGGTAATACCGAGATGGTAACACCTTTATTTACTTGGAAAGGTCTTGATAAGGCTTCTGGGTAAATGGGGGTGTTACACCCTCCTCAACCAAACCGGTGACCAATCAAAATTTAGTTTGATTCTTCGTACATTTTATCATCACGGTATATTCATACTATTATCAACATATCCAAATTCACTGTGACACCTGTGATGTAACTATTACAGGTTTTTCCTTGCATATTCAAAAATACGTCAATCGTTATTATACGGCACAAATCAAAAGGCATGACCGTAGACGTATTGTCAATGATCAGAGGGCAGCAGTTAATGGAAATACTCCCATTGTTTCCTCGCACCCTATTTTTGGTACGCAGGTTGATCAGCGATGGCGGACTAAACTTGCAAGACATAACAGGCGAATTCTTCTATATGAATTCAGGGCGAGTCAGACTGTTTTAACTCCTCAACCATCGGCTGTTTCAACTCTGGCTTCTTCATCATCAAATGTTTGTTTGGCACCTATTACAAGCTATGTTTAAAACAGATATATTGCCTTCATTCACCAGGACGTTACCTTTGCAGGTACTACATCCAACTTAATAGTTCAAACACCCTCTTCAACCTTCCAGAGTTGCGTCACTGCTGCATCAGCATTGTCTCATCCGTCCATCCATGGGCAATATGATAGGGAAACAGTTATACACAGCCTTGCTTCAGCGCTGGGCCGTCAGCATCTTTGGTAGAGGAACACCAACAATTGAATGAAGGTTTAGTTAAGTTAAAGCAATTTATAAAGTCTATTCATTGTTAATTTTTTTAGTTCACACATCTAAACTTACATAAGGTAATGACTGTTTTACTAATGTTTAAATAGAGTGGGATGGTTACGTGGACATCAGTGACCCAGGATACTCTTGCCGTAAGTGCGCGGCACAGTTGTGGTATAATGAAAGAGATCGTATGGATCGAAAACCTTTGAACCCAACTTTCACAATGTGTTGTAAGGATGGTATTGTGGAGCTACCGTACCTCCAAAATCCTCCACAACTTCTTCTTGACTCACTCACAGGTCAACACCCGAAAAATGGTCACTTTAAGGACAACATTCGCAACTACAACAATGGTTTTTCAATGACGTCCACAGGGGGAAAGATTGACCACGAAATTAACAAAGGAAGAGGTACATACACCTTCAGACTGAGTGGACAGAACAGTCACCGTATCGGCAGCCTGTTACCTCCTAAAAATGAAGACCCAAAGTTCTGCCAATTATATATATACGACACCGAAGAAGAGATATCAAATAGAAAAAATGCATTGAGGTAAGTTGCAATTTCAAGTACAGAATAGACTTATATAGCATCTCCTAATACTTTCTGCAAAACATGAAACTGTTGAAATTCTTACACACGCAGTTCGTATAAGAAGAACACTTGGGATTCGCAGCTGATGGCAGATCTAAAAAGGATGCTCGATGAATACAATCCTTTGGTAAAGTGTTTCAGGATGGCAAGGGATCGAATTAAAAATGCTGAAACTGAAGATGAGGTCAGGCTAAGACTTATCAGTGGCAGACACGTTGATGGCAGGATATATAATTTGCCATCCGTTTCCGAAGTTGCAGCTCTGATTTTTGGTGACATTGAGGACACAATAGACAGTTGAGATATCATTGTCGAGGAGAGATCTGGCAAATTGCAACGAATTTCAAAACTTCACCCATCTTACCTTTCCCTTCAATACCCATTTTTGTCCCACGTGGCGAGGATGGTCCACGCCTAGGCATTGCTCACAGTGAACAATCTATAGCTTCATCTAAAAATCCAGAAACTGGAAGAAATAAGCTGACACTCAGAGAATGGTTCGCATTTCGTATCATGGATAGGCCTGCTGACGTCGAGCCACCAACGATATTGAACGCAGTCAATCTTTTCCAGCAGTTCTGCGTCGACGGTTACACAATGGTTGAAGCTCAGATCAAAGACTCTTATATTTTAGACTTAATCAGCCTAAATTGAGATCAGAAAATTACAAACGTCTAGGTGCGTCAGTTGAGAGCGGGGTAATAGAACCTGGGTCGTTTGGTGCACATTACATTGTTTCGTCAAGTTTTCTGGGGGGGAAAGGGTATATGAGGGAGACTTATCAGGATACCATGGCCATATGTAGGTGGTGTGGTTACCCGAATTTATTTATCACATTCACCTGCAATCCAAAATGGCCAGAAATCACCAGATTTGTGAAGTCAAAGGGCGTACGTAGTGAGCACAGACCTGATATCCTTACCAGAGTCTTTAAAATGAAACTCGATCAATTGATCAAGGACTGCAAGGATGGACTAATATTCGGTAGAACAAGGGCAGGTAATGCTATAATCACATGTTTTGCGTTGACTATCATTTTTTCGTTGGATTATTAATCAGAAATGGTGCTTTATATCACCTACAATATTTTTCCCGAACTATCAATTTTTCTACAGTCTTTATTACACGTTACCTGAATGCTAGCCTGAGCTAACAATATCGTATCGAACTATAACCTTTTTGTCACGCTATTTATTAACATATTTCGCACTCACGAGTAATTTCTGTTTCTCTATTTGTCACAGTTGTATACACCGTTGAATTTCAGAAGCGAGGTCTTCCTCATGCCCATATACTATTATTTCTAGACCGGGAGGATAAGTTCCCTGTCGCTGAGGATGTAGACGGTATCATCAGTGCTGAACTACCGGATAAAGATGAAAATCCAGTCTTATTCAACACAGTTTCTGAGTTGATGATACATGGACCATGTGGTCCTGCAAATCCTAAGGCAGTTTGTATGCAGGATGAAGTATGCACCAAAAGGTTTCCGAGGCCATTAAGTGACCGCACCACTGTCGACGGGGATGGTTATCCAATTTATAAGAGGGCAGACAATAGAGTTACTATGGATAAGGGTGGTGTCCCAGTTCACAACGGATTCGTTGTTCCCTACAACCCTGACTTACTGACGCGTTACCGTGCACACATAAACGTAGAATGGTGTAATCAAGGTAGGTCTATCAAGTACCTGTTCAAATACATAAACAAGGGTTATGATAGGGTTACCGTGGGTGCATCAGTCAGAGGGAAAACAGGCGAGGTTGATCAGATAAAAGAGTACTATGACTGTCGATACATATCTCCATGTGAAGCCGTTTGGAGGATATTTGGTTTCGATATACATTACAGAACTCCTCCAGTGTTACGCCTCGATTATCATCTTCCGAACGAGCAGAATGTTGTCTTTAACGACGACAACCCGTTAGAAGAAGTTATGGCTCGATCAGGTGGTGCACGTACGAAATTTACAGCCTGGCTTGACTACAATAAAGAACACCCTGATGGGCGTGACCTTACATACTCAGAGTTCCCGAACATATATGTGTGGCACGCCAAGGAGAAGAAGTGGGCTCCGAGAAAACAAGGATTCACCTTAGGTAGAATGTTCCATATGTCGCCTACAGGTGGTGAGAGATATTATATGAGGACCCTCCTCTATTTTGTCAGAGGTGCTACTTCTTATCAGGACATCAGAACCGTTAATGGCGTCATTCACCCGACTTTCAAGGACGCTTGCTACGCTCGTGGTCTGCTCGGCGATGACAAGGAATACATCGACGCTATAGAGGAAGCAAGCTACTGGGGATCGGGGTATTTTCTTCGTAATCTATTTGCCACTCTTCTTTTCTCCGGATCCTTGATTAAACCGGAATATGTTTGGGAGAAGACTTGGCATTTTTTGAGCGAAGGTATACTACACTTGAGGCGGACTCAACTGCGTAAATATGGTAATATTTTTATTCCTCCTAAATTGCATGAAATTTATGTTATTCTGATGTGCTCTCCAGTCATCTTATTCTTTGGTTTCATTCGTCCACTAGATTTACAGATGAGTAGTGAAGAGTTACAGAATTATGCACTAGCAGAAATAGAACAAGCATTGCAACGTAACGGATGTAGTTTACGGAAGTTTGAAAATATGCCTTTCCTAGATTTCGAGTTAGCGTCAGTCCATACAAACAGGCTTATTTCGGATGAACTCTCATACAATCGTGACGATCAGGCTGCAATACATGACAATTGTATGAAATCTTTAACTGAAGAATAGAAAAAAGTCTACCACGAAATAATGGGCGCAGTTCTTCGTTCTGACGGGGGATTATTCTTTCTCTACGGCGGGACGGGGAAAACATTCATATGGATAACACTTTGTGCCGCTCTCAGAAGGAAGGGGGATATTGTTCTACCTGTAGCGTCCAGCGGGATTGCTGCAATTCTAATGTCGGGTGGTTGGACAGCCCACTCTCGATTCAGCATACCGATTAACATTAAAGAAAATTCAATATGTCCCGGAATTAAACCAGGGACGGACCTCGTTGCACTCATACTACGAGCTAAACTCATTATATGGGATGAAACACCGATGGTTAATCGACATTGTTTTGAAGCTTTGGATCATAGCCTACGCGATATAGCAAGGTTCGCACCGAACGGTGACATGGACCAACCCTTTGGAGGTAAAGTGGTCGTTCTAGGTGGTGACTTTAGGCAAATTCTTCCCGTTGTAGCTAAGGGAAGCCGCCAAGACATTGTCCGTGCATCTATATGCTCATCTCCCCTCTGGAGATATTGCAAGGTATATATTCTCTTACGTACATCAAAGACGTATATTACTTGAATGTTAGTATAACTTGATCATACCTTAGAAGACATATTTTGAGCATGTACACTGTCAGTGAATGTATAACAGTAGGTCTTCTTTTTTGGTGCACAGATCCTCAAATTATCTCGGAACATGAGACTTGAGTCAGGACTAACTGAGAAGGACAATGCAGAGTTGCGTGACTTCTCAGAATGGATTCTGAATGTCGGGGACGGAACTGCTGGTGGTCCTAATGACGGGATAGCAGAAGTAAAATTACCCAAGGACATTATAATTGAAGATGAGGGAGATCCAATATCATCCATTGTTCAGTCAATATACCCCAACCTTGACCGCAACCTCAAGGACACTGAATTCTTCCATGAAAGAGCCATTCTAGCACCAACCAATGACGTCGTGGAAGAAGTTAATAAGTACATCCTTTCTCTAATTCCTAGTGATGAGAGAACGTACCTGAGTTCCGATGAAATTAGTAAAAGCGAGACAAGTATTATAATACGTGACCTGTATTCCACTGAATTTCTTAACACGACTCACTGCTCCGGACTACCTAACCATAGAATAACACTGAAAGTCGGATGCATAATTATGTTGCTGAGGAACATAGACCAGGCTAACGGACTATGCAACGGAACTAGATTGGTGGTGACGGATTTGGGAGATAGAGTAATTGCAGCAGATGTCATATCTGGAACTACTAAGGGACTCAAGGTCTTCATTCCAAGGATCACTGTCGACCCATCTGACAAGACAAAGTTCCCCGTTAAATTCCTGAGACGACAATTCCCGATTGCAGTCTATTATGCAATGACTATTAATAAGAGTCAAGGTCAGTCACTCAAACACGTTGGACTGTATTTACCTAGACCGGTTTTCACACACGGACAGCTGTATGTTGCTATATCAAGGGTAACAACCAGACGTGGGTTGAAGATATTAGTTCCATCTGATACCACAACTTTAGATGTCATCACTCCCACCACAACGAACGTTGTCTACAAGGAGGTATTTTCTCATATTAGGTAGTCATCGAGTCAGCACAATTCCTAATGTCGTTTGTAGTTTAGTCGGACAATAACTCAGCACACAGCGTTTCTATAGTCTACTGCTTCATTTTCTTATGTACACCTACATCCATTGTTCTTCGCTCTTTCAGAAACGACACTCCTGTTCTGAAATTTTTCGCTTTTCAAACAAATATGCTCTTTCAGAAACGTGATATCAATTACATCTGCAGTTCATCTAAAAAGATTCCCAACAGCAACAACAACTCACTGCTTAATACCATGTAATTAACAATTTTAGTTTATTTAGCATCGAGTCATGCAAGTAAAGGCGGGGTTATCATATTATGTTATCGGTAGAGAATACGAGATAGTATCATAAATAACGGTCTATAACCACCCGATTATATTACATTGAAAACATGGATGATTATTTTACAAACACACTAACAATACATAGGATAGAAACAGTCTACACGGTTATTACATAGGTTGGATATAAACTACTGCATATTCGACCACATTTTCTCGAGGTCGAAATCATCACTGAACTTCTAATAATGTAGTCCCCCGTCTACGAGAAACCAGTTGAACTACCCCATACAAAGACTAAGTACATATATAATTAGTTAACAACCAACTAATGACAGTAGATGTACTAATAAGTACATATATAACTAACGTCATAAAAACCTGCTGGCCAGATAACAACAAACTACTGACATTAGATGTACTTACTGCCAACAATAACCATCAACCTGCATACAGTAATATAAAATACTTAACACATTACGATAATAACATCACCACTTAAATGTCAAACACCATGTATCAATTCACTTTTTACTGTAGAACCCGGGGCAGTGGGACATCAGGAGACTCATGATGCACGCATACACCAACGTATTATCTTCATCCGCGTCGCTGTAGCCTAGTGTCTTCTGTATATCAGGCACAATTCTCAGGCCTGTCCCCTTCATCATTAAGTCCTCATCTTCCTCTTTTGCTACCCATAGGTGAGGACCAGCTGTTGTGTACAACTCCTTTTCGTAATCAGCTTTCCCCTTGCCCACTCTCTCCAACGTCTTCTGCAGCTTAAATGCTTGTCTATAACAATCGTCACCATTCTCAAACTCTAGGACTACAGCCATTAGGAAGTTTGGGTTATTCCATACATGGCGAATCTGCCTTATACGATACCCCAACCTTTGCAGCTCATCCCTCACACAGGTAAAGCTTCTTCCGATTACTCTATTAGGTTTTTCTATAGAATAAGGCAAATTATGCATAACACAGGTAGGAGGATACACATACTTTTATGCCATTGTTGTATTTATATGTTTATATTTAGTTTTATTTTGATTTGTGCCTTGAACATTCCTACTCACCACCCCTTTTATAGATGGAAAGAAGGGCATGTTATCATGCAATATTCACTGTTATTTTTGACAAATGTCAAGGAGGCTATACAATTGACGTATTTTGCTCAACTGATGATGTTTTCATGACTAAACTTCTAATGCAAGTCTACAACTAAGTAAACAATGTAGCATGTGATGCTTACCTATACAAGCAACAATCTAATCTAGAATCTTTTTTGTTTTCCAATGCTATGACTTAATGAATTGCCAACTCTTATTTGTTGAATTCCCGTCGGTCATATCTACAACGTATTAGGGTGAACTATATTATTTTTTATATTTCATGTTTGATATTATTTATTCATAACTTTAGTCTACAACAATTGCATCAATAACCAATATCGATTTTTCTTACATTTCGGATATCTAAATCATTAGTTCACGTATTCCTTTTTATTTAGCTCACGTGCTCCATCATTCTCATCTTTAGTCCATAATGACTATGTCATTTCGTATATTGTACGTTTTCCATTAGTCATTGACAAATTAATTGTTCAATCGTAACTATGTCAATAACTAAGATTGATTTCCTTCACATCCATACGTTCCTTAATACTATCATAGACAGACAATCTAAGAGCAATCTCTACTCAACCCCGTGATTTTATTACGGGTATTGTACTAGTTATTATAAACTTAATTAAACTTATCACACATCGAAAAATCTTTTATATATTACAACAGACACCGCTGCCATTGACGTGGCCAAACTAAGAATTCACCATTCCGAAATACTCACCTGTGGTGAGTTCAAGGTTATTTTGGCAACTCATTCATTTGAATCAAAAAAGTTCTTTCACAAATTCGGGCCTCAATCAATCCATGCACAATCCTGCACATAATTAGCAAATAGCAAATCAATTAATTTCGGCAACAATATATTTTACCCTAATACACATAATCACCTAAAAACCTAATACAATCTTATAATTCTAATCTAATACAAAAATCTAAACTATTAAAAACTCTAATACAATATCAAAGCAAGTCTTA
This sequence comes from Agrostemma githago, assembly GCA_958450325.1. Taxonomy (NCBI): domain Eukaryota; kingdom Viridiplantae; phylum Streptophyta; class Magnoliopsida; order Caryophyllales; family Caryophyllaceae; genus Agrostemma; species Agrostemma githago. The sequence goes on along the minus strand of OY288243.1, from coordinate 69,835,332 downwards.
GACATTGGCTACATGACATAAACGTCAATACAGCAATACATCCATCATATCACTTCAACAATTCATCTAAAATGTCTGCTAACAAATTTGGATGTAAGAGTCATGGTAGAGGCCGGAATTCAATGACAAATCAAGATTGATGCCGTTGAGTTGCTGTTAATTAATTCAAAGGTATTTTCTGTATCTAAAACTATTACTGTATAAACATTCGGTTTGTTTGTATATTTCTGTATAAGCATTCTATTTGTTTGTATATTTCTGTATACAATTTTTTTATTTTAAACAAATTTCTGTATAAGCATTTTAAACACTGCAATCACCACATAAGACTGCAGAATTTGTATAGGTACAAATAATGCAGAATGTGTATATTCTGTATACTATCTTATTCAGCAAATTTATATACTGCGCAATATACTGTATATTGTTTATATCAAATTTTCAGCATTTTTTTTATTGTATATTGTTGACGTTATTAATACTTTATATTTCTGTATCAGCATTCTGTTTATTGTACTGCACAAATTTCTGCACAAAGTTGTAATATTGTGATTGTGTTCTGATTAATAAAATTTCTGTATATTGTTTATATCCAAATTTCAGTATTCAGCTTTTGATTAGTATATTGTTTATGTACTTAAAATTTTTAGAAATTAATGTAATAATAAATTATCAAAATTCAAAATTGTACAGAAAAACATCTGTTTATATCCAAAAAAATTTAAAACGAGTACTTTTAAAAAAGATATTTAGGAATCATTTTTAAAATGAAAGTTTCTGTTATTGGTATATTATTTATATCCAAAAAATAGTATAAAAAGTAGTAATATTGCGATTATTTGTGATTAATAAAATTTTAAAAAATTTATGTATGGGTGAATTAATATAAAAAAAAATCAGCATTCACAATATTAAATTCTTATTGTTAATTAAAAGTATCACTGATCTATACTCAATATTAAAGGCTGAGAACTGTAATCAAAATCACAGTCAACTTATAATCAAATTAATCACTGATCTATACTCAAAATCACAGTAATCACTCATCTCTGTATTGATATTCTAGTTAATATATAAGGCTGAGAACTGTCAACTTATAATCAAATTAATCAAAATAATGAATGCTTTTAACAAAATTGAATAACTATCTGTACAGAAAATTAGAATTCATGGGAATACATGTCAATTTAATATGACCTTTATTTATACTTCAAATGGAATCCGCTACCATGTAGTCTAAAAAGTTGTTTGTTCTATGTCATACAACCATTCAAGTTATTATCTTTATGAATTATATGTGTAAAAATATACTATATATTTTGTACGCACATGATATTAATCACTTTTCTTTTTCCACAAAATAGAATGATGTCATACAAGCGAGCATTAGGAAGCCTATAATGAATAGGTTCAAGGATAAATTTATACTCGGTAAGTCATACAACATTCGTAGTCTTTCTGTTGCTGCCAACAGTGGAAAGAACAAAGCTACTACTCTTAATGCAAGCTACACGTTGAATATTCTTCAAGGATCACACATTTGCCAAATGACGTGACCATACCAAAGAACATTTATCGATTCCAAAAATTTGAAGATATTATTAATGGAAATGTTCCTGGCGGTCAATATATAGGTACATCTAATCGTATGTCCTCATTTGCATTTCTGAATTAATCTATTAGTTCATTGCTCCTAATTTTGAAATTTTTATTATTCATATGGACATTGTTGGTAAGCTATATGAGATAGGTCAATTCATGGACACGAAGAAGGGTTATAAGTACAGAAATATTAACCTGGAAGACGTTGAGTAAGTACCTTAAATATTTGTATTTGATATATCCTTATTTGCTTGCGGCAATAACGAACGACTAATTCTGAATTCTGCATGTTGGCACAATTTTACAGCGGTTTTGTCGTTTCATGCACATTTTGGATTCCCCATGCTACGGATCTGCTAGATGTTTTCAGGGAGTGTTTGGTTGAGAGTTTTGGAATGGATTGGATTGGATATCCTTCATTCTAGTGTTTGGTTGGGCATTTTTGGAATGGAGATAGAAACCCAAGGGGTTCTAAATCCACCCCAACCCCTTGGAATCCCAATCCCACCTCTCTACCTAAGTTTCTATCTTCATTCCTAGGGCTGTTCAAAAACCGGTCCAGACCGACCAACCGGACCGAACCGGACCGGCCGGTCCAGACCGAACCGGACCTACCCCTAACCGGTCCGGTCCCCGGGTCCTCTTTCTCTGCAAATCCGGTTTCCGGTCCGGTCGGGCTAAAACCCGGAAAAACCCGGTCCAGACCGGAAGACCGGAATTCAATAACCGCTAATCCAATTTCCTAACTTTGAAGTGTTTGAACGCAAGCGCAACTCATCAATTATTCAAGTAATCAAGTCATTAAATTTGCTTTTCAAAAATTCCCAAAATCCTAAAGTTTGACTTAGTAAATTGTTATATTCTCAAAATATAATCAACCTAATTCCTAAATAAATTCTAACTTCTAAATTCCTAAACAGCTAAACATACTTAAATAATTGAAAATACTATACAAAAATAACAAAATTACTAATTCACTAATATACAGAATTACTAATTCTCAAAATATCTTGACTTCTTGTGGCTGTTGTCGGTTTCTCTGAGTTTATTAGTTTCGTACATTATTAGTTTCGTACTTTATTTTTATCTAGGACTTTGCTATTTACTTCTCAATTTTGATTACGTATTCATGTGTAAACATTATACGTTGGCACGTTGCATCTTAACCAAATTCTTACAAGTTACAAACGTACAAGTTACAACCATTTACGCGTTAGTCGGGTTGACCGGTCCGGTCCGGGTTCAGACCGGTCTGACAGGTCTGGTCCCGGTCCGGTCTGACATCCATCCGGTCCGGTTTCCGGTTCTGATGAACCCCTTCAACCGGTCTTCGGTCCAACTGGGTCCGGTCCGGTCCGGTCCGGTTCCGGACCGGTGAACACCCCTATTCATTCCATCCCCTTTTAAATTTTTGATGAACCAAACAAGTTTTATATGGAATGGATTTGAATCCCAAACCTCTACGGATTCCTTTTCCAATCCATTCCATTCCAAATAATTGAACCAAACGACTCCTAAAATGTCTTACCAAATCCTAAGCAATCAAAAGTGATTGTTTTCCGTGGTCTTGAACCCAAATTCTATGATAGTATGCCGCCTATCCTATAATCCATTTGTAAAATATTATTCTAGATAATCTTCTCTACAATATGTTTCCATTTTTTGTTCGATTACTATGCAGCTTAGTGGTGTTTACACACAACCTACAACGCAACAACCTTTGAGGTTAAATCCTAATATTCCCGAAGTGGATGCTTTTAAGGATAAGTATTACTTATATAGACTTTCTATTATTCTGATAACTGTCCAAATAATTATTATACTTCTTATGCTTTTAACTATATACCTCTACTATGCAGCCTTTCCTCCCAAGCACCAAGTAATTTGCTGCAACTTATCAAATAAGCCCCTGTTGAGAAATGGTGCCTTCAGCTTAGTACCGAAGAAGTGTTGTCCCTTAGTCAGATTGTACAAAATGAGAAGGTAGTCAACATTCTATTAACAGATTAATGTATACTCCAGTTTTATGTATATTTCATTACTCCCTCCGTTTTTTATGTTTCTTCCCGTATTCCTTTTTGGGCCGTTTTTTTTTGTTTCTTCTCATTTCTAATCTTTCCTTTTTTGTTCATCTTATTTTAGCTTTTTGTTCTCACTAGTTTACACTCGTGCAAATTGCACGGTGGCGTTAAATATATTGTAACGGAGGAATAATGCAAAAGACGGTATTTACACAAATATGCAAATTTGCATAAAAGAATGACAAAGTAAGAAATTGAGAATGACATGAAAATTAAAATGTAAAATTATAGCAACCAATGTATAAAAAAATATTAACACACATAAAAATATGATTACAAATATTGAAAAACTTCTTGGTACACGACATAGATTACATAGATTACCAGATCCCCAATTTAGAAACGTTTTATACTCCATAGATTACACAAAAATTCATGAACGATATACTTAATATATCATACGGAGCACATTTCATATGAACTATCTAAGAGTACGTATAACACTATAATATAAACATACATTATATATATATGAATCTAATATTGGGCAATGTATGAAATGATTCATATTCAAAGTGTATTAAATTATTTGTTGACATTGAAGGTTGGAAATTTTAATCCAATACCACTAAATTTTTCTTCCATTAATTGGAGTCAAATTTTGAACCATCCCCATACTTAATAAGTTTATCGAATCACCCACTTCACCTTTACTGAACAACCGACTCGAAAAACAATTCAAAAAAATCGATTTATAACAAAGATAATCATTTTATCCAAGAAATGGGTAAAATAACCAACTCAGTTTTGGCTTACAAAATGAAAAAAAACCCATGTATAGGTTTAAATCGGGTCTATTCCAGAATGGGAAAAAACAATTTCTGCAATCCAGGTACCCAAACCGATTCTCAACTGGACAGAAGATGCAAACTATACTATGAAAAAGTAACAGAAAATACAATGGACCGACCAAACTAAAACAAAACCACTTTCACGACCCAACAACAAATACAATACCCTAAAATCTAACAGCTTAATTACACGGCCCAACAGAAATTAAAACCCTAACATATCTGTGCAAATATAAATACCCTACCCTTCTTCCCACCCAATCCTAACCCTAAATCTTAGGGCCTCACTTTCTCTCACACTCACACTCACGGTATACTACCTCTCTCATACTACCCTAACTCTCTTCACTGTCACTCAAACTATCCTAACTCTCTTCACTGTCACTCATACTATCCTAATTCTCTTTACTCCAACTTTCTTACTGCCTCATAAAAACTCTCCGTCATAAATTATAAAGAAAACTCAGAAATGTTCATAAATCACGAAGGAGATGCATAAATTGAGAAGACTATACTGAAGAAAATGAGGGCATTTTGGGGATCTGGTGCGTCGGGTAATCCATGTTCAATTCAGATCGAGTTTAACCATTGCATGCAAATATAGCTTAATTATTCGTTATGATGATCATAATTTTTCAATGAAATGGAAGGTATAATAAACCATTCATTAATCTCCTTCACATTTTTTTTCTACTGTGGTGAATTGCATTATTGGGTTTAACTATTGCATGCAGACATAGATTAATTATTCTGATCATAATTCTCAATAAAATTGAAGCTCTAATAAACTATTCAGTAATCTCCTTCATATTTTTTTCTACTGTCCTTGAATTGAATGCATGATTGTTTGACTGATTAAATATTCTAATTTAAATGGATGACTGAATTTTTATAGATCTTAAGTTTTTTATATGAATAAATTACGATTATTAGTAAATTTCATAAATTGTAACCAATAAAATTAGTAGATATGATGTTTTTTATAATAATAAATTCCGTTTATCAAATAAAATTGTCTGTAATAAGTTCCGTTTCAATATTGACAGAAATTTTGTAGATCTGATGTTTTTTATATGAATGAATCTTCAAAATTGTGGCTGATAATAAGTTATTTTTATATATACATCTAATTCGTTAATTAAATGCTACTGAAATAATAATTTGACTGATAAAAAGATCAATTTTAATCAAATACATTACTAAAATATAGTAGATCTATGTTTTTTTATATGAATATATCTTGAAGACTAACATACGAAGATGAGTTTTTTATATGAACCAAGAATAATAGTATGTATTTTTTCTCATTAATTTAATAATTAAGCGCACAAATTTTCTAGATCTGATGTTTTATACATATAACAACAATTTTGATAGGAGTATCGAAATGAAAAAAACGGGTAACATGCATGAATAACAGAACAAAAAATGACATAATGGATGGTTATGGTGTAAAACATCAGATCTAGAAAATGCAAAAAACATTGAAAAACAAAATTAAGAGAAAATGCCATTTAATGAAGTATTAATCTAATTAAGCCTACTACTTATTTAGAACAGGACTCACATCCTTTTGAATGAATTCACTTCATCAATAAGTGGCTCAACCTCTATTTTTGTAGCATCTTGGGTAACAATGCCGATTTCACCTGAAATAAGGAAAATAATTGTGTAAGTTATATTACTGTTTAAATTCCGATACTTCTAATATGGCATGTCAGTGTAGTAGAGTTATTTGTTAAACTCCAATGCTTCTAATTTCGATTTGTCAATATAGTATTTTTGTGTCGTGGGAGACCATGATAGCTGATAACAATTGGGTATGATATTATTGAATATGGAGATTCTGAAAACATATTCTAAACAGTTCACTTTTCCACTCTATATCAGTAGAAAATAACAGTGATATTATTTCTATGACTAAACATTATATATATTTAATAATTACTTTAGTGTCTATCATATGATATATCTGACTAACTTAAGATAATGAGTATGTTATTTATCAGTATTGTTTATTAATTGTCATGCTATATATTTGTATATCCTGTAAACTGATGAGGATTTATTAACCTCATTAAATATAATTGAGATAATATTGGAAAAATCTGTAATTATGGGGAGCTTTACTATCTATAGATTCGCAGATTACAGAATTCACAAAGACCTTACGGATTTTTTAATCCAAAATTTATTTCTATGACTAAACATTGTATATGTTTAATAGTTACTTTAATATCTGTCATATGATATATTTGACTAACTTAAGTTAATATGTTATTTATCAGTATGCTTCATAGGATAGATATCATTAGTTGTACTGCAATAAGTTACATATGGGTGTAGTGTTGTTGCATGTCTTAGTGAATGACCATGATAGCAATAAGTGAATGATTTATGGTGAATTTATTTTTAGATTGCATATTCTTATTTTTAGTGAATGACCATGATAGCTGATAACGTACCTTTCCAATCATTTATCTTGACATGCCTTAGAACCAACACTAGGCGAGGCTTGTCGATATAGTTATTAACAATGCTTATAACCTCCGCTAAAACATCACCAAAAATTGAACATTTCAGTCGTTCATTTCTGCATTGCATGGTAATGAATAGAATTACTAAATAAAAAGTAGGATTGTTTAATGTTGACCAATATCATTAGAAAATGGACTCACTGGCAATTTTCAAGCGTAATGGTCGTCCAATGATTTCCCTTCGGTGAAATCCGAACTGGATGATACTCGATAAATTTAGCCACACATCTGCAATTGTGCATGGTATTTACCAAAAGTTATCGATTTGTTTATATAAAAGTTGAAAGTAAAAGTAGGAGAAAATTAGAGAGTTTATTTACCGAAGTATTGATTAGGATGAACGTTCAAGTGAAGTATATCATCAAAATCAATGAAATTGTATACACATGTAGGGATGTTTGTATTAGGGTGCATTGCCATGACTTTGGTGTTGTATTCCAACCATATTCTACACTTGTGAGCTGTGGCTCTTTCATTCCCGACATTTTCTGAGATGGAAAACTTTGATATAGTGTAGATGACACCCTCTTTGAAACCGGAATTGAAACATTTCACCAATTTTTGCCTCACAGTTGCTTGAATCGTGTATCCCTTGTGAACATAGAAAAATAAATTTGATTTATAATGATATTTAAAAATAGTCGTCTGGAAGTAAAGAAGAAAAAGGGAGAAGATGAGTGACAAAGTGACGTACGGAATTATCGACCAAAATCATGTCAACGCTGTAAATGATCTCTTTTTTTGATGAGTGTTTACCAACTTGGGAATCATTGTTGATCGGCTTTCGCACCCACTTTCGCATCACCCTTGCTTTAGATATGGCATTCATATTTGGTGTTATTTGGGAAGTAGACATGGCCTTAAACTGAAACGTCATACCAATTGATTTGAAGAATTATTGAAGCACCGTATCGATTTGAAGAATTTTCGATTTGAAGAATTATTTCAGAAATGAAAGGGTGGGTTACTGCATTTAATAGAGTTGTATAGGCTGCTTCATCAAATCAGTTGGCTGAAGCAGTTAATTGAGGAAAGGAGTTAAATTCAGTTTTTATTCAAGTAGTGGTGGGAAGCAGTTGAAGTTGTAACCTACTATTCAAGCAATTCTTTTAATTCAAGTAGTTCGTGTATAACTGCTATTCTCTTCTTCTTTTTTTATTTTTTTTATTAATTGAATGTAAACCGCCCGCCAGCTAGGCGCCATGTTGGATATGATGTGGCAGATGATGTGGGTGAATGTGGAGCCTTTAAATGTTTCTGCTTTAAAAGATAAAGATTGAATTCATCCCATTGGATACAAGTCATTTCATAAGGCCTACATTCATTACTTTACAATATTTTAACGACTTTATTAATCTAAGTGCAAAAAGAAATGAGAAGAAACTTAAAAAACGGAGGGAGTATTTTTATAGTAATTTGATGATAGTCCAAGTTAATATATATGGCAGTGATTTTTGTATCGTGTTAGTCTAACTATCTATTATCATAGCCTTATTTATGGTCAATAATTTACGTACCTCATACACTTCTTTAATGGTCAATTTAACAGTTCGACTTCTTCTACATTGTCGCAACCATTATCGATCTGGACTGTACCTTAGGATGACGTACTACAACAGCTGTAGAGTCAAGTCCTGCAGAACAAAGGCTGTGAGGGACAGTTATCAGAAAAAAGTGTTAGTTATCAGAACAAAGGCTGTGAGGGATAGTTATCACATCAACATCCGTTAAAATGTCGTCCACTAAACAATAAAGCGCAACATCACACACAATAAGCTTTTTAAAGTTAATAGTTGGATAGTAATATTTAAAAATTGATTGATATCACATATAGCCGATCAATGAATTAAGACGATTGTAACTTTGTATTCATCGTGAAAATGAAAACAACAACACGGCATGAAAGTGAAATAAATTTTCCAAATACTGTTGAGAGACTTACACAAACATAAAAAAAAAACGTAACAACCCGTGAATTTTCACGGGCCACTACACTAGTTATAGTAATAATTGAGAGTAATTCAAAATGCTCAAGGCTATAAACTTAAGTAAAATTATGTCACAACGAAAAATTATACGTAATAAGTTGATATATTATATTACAGTATAAATAAGAGTAATCATTCGTCCTTAAAATATCAACCAAAAATTTAGGTCTTAGAAAGAGTTCTTCAAACTATAAACTTAAATAATGTTATCCCACATTAAAAAATTGGAAAACTATGATAAGGTGATGGCTATCTATATTATAAATAGTAATCATTCGTCCTTGGAAATCAGCTAAAAAATTCGAGTCTTAAAAATGTTCTTAAGATTATAAACTTAATTAAAATTACTCCACATTGTTTAAAAAATTTTTATCGCACATCGAAAATTTATATATATATAGATTTAGGTTCATGTGAGAACCACTCCTTCAATGAGAACCGTGAGAACTATAATATGAGCCATTGGATCATAGTGTTCAATCTCATTCGTTGAATCCTTCAAAATTCTTCAATCTCATCAATTCATCACAGTTGCTTCAGCCTTCAACCCGTAGCTTCTTCTCCTTTTACAAAATTCTTTGACCCGTAATACTTTAATCCATAAATTCTTCAATCGACCATTGAATTTGATTCTTCAATCCATTAATTTTTCAATCGGCTTTTTCTCAATCAATCAATTCATCACAATTGAGTATTGAGTATTCTTTACTACCTAATACTACCTATTCTTGATGAGTTACGACTACGACCAATTTTTATTATTATTAAATGACAAATGACTTCACGCATGCCGTAGGTGGATTATATAGTTTTGGATCATTGTTGTTAATATCTAGTTACACTTGTTTTGCCGGATATAGAGAATGTGTTCTCTCTTTCAAGTAATAAAAGAAAAAGAGATGATAAAATTGATGGTAATGTTGTTGATTCTGCTGATAAAGTTGATGAATTCTGTCAAATTGGGTTAATTCAAATAATTCAAATTGGAAGCTGAGTAGCGAGTTCTCAGATAAGCTCTCATTTCTGTACGCTGATATAGATGACTGCCTCGAGACTACCCACCCAGATGGTTCGGTACACGCTCACATTCCACTTTTACTGTGATGGTGAAAAGGTCGATGAGATGTTTGGAGCTGGAGAAGAAAGACTACGTGATCGCTTGTGGTTGCACTCCTAATGTGTGCTAATTTGCTTGTATTTTGGTGTATCCTTTTTTAGATTTAGTGTACCCTTTTTGAATTTTGGTGTACCCTTCCTCAATTGTAGCGTATCCTTTTTGAATTTTAATTTAATTGGAAGGCTAGTAAGTCTCCTGTGGGATAGTCTCATGATAACTTTACCGTATGAGGTCTCATAGTATAATTATCAGATGGACTTGTCTGGATGGACTCGTTTTAGTGTACCCTTTCTCAATTTTAGCGTACCTTTTTTTTTAAAATTTTGGTGTACCATTCCTCAACTATTCTAGCGTACCCTTTTTGAACTTTTAGTGTACCTATTTTGAATTTTAGCGTACCCTTTTTGAATTTTGGTGTACCCTTCCTCAATTCTAGCATACCCAGAAGCAATTTTATAGGGGGTGATGAAGTGAACCCACATTATTTTGGGGAAAAAGAATAATAAAATAGTTACATTCAAATACACAAACGCACAAGTCTGCCACCACACATACATACACATGAAGGATGACCTAAATGACGGACCAACTCACACAAATACAATGAAATGACATAAACATACATAAAAATGACGTAAACATACACTGAAATCTGGTAAACTACGGGTCAGGCCGGATAATTTCCGTGTTTAATTTGGGTGTCGAGTCGGGTCAGTTTTTCAGGTCATATTGACTCGTTTCCTACATGTCAAACTTGGGTCTTCAGTTTGGGTGTCAAGTCGGATAAGTTTTGTCACGTCTACGTATGAGTGATATTTGACACGTTAGAAGTTGTGGACACGACATAGGTCCACCCCGACGCGGCCACGCGCGGGTTTGGGGAGGCGAATGAATCTCCATTTGAGAATGGATCGAATTGAAATTTAAATCTAAGTGGAGTCGCCACCGAACTTTGTGGGAGTTCGGGCCCGTTCGAACCCACTCTATGTCGTAGTGGGCCGTGTACAAAATACGGCCCATTTCCGATGTCAGAGTTTATTGGGCTCGTCCCTTTGCTTTGCGATACCGATACCGTCACTACCGGTTATCGTGTATTGAATGACTCTCGTGCGCCAACGGTTTCGGGCATTCGGAAACCGAGGTTCTGAGTAAGGGGTGAGGGTACGTGTTGGGAAACCCACAAAGGACACCCAACCCCGCCCGCACATTAACGACTTCTACTAGGATATCGAATGACTTTCTAATACGCGCGTTAGTTGAACGGGAAAATGATACGCAAACATTATTTTCCCTAAACATGCAAAAAAAAGGGAAAGAGTTTCTATGTCGATTTAATGCAACTAATTCTAATGTCGATGTTAAATTTAGCATGCGAAGATTCATTTTAGTACGATAAAATAAATAATAAATCAACAAGAAAAGCAACAAACTTGTTAGTAACGGTATAACGATAATAACAGTTTGCGAATCACATAGAATGACGTGAATAGGATGATGCAAAGTTTTGAAAAGTGATGTTTCACGTGATTGATTAGACACGTGTTGACCCAAGTCAAGGAAAAAAATATATCAAGATCTAAAAAGACGTTTTGTCTAAAAATCGATGTTCGAAGAATAATAAAAGAGAGTGAAACAGTGCCGCGTTTCCAGGCAGTCGCGCGACTCGCCTGGGAACGGCGCGACTCGCGGGGGTCAGGCGACTCGCCCGGGATGCCGGTGAGTCGCGTGACGGGCTGTTTCGAAATTGTTTTCTTCGGAAAATTGATGATTTTATTAAATCGCGTACAAATATTGCGTAACTTGCACTCGACTTAATATTTTCGATATTCGTCGTATTCAATATTCGATTATGAAATCGATATTAAATACTTGGAATAACTTATACTCGATTCTAATTTGATGCTCGTCATATCCCATATTCGATTATTGAATCGGTATGGAATACTAGAGTGAAAACTTGAAGAAAATAATATAAGTCGTTTTAAATTAACTAGCACGATATAAATTTTCTTCGCATTTATTAATGTCGTAATTAATTCAATTGAATTAAAGGACATCTATATTAGCATCAACGAAAATCGTGTTAATTAATTTACTTGACCAAATCATTAGATTCGACATCCAATTATGGAATTGGTATCGAATCTAATAGATCGATACTTGAAATAAAAAACTCGACTTGATTCCCTCCGCATCCCGGCATCATAATTAATTCTCGCGAATTGTTTGATGTCGGATCCGCATCAACGGGTTTCGACCCTTATTTAAAAAAAGTGCTTACTTTAAAGAGGGTTTTAGAATTGATGAAATATGCAATTGAACGATGATGCGAACGAAATAAAAATTATTGTTTAAGTTAACTTGTTTCAATAATCAAGTGATCGGGGTGGTGGGATAAGCGACCGGCAACGCTGAGTGCAGTACTCTTGTATATTCGGGTTTCCTTATCCCACCATCACTCACACTCGACACAAATTCACAAGTATTTTAATGCTTTTAATACTAGTGATATTAACGATATTAGGACGCGACAATGACGATAAAAAAATAAAAAGACGACGACTACGACGACGGATGACGCGAAAAAGAAGGAGAAGAGAGAAAATATGGGATTTGGCACCCTCAACCTACATGTTCTTGTTCTCGGACGGGACTCGTAGTTGTGGCTTGCACGGGAGTATCGAGATGTAGGCTAAGTTGTGGTGGTTAGGGTTCGAATTCCTAAACGCTAGGGTTAGGGTTTGGATGTATGTAGATTAGTATGGAATTGAATTAGAGTTTCAAAAGGATGATATGTGTAAAAGTTAGGGTTGTAAAAGTTGTCTTGGTGTGTGTGCATGAAGGTGTATATATAGGCCAAGCTATGCACTTTGGTGTCTAGGGTTTAGAGCCTTGACGAACTTGATCTGATGGCCCGTCTGAAGGTGGACCGTGGGTTTGCTTTTGAGTTGGACTTTTTGATGTTTGTGTGGCTGTTTTTTGTGTGTCTCGGAAACGACTTGGACTGGGGTTGACCCAATCGCTAAAAGTCGGTTTTATTTCCGGTGTCGGTTTTGACCCAAATTAGTCTTGTTTGACTGAAAACGACCCACTAGGCCTGAATTTGAGGTCAGTTTTGTGAGATTTATACTCCATAAGTGCTTAAGCCAACAACAAATGGTTTTGAGCCCATATACGAGCGCGTAGAAACACGTTAGCGTCCGATCATCATCGGGTGTTTTTTGGAAACTACCGTAGACACCTGGCGGTCAAAATGCGGGTGTCTACAGAGCCCCCAATCTGACAGAGGCTTGGACAAGGCGAAAGTCAGAGTAGCTACCAGGCCAATCGAGGATTGAAACCTGGCAGACTTCCGATCGGGTCGTTATAGTCCATTAGACTCGCGTGAAGGGCTCGCCAGCCATAAGATAGAGATCATACCTGAGCTGATGATGATAAATCCGTGGGGAATCGGACTTGTCGCATAAGTCTTGGGTGCGCCTATATGTAGGCCCATCCCGTGCTATTCCGGGGAAAATGCCACCTAGGGCTTTCCGCTGGGGAGATATGTGAGTTGTACGGGCTTGCTTTTGAAGC